>VZRL01004973.1:4546723-4793975 GCA_013397895.1 Origma solitaria | reverse complement strand
TTTTTTTTTTTTTTTAGCGTTTATAACATAAAAAAGCAGCATAAGAGGTAATTGGCATCAAACCTTAAACTGGAGTTTGAACATCATTGCTCTTCACTGCTGAACATCAGTCCAGTGTTGTTAGACCACTTGAATGAGAGTGGTATTTTAAATCCAAGTTTATTTAACTACTCTTAACATAATAATCAGCAGCCAGTCAAGTCAGTGAATTCAGGAGATGATTCCCTCAGTCTGAAGAGATCGCCACAGATGTTTTCCTAATTATTGCAGTCATGTTTTATAAAGCAGAGGGTATTCTGGCAGAAAGAATCTGGGACTTAAAATATTGGCAGTGTTTTCCAGTGAGGACATGCAGAATTTGTCATGTGTCTGCTGAACTAAGTGGCCAAATAAACATACTTGATTTTGTTATTCATGGTGTCATTCATCATCTTATTGATAGGGGAGTAGAATTCTGTAATGGTACACATTTTTCTAGAAGAATTTTAATTCAAGGAGTGTTTTCATTCTGCTGGTATTCTTTCATTGAGACCTATACCTAGCAGTTGTATCAAATACAACAAGAATTTAAGCTGACAGCAGTTATTTTTTATGCCTCTTTTATATATATAAAAAAAAAAAAAATCATTAAAACCATATGAAATCAGAGCTTTGCTTTATAAAGTCAGTTGCTGTTTTCCTGACTATTACTGTTAAAGGAGTAAATCGAAGCTCTTGAAATTCATTTGCCAGGAAAAGCAGAGATAGTCCTGAGGACTGTTTCCCAAGGCAGTATGCTACAAATCTATGTCAATATAAGTTGGTGGCAAGACGTAACAACAGAGACATACAAGATTTACTTTTTGGTTGATGTTTTTTGGGGTTTTTTCCCCAAAAACCCTTTGTTTATTAGATTGGCTGGATCCTTCCCCTCCAGTAGTCTTACAATATTTATGTTGGTTTTTTTTCCATTTAAATTATTTTATTCTCCTTCTCTTGAGAAGTTGGGAGACTCTCTTGTCAAAAACGAGGCAACTCTCTTTGTTTTAAAAAAAACCCCCAAGACTCAAATTTATTAAAAACACAACACCAGGAAGAATAAAATAATAGAAGAAATCCGGGTCCCAGTGATACCCTGAATACCAACAAAAAAAGGCAAAATGACCCAACCCAAGGAGCTCAACAGTGCTGGAGCTTGCCTGGGATCAATTCCAAGCAAGAGAAAGACTGGAAAGCCAGCCTAGTTCTGCCAGCACCGGGCTGTGCCTGGGCTAGTCCCGAGCAGAGAGTCCCAGAATTGACTCTGTCACATCTGCACGCACAGAGCGGGGGCCTGAGGCTGTGCGATATTTTTATAGCCCCGACCCCTCTCACAACTTCTGCAGGCACACAGCAGGGTCCTGAGGCTGTGTGATATTTTTATAGCCCCGGCCCCTCTCACAACTTCTGCAGGCACACAGCAGGGTCCTGAGGCTGTGTGATATTTTTGTACGCCTGGGCCCTCTCATAACTCCTGCAGGCCCAGAGCAGGGTCCTGAGCCTGTGTGCCTTTTTATACTCCCGGCGCCTCTCAGCCCTGCCCACTGTCCCGCCCCCAGGCGGGAGCTGATTGGTGGGGCTCCTCTAAAGCCCAGCTCATTGGATGGAGCCCTGGGGGGATGTAAANCCTTGAGTCTTCAAACTTAAGTTTCCAACTTACAAACTCCTTGTTTTGAACTTTGTTAACAACTTCAACTGGTTCAACTTATACTAGTTATTTAATTCCTTGTCACCTTTCATGCGAAAGCCAAAAATCTCCCATTTCATGTATAACATTTCTCACACAATCACAGCACAGTGCTGCCATTGTAAAAGTGTTCACAGAGAGAATTGAAGTACAGGATAAGTGAAGGTCAGAGCCAGGATGAGAACCCAAATTACTCTACTCTTCCTATAAAGCTTTAATCTCTTGACATTCTTGAGTTTACAGTTTTGCTAGTTACTTCCTAATTATTAAAAAAAGAAAGATGGTTGATATGTCAGAACTTCCTTTTCCTTTCTCCATTCCATTGCTTTCACTTCTATTATGGCTATAACTGTCCTCTTCCTTTAATTTGCCAAGCCTTGATGCTGTGTTATCCAATTTTCTTCTTTTTCCAAAATCCACCCTAACAACTAGACTGAGGAAAATTCTGCTGTGTTCTTTCCCTTCTGTAGCACACTGAAAAAAAAATCATTCATTTTTAATCTTTGCATAACAAGAGTTATTCTTTGTGCTGTGCTTTTGTCTCTGCTTTTGTAGCCTAAAATGTTGGCCTCACTTGGCCTTCACTTCCTCATCCCTTCCAAAGCCCTCCAAAGTCCCAGGATGAGAATGCCATGAGAATAAATACAAATCTGCCCAGTGCTCGATGTAGTAACGTCTTTTGAGCCACTGTTTGTAGAACTCCAAATCTGAAGCACATGCCATTCCCTATAAATTACATGTGCTATACATAGATGGGCTGCTTTTAAGACTTTCAGTTAAATAATTCCCAAAATTAATTCACTTCATGAGTAATAATATGGCTCTGGTCATGAATGATGGATGAAACCATGAGTAAATTAACACTGACCTGCTGCTGGAAATGGAAGTGGAAATCAAATTCATCACACAATTATGAATTTTTGAGGACTGTCTATGTTGGAGAGTCAGTAAAACTATTTCAATATCCAGGAGTTTTATGTATTGTTTTATACTTACATGTGTAGCATATGTTAAGCAGCCATGCTAAATTTTAGGCTGCTCACATGCCTTTGCACTAAGCAAAAAATATTACTGTTATGAGTAAATTTTTGACCTTTCCCTAAGGAAAGCTATGTTAAATTGTTAACAAGGAAAGCACCAATTTATTAGTGTCAAACATCCTAGAGGTTTTGTTTCACTGTTCCTGGTATAAGACAGACCTAAGAAAATGAGTCTAATGATCACAGAGTCATAAGCACACATTCTAAAGCTATGTGAAAGCCAATTCTAATAAATTATTAGAAGAATTCCTGTGAATAAGAAGTGTAAATATGGCCAATTAGGGAACGTAGACAAACTTCTGAACTGAAAAGGGGAGCAATATTTAACAGGAAAAACTCAGATTTAACTGGAGATCACATCAAAAGGATTGATAAAGGCAAAGGATGAGAAATTTCAATGAATCTTGCTGGTGAAGGATGATATTTCTTACTATTGCACAGCTGAAATTGTATTTATAAAGCAGTGGGGATCCTGCATGCTGTCACTAAGCAAGTGTTTAGATAAACCTCCTGGGAGTGGCTGCTCCCTGCTTTCCCTACTCTGTGTCATAGGGAGAACACACTTAAAAAATCCCAAAACCTTATGCAACATTAAATACTGTATTTAGCGTAAAACCACATTATGTATTTTATATATTTCATGCATTTAGACCATGTTATGTTTATGTTGTGTTAGCAATTTTACAGTTTTGCCTCAAGTTCAGCAGTGAAGGTGGATCACAGAACCACAGAACGCATAAGGCTGGAAGGGCAATTTTCTTGCTCTGTAAATTGGCGCGTGTTGTTGCAGGAGTGGAGGTGTGCCACAGGCTACCAGCAGAGATTAATTCTGTAGCACTGTCATTTTCTATATAGTCTTGAGCTATTTACAAGTCAGAATTTAAACAAACAAAAATCTCCTCCCCACTCCCCCAGCTACTTGTCTCCCAGTTTGGGACAAAACCCACAGAAATGTTATCCATAATCAATATTTGAATCCTCCTCAGTATGACAATGACAGAATTGTTTATGGATGCTCCAGTGTTGTTTAACCTGGAGTAATTTTTTCTGTACTGGTTTTAAAACTGACTACTCTTTACACATTTTGGGGCAGCGTCTACTTTAAGTCTCTATGGTGCATTTCAGTAAGTTCTTACTGACAGTACAAAGCTGTTGAAGCAGCCAGCATGTCAAATTGCAAGACTACCTTAGGAAACTTATATTGCAGAGAACTAGAATTAGCCAGAAATTTAGTTTGATCACTCTCTATTTTAATGAAAAATAATAGCACTATTGCTGTAAGTGGTTTCAGGTTGCTTTAAAAACTGATTTCAAGGAGGAACACCAAGGAAGTGAGGTTTTACAAACAAATTACCATGAATGTCCTGAAAATGCACTTCAGTTTCACACGCTTCTATTAGCCTAACTCAATAAAATGAGCAGAATAGTTTCCTGACAAGAAGGCTCACTTCAAGTCTGTACCATGGTAACACGGGGGATCTCCTGATAAAAAGAGACAGGTGCTTTTCTGAAGCTGTCTCAGACAGATGCTGCTCTCCAGTCATGCTCCTGCTCTACTGTATGATTCTGTATCAGTTTTTCATTAGAGTTGTTCCTCGGGGTGAGCAGGTCAGGAATTTCAATTCTTTGGTTTGGATCAGGTTCAGGTCAGTGAAAACTTTTAGTGACCTGACCCAGTCATGAACCAGAGATAGTCCCAGAAGTTTCCCTTGAGATGGAAACTGGACTCCTGGTGATGGTTATCAGCTGGTGACACTGTGTGGCTTTCTAGATAACATATGACATTGTGGGGTGCTCGTGATTGCAGACCCTTGTTTGGATAAAGAAAGAAATGGACTTTTTACTGAATTTGATAAAGTTGCTAGCCAGTCACATTGTCATTTGCTTTTAGTTCACTTTAATGGGTCTGGGGATCTGTAATTTTTACAATGTGTTTCAAGGCTTTTATCTCTGCTTGATCTATTTTTAAATGTTTTTTTAATTTTTTTTTTATTTTCACAGCTAATTTGCAGATTCTCAGAGTATAAACTTACCATCCAGGACCACAATACCATATGTCTTTATGGTTCCATTCATTAGTTTCACCTTATTACCTTTAATTTATTAGGGAAAAAAGGGAAGTTCCTCTATGCCATAAGTCATATAATTGGGATCAAACCAGCAAGGATAAGAGCTGGTGCTGCCTCTTGAGTAAAACAGAGCCAAGGATTATGTGTGCCTGTAGTGTGTGCACTGCGGTGTGTTCCAGCTTAGTCTGAACAAAACTGCCTTCCTTTCTCCTTGCTCTCTGTTGGGTTTTTTCCTGCCTATCCCATTCCACACCTGGATGCTTATTATCTTCAAGAATCTCTTCAAATATTTCACAGATTCCATGATATGGAAGGATGAGTGATATTCTGTGACTTAGATGGATGAGTGAGGAGTTATTAGAAATACAGGTAACATTATTCAAGACTTAGACATCAAGAGATTCTCTGGCTTTAAAGCTTATCCTTGCCAGAGAGATCTTTGTACTGAACAGCTGCATAATCTTGATCTTCATGACAACTTTTACTACAGCTACCAAAATTATTATGATAAAGTGAAAATGCATCAAAATGTTTAACCATTTTTTCCCCAGTTAATCCTCAATTCCTGTCTCTTAATTTCCTGTTGATAACAGGTAGAATGTGGCTGGCAGCATCTCTTGGTGCGGACTTTTGTTTTGGGTCTGTGGCTGTTCATCAGCTCATTGATTTTGGTTTGTTTCAGGACAATGGTTTGTTTTCAGCTGTCCAGTGTAGCCAGTTAAATTGGTTTGCTAACAGAATTTGCCCTCTTGTCCAGGTAGGGCTGACCTGCAGATCTGTGCACTCTCTGAGTGCTGAGTGTCTCTGGTGAACTTCACTGCAAAGGAAATTGTGTTTCACTCCCCAGGCTCGAGGATATGTCAGGAGATGAGCCTTCATCCCCTCTAAATGACTTCCCTCTACTTTTTCTCCCTCACCCATCTGTGTATGCTCAGTTTTCAGTTCAGGGCTGGTGACAGAGACTCTGCTGATGTGGGAGATGCCTCCATCTCTTTTAATTCAAATCACTGAAGAAGTAGAGGTTGCTATTATATAATTCACACTTCATCTTTATCTAGAGAGTGGCACATTCAGCCTTCACACCCCCTCCTCTACCCCACCCTGAGTCCACTGCAGAGAATCCCCACAGTGAGAGCTGTGGGGCAGAGAAATTGAGGTAAAACGTGGCTCCCATGTTTATAGAAATGGAGGCACAAGAGCATAAAGGGGGATGTTTTATTTCTTAACGAGATTGCGTTACCACAACGCCAAAAGATTGATTTGCCTTATCACGGTTAACCTCATTTGTAACCTCTTTCCCTTTAAATTAATCCAGATCAGACATTAATAATGAGACCTCTAAGATAAATAGAGATGGATGCTTTATTAAGATAAATAAGATGGATGTCTCAGGGCAGAACAAGTTTCATTTTGGAATGCAGCATGGTCGGAATTTGCTCTTTCAAATGGATGCTCTCTTCCGGCTATTGTCAGAGTGGTTGAGTAAGCATTAAATTAAGCAATGAAGGCACTTTGGGTGATAAATAGGTTGAGCTGATGGCTCTGATGGAAGCTTTGTGAAGCTGTACCTTCTTATAATGTTTATTATTTAATAGGCCAAAGACAACCCAGTAAAAGTAACCTGCAGTGGTGCAGGAGATGTGTTTTGAGCAATGCTCCTTCCTGCCCAGCAGTGAACCTGCTAATAGCTGCCCCTGCTGGTGCTTTAATTAATAAACTGAACTCAGAATTATTGGATTTCTAACCTGATTTCAGGTCATTCATTTTGTGAAAAGCACTTCTGGGGAATGTGTAAGTAAAGAAGTAACTATATAAATATTTGTTGAGATTTTGTGGATTTCCTTTATGGTATTTCTGGTTTCTGAGCAACTGCAAGTCCAGGACATCTCTCTGTCCGTAGGCCAGTGTTTCCAGCTCCTGTACAAAGCCTGCTTCATCCCTCCATGCAAACACTGTGTTTGTGTGTGCGCTGAGGCTGTTCTGTCTGCTTGGCCAGTACAGTTAAGAGATTTTTAGGGGTTTTTTAAGGCTTTACAAGAACTTTGTGTTATACACAGGTTGATTTTATCCACGTAGGGCCTACAGTATACATTTTGGCTGAAATATACCTCTCAAAAAGACATGCAGTCATAGTAGAAAACATCAAATGGTGGAGGGTTTCTCGGTAGTTTCTTCTAATTTCCCACTGAAACTGTTAATTTGTGTTAATTTTAATATTGAATTTGTCTGGCTTCTGCTTTTAGCCATTTCTTTCCATGTTATAACTGTCTACTGCATTAAAGAACTCATAAGGTCATAATTTTCTGCACTGTGATTGGCATCTCTCAGTCTCTTCAATGAACTAAAAAAGTGGTTGAGCTCTGTGTCTTCTGCTGTGAGATGCTCAGTTTTTCCAGCCCCTTATACCTTTTTTGGTAGTTTCTTTCCTTTTATTTGAGTTACTGGACAGGGCAGCTTGATTTTTTATTTTTTTTTATTTTTTTTTTTTTACTTTTAAAAAATCCACTGATGTGCCAATATTACATAATCAGATGAGTACATCATCCACCCAAAGTGATGCCATCCCAGATGGACTGGGTTACCAGAATTGTGCGGCCAGGAATTTCCCAGTTAATGTGTTTGAGGCTGGAGGCTGGTGTTCTTGGAAATGAGACAGCCTTTCTGTGTTCCAGAGCAAGAACAATGAATCTCATTCTCAGAAGAGATTCTCAGAATCTTTTTCAGACATCGCTTTGTGAGCCAGATTTTCATTTTCAATTGAGATACGTCAGTGTAGGTCTGAGGTCAGTAAAGTGATTTCAGCACTCAGCTGAAGACCTGAGCGTAAGAGGTGAAGACCTAAAATATACAGGAAATGGATATTTTTTACATTACCTTTTAAAAGATGATTGTGACAAACCTTTTTTTAAAATTTATAATTTGTAAAATTTAATACTAATTGACTCTTGTTCCAGAAACGGGCTGACAATTTTATTAGTATAATACCTGGCAGCCAGTCTTGGGCAGATCTACCAAATAGATTATTTCTCAGTGTGACTTTAAGCTCCTGCAACCTGTGGTTTTTCATTAGGGTGATGCCCTGGTGATAGCCTGGGTGTTTGTCTGATGGGGCACCAAGCCAGCCAGAGCCAACTGCTGCTCACCTGACCTGTGGGGTGCTTGAATTGCCAAGTTTCAAAGCTGGTAAAGCTGACAAAAAAAATATATTTATCTATATACATAGTTGTATGACAGCTCGACCTGTGTAGTTTACAGTCTTTCACTAAAACAAAAGCTTTTGTGATCTTCCAATGCTTGTCCTCCATTATAATTTCATATACTTTTTGCTGAAAGGCTGCAATATCTAAAGGCAAATACTCTATGTGCTCCTGTTGTATCTGTTATCTGTTATTATTTCCATGTCTGCTAGATTCAATGATGCAGTTGCTGGGGCACTTTCTTTACATATAGCTAGCTAGAAGGTTTATTGTAATAGTAAATTACAAAGGGAGTTTTGGTGTTAGCTTTATTTTGTTGAAGTCAGTTGAAGGCATTTTTGTGTGCCCTATATGTGTTTTTTGCAGGGTTGGAAGTTCTGAGTGCCTTTAGATCTAAGTCATTAAAAGTCTCTTTTCTTCAGCTAATTGCACTGACCTAAAACCTCTGTGTACAGAGTGACTGAATCTGGCAGAAGCTTTTCCCCTGAAATGTGCTTAGACTGACTTGGACCCACACAATTTAGGAGTCTCATGTTTAAGTTTTATAAGAGGTAAAATTGAAAATGACTGGTTTTGGTTATTCTCCACGATCAATAAATAACAGACTTCATGAGCCACTGGGGCATTCTCTGGGCTGGGTGAGAGTTGAATAAAATGACTCTCTGTTTGTGTAGCTTGTTTGATTTAGCTTCATCAGCATCCTGAATGTTTAAATTGAATCTTTCTACACTAAATTCATTATCATTAGGTAATCCAACAGAACAGAAAATGTCAGTCAAATTTGATATCTCTTCCCAGAGGAACTACAACAAAAGTCTCAGGGCAGTAGACTCTATTACATCATAGCTTGTGCTGAAAGTGAACTTCTATTGGGAGCAACAGTCCCAATTCCAAACTCAAATACAGGAATTGGTATTTCAGAAGAGTGGGGTTGGGATTTTTCTGTGTGGAGTGGTTTTTTTTTTTTTTTTAACATTATCTTCTATGTTCAATATCCTCATCAATGCTTACTGGCAGGGCAGAGGTCAGGTGTGTGGTTTGAATTAATGAATTAGGGTTTGAGTTAAAGGCCTCTGGAGTCAATGAAACGAATCACCTCAGTTGGGATGCCTTTGCAATTAGGCCTTGATGTCCACAGGACTGGAGAAGGAAGTTAAGAATATTCTGTTTTACTGTGAGCATGCAGAATGTTGTTGCTTGGCTGCCACAGTAGCAGTTCCTCTGGCACAGCTCCATCCAGGTAGGGGGCCAGTCAGTAGGATCAATTAAACTGAGTGCAGTTTGAAATCTTAAACTTTCAAAGGCTGAAAAAAGATCTGGATTGTTCTTTCTGATTGATTCTTGTGGGTCTGAACTCCCCAGCCCTGCAGACAGCTCTGTCTGCATTGCCTCTTGCTGGTTCCTGTCTTCTTAAGTCCAGTGGGGGTTACACTGCGAATTTCTGGAGTCAAAACATCAATGAAAATCCCATACCTGAGTAAGCAGAAGGCTTGAGTTCTCTGGGCACAGTGAGAGGAAATGTGACAGTGCATATCACAGAAGAATGCATAGATTTGTTGTTTTGAATGCCACATGTGAAATGCATGTAAAGGACCTTCAAAACTTCTGCCTTATCTTCTACATAAAAAAGAGTAAAGAAAAATTTCCTCTTTAAATTAGTCTGTGTTTGAGTTGGATAACATTTTCATAATAAAACTAACTTTTGTAGTTCTGTATTATAAATTTGGCAATTCTAGCTGCTTGTGAAAAATTACATTATTTATCCACTTTTAATGTGGGGTAGGTGCCTCATTTTTTTAACTACTCCCTTTCAAAAAAAGTTTTCTAGAGTTTACCAATAGAATTTCAGATGAGATACAAAGTTTCTCAAAAGAAGCATTAAGATTTTTTTAAACAAACCACGTGTGGCATATATAAAGATGTTAAAATACGTGGAGCCTGTTTCTTCCAGTGTTTGTGATGTGCTTGGCCCACTCAGTCATGGTTCTGCTCCCCTGTTGAGCCATTTAAAACAGGAATAAACAGGAGTACCTGTGAAATGCTTTAAAGTGATATGCAAAAGATTAGTGTAGTTTCAAAAATTTATTTCTTCCACTAGGTATGCAAAATGTTGAATTTTTAGGTAATGCATTCATTTGAATATTTATTAAGATGGAATTCATATAAGGAAAAAACATAGGTGGGAGGGAAGGCAACAAAAGATCCTGATGAAGATGAAAAGTTGTTTGCAAAAGCATTTTTGTCCTATTTGTCGTATATGTTTCATATATCAGTGAAACACTCCCCTTGTGCAATTCTTTTACATTTTATGGATTATTTCACTAGAAGACTGATGTCCCCCTTCATTTTACTGTAGAGCCTTATCCTTGTAGCCTTCACCAAAGGCAGAGTCTCAGAGAAGTGATGAAGAGTAGCAAATGCTATATATTTGATTAGCTTTTTACAATTTTGCTTTTTCACTGCTCCATATGAAATAATAGTAATCAAAGACAGGCATGCTTCCAGTATATGGAATGCCACATATCTCATTTGTGCGAAAAAACCATTATTGTTTTAAAAGTGTTTTAGAAATGCTGTTTTATTAGCAATACTTTTGGTAATATTTATAGAGAACATGGGTATAGAGAAACACTATTGAAATTCTGTGAGAATTCACTTGTTCTTGGAATGTCCACTAAAAAGGCTCACCAAGAGCAACAAAACCACTACTCCATGAGAGTCAGTTTGGCAGCATATTGTGATGGACAATACCAGCAGCAGGGACCAGTTTTATGTTGCGTTATTGAGCCTGAAGTCAATAGAGCAGGACTGGAAGGAGTCAAGAGTTGCATTCTGTTATTCTGCCAGAATCATTATAGCGACAACTGGAGCTCAAGGACAGAAGATTTCATGTGTCCTTAGCTGTCTCCACAGCTCTGTGTAACTGCTGCCAGCATAAAACGCTGTAGGCTTAAGATTGGCCTTCTCAGCCACATCTGTTCCTTTTTCTGCTAAATTAGGAAAAATTGGTCAGTGAAAACCTGGAGCTGCTGCTTAACTTGCTGTTGCACAAAGGCTATAAAACAGTGCTATAGACATGCTATGATACTTGTCTAAGTGTAAATTATGATTTTTCTGGAAAAATACTTGTGTATACTGGCAAAAATGCTGATTTTCCTGTTTTAATTATGTATTATATAAATTTTTTGTAATTCAGTTACTTCGAAGTATTATGTATTGGTGACATTTAATTTAGCACTGCATTTAAGGCTGAAGTGCTAATAAAGGCTTTTGATTTTCTAAATGCAGAAAGGTAGGCTGTTCTTGTGAGTAAGGCCAGAACAGGACTGGACCTCAGACCTTTAGCATTCAAAGCCCTGAGCTTGACACATAACCATGTTTAATTTCACTTTTGGCTCTGAAGATCCTAAATGTTCTGAGGAAATGGCTGTTTCTACTCCTTCAGGTACAGCAAGGCCTATGGCAATTTTCCAGATGCTACTGTTAGAGCTCAAGTCGAAGGGAAACATTAAAATCAGCCAAAAAGCAGTGATTGGTACAAAGAGAGTTGATGTCAGGTGATTGCCAGGACTTTGAATTTTTACCTTTTCTTTTTGCTCACGACTTCCTGTTCACTGTCTGAATAGAGAGCTGCAGTAGGACTAGAAGGAGAAGTTTTGTGAATGAAATCAAATGAAAATCTCAATGACTTTGGAGTACAGAGCCTATTTGGGTGTCTAGAATATTGGAAAAACATTCCAATGTTTGCCAAAGCAACTTCTCTGGAGGTTGCAAAAATAGGTCAACAAGTGTGTAGGTGAATTTTATGGTGCTGTTTATTTATCTATTTATTTATTCAAATTAGAAAACTTTGATGCTTTTTCCCCAGCCTGTCCCATCAATGCAAATTTGCCTCTCTGACGCACAGAAGTATTGAAATGTCTGACAGCAGCACAAGAAAGACAGGAGGAGATCATGTGCTAGGAGAAATGGCTTTCATCTCTGAGGCGAGGGGATGCATTTTTTTAACTAAATTCCTCCAAGTCCAGCTCAAAGTCTAAACCTCCTGTCCATCAATGTGAACTGGTGGTGTGAAGGCTGTAAATGCTCCTTTTACATGCAGATCAAACATGCCCTTGTTCAGAGCAATCTGGACTTTTCTACCTGTTTTCATTTCCCCTTAGACTTAGATTAAGCATATTTGGTGTTACTGTTTTAATTTTTTTTTTCCCTGAGAATATTACTGGATCAACATATGTATTTTTGCTTACTACAAAGAAAATGCAAATTTCCCTTCAAAGAAATCCTTTTTGGTTTATAATTTTGCAAGCTCACCAAGAAATATATATGCTTGTGGATACATACCATAAATGCATCTAGAAAATGTGGCCAAAGCATTTACTGCTCGTGTAGAAATGCTTCGCATACCTCCTGATAAAATAAAGGCATTTTTCAGTTTGCTCCATTACATGATGTAGAAGTAGGAGTTCGTAATAATGCAGAATAAAAAAAGGAACCACCTGATGTAGTGAAGACCGTGGTAGGCTCTATATATTGAGGCAGGAACAATTTGGAGGAAGTAAAGGATCTGAGGCTTGATCCTAAATATTGCACCCATGTAGTGCACTGCCATCTTTTTGCAGTGCTAATGTGTCTATTAATAATAAAAGATCATGTGGAATTTCCATTCTGGGGCTTCCTCCTGGAATAGCTGGAGTTCCTGAGCTCTGCCCACGGTCGGGGCAGTGCAGTGCTCACCCAAAGCACGTGTGAAGCTCCAGGCTTTGCTCTGTGTTGTTCTCTCTCCCACTTGGGATTCCCGAGGTCTTTGCCCTGGATCCCCCAGTGGCACTGTTGTTGACATGCTGTGCAGAGGTCTCCCCAGGAGTAATGGGAATTTAATCTATTTGAAGCGAGTTATAGATGTATTATTCCTTCTCTAATTATTTGCCATAAATAGTGTTGAGTTTGTTATTCATTATGTTTGTGCTGATTTGATTTTGGGCATTGAGGAGGCCTGACATGGAGTATTTGAGAAATTTTTCCACAAAATAGCTGCTCTCCTTTTAATGGATGTTTGCAGTGCAGGAGGCTGAGGAACTGCTCTCTTTAAAAGGATGATGTTTCCTATCTACTGACTTTTCCCAACATTTTTTTAGAAAAGAAGTTTAGTGTTATTGCTGAGGTTTATGCGTAATCTGAGCACAAACATCCTTGTCTTTAGATAGAAATCTAACTGGGGCCAGAACCTGGGGTGCAATGATATTTCCGAGACTGTAAACCACAGCCCTGTAACAAAAGTGAGGTTACTACCAGAAACCTCAGAGCTGAGTCATGTAAGCCAATAGGATAAAGCCTTTAACCTGCCTAAAGAGTGCTGAAGTACACTTAGGAGATATGTTGTCAGAGACACACATGGCAGAGGGGGCTACATGATCTCGTAAATGCTCTGAAAACCCTGAAGTGCTACATTTCATTTACATTTTCTTTCACTGTCCTGTAATAAAAACTCCTGTTAAAAATTCTTTAGCAGGAATTAGGGGAAAGAGCTGCTTTCTTATGGAGAAGAGTTAATTCACTTTGTTTTTAACATCTCTTGCTCAGAAATATTAATTCTAGTATTGAAGTCTATGCTGTAACAAAAGATTACTTTCAATGTAAAAAAGAAAGTTAAATTAGTTAGAAAAGATCAAATGCAATCAGTTAATTTTCCATCATTTCAGTTAAATTTTCTATCATGAAGGAGTGGAGGGATAGACTGACTTAGCTTGTAGAATGGAGTTTTAGAAGAACAAATGAAACCACTTCTAACTGAAAGGTGAGAAAATTAACTGGCTTTTGGTTAACACTGATGCCAAACTGAGGCTGTGTGGGCTTCATTCAGCAGCCTATCAGCACCGTGGGTATCCCTGTAGGAATGAGGATTTTCCCAGCATTAACGCTCCCTGCAAGTGTGCTGTTGGAGAACTCTTACCCCATCGCCCCTGCAATAATTTTCTGCTCCACGGAGTTTTTTTCTGAACTGCACCACAGCAGGTGTTTATTCCCTGCCCTGGTGCTGGAATGTCTCAGGGTGGTGTTGCTGAGGTGTGGGCAGCTCTCACTGCCCTCCCTGAGAGCTCCTCAGAGCTGCTCCTCCTGTTCCTGGCCACAATGGCTGTGTTAGGAAGCACTTCCTCTGTCCAAGCAAAACACTCAGATTGCGTCCAAAAATCCAGAACAGAGGGGTATGGAACTGGAAAAACCTTACTAAATCTATTTGATCAGTATTACTGCTTTTATAGATCTATCTATAAAAACACTTGCACTTTTACAATTTCTCTTCTGTATGCTGGTTTTGCCAGTGGCCAGGTTGCTGGTCCTGATTAGGAAGCATCTCTTTGTGCTAAAGTTGTTAAATTTGCAAATGATTAGAGGGAATGTCTTTGGGAAATGTACAGCCTTGTGTTTCACAAATTATAGACTGCATATGGCAGCAACTGGCAATAGATTCAGGACTTTAATAAATCCAAGCCACACAAAACTTGCAATTAATAGGAACTGCTCTCATGGGATACCATTACACTGCTTCCTTCAGAATGCAGTGCTTATCCCAACATGATAAGTCACGCATTTACTGCACTTGCATTGAAACTCTTCCCAAGTGGGTTTAGCACAGTCTTCCAGCTCATTGTAAAGGCATTAAGCCTCGTTTTCCTCTGACTGTATCAGAGTAAAACCCAGGAGTGGCTCCACCTAAAGTCAAGGGATTACACAGGTAAAAAATTTTGTGAAGAAAGAGGAAATGCAAGTAAAATATTGGCATAAACATTGTCTGGGATAGCACTCAGACTGTAACTAAATAAGGAAGCACTGCCTTGGATATGCAACCACATCAGGAGTTGTGATTGACTGGCTTTGGCTGAATCGTACGCAGCTGAGAACAGAGAAATGCTAAGAACTCTTACACTGAAAAATTAAAAGCAAACAAGAATGCTTAGGCATATGTGTTATATCAAAATGTAGTTAAAAAATGGGTTGCATTTTCTCAGTTAAGCTAAAGCTAAACAGTTTGTGTGACTCTACTTTCAGATAGGAAAAATACCATTTCTGTTGGGCACAATAAAATTTAGATGAATGAAAGGGTTGATTTAAGTGATCCTTTGTCTTACATATGTGCATAAACTAAGGCATGATGAAATCTTCTGGTAATTCCTTCTAGCCATGAAAATGTTTCTCTGGTTTTCTTTCTGGAGAGAGATCAGAAAACAGTTATTTCACAGAATAAGGATTTCATATGGGACCACACAGTAAACCGGGAGTTATGCAAAAACAAATCCAACATGTAGCCTAGTTTGTATTTCCATATAAAAACATCAGAGTTTTGTTTGTCCCTCACGTGGGGGAGGTGTCGATTGGGGACTTTGGTGTTGGGTAGAGCCTTACCCACTGGACGCTGAATGTGCATTTACACAAACCCTTCCAATGGTCTGGTCACATTTTAGAAGTAAAAAGAATGACAAGCAGAGACATTTTTGGCTCTGTGGAGAGCCATTTTTGTGTAGATGGTGTCTTGCTATGGATACAATGTTCTGGCTTCCTGGGGGCTCTGAAAATCTCTTATTATATCCGAATAGGACTAGATAAGGCGACCACTCAGATTCATTTGCTGCTGGGGGGGAAAAGAGGAGTTATATCTGTGCAGTGGCTAAAGTGACTTCATTCTTCTAGTGGATTTGTCTCTTTTTTTTTTTAGTTTTTATTTTTAATTTTTTAATTCCTGTTGGTTTGGGTATACAAGCCAAACTAAAAAAGAGATCAGTGATTTTGAACGCCGGCCTGGAGGAGAAGAGCAAAAAACATGTTGTAAATGAGCTTGGTTGCTCGAAAACATTAGCATTTAAAGCAGCTGGAGATCTTAATCATGTACTTAAATGATTTTACCAAACAGGAAGCCAAGAATAGAACTTCTGGTTTTGGGGCTGTGTTTCACAGGGGCCTATAAGATGCCATACCTCAATCAAGGAGTGACAGACGGTGCCCTACTATTTCCTTACCTGAGTCTTTGCAGAATTTACCTTTGTGAGAGTCCAAGTTCAGATTCCTCTTCTCTTTAGGGCAGAAAGACAAAGCCTCTTTTATCTTGATGAGTTCAGTCATGTTAATGTCTTAATCCCTTGTTTTCTAAGTTAATTTTCTAAAAACTTTCCTCAGAAGCGGTATTTTTTTTATTCTGAATGACTTTTATTTACTGCTCTTTTCCCAAGTTACTTGAAAACATTTTAAATTTTTAGTTTCAAGAAGCACAAAATGAAATATATCTCTGCATTGAGTTCTGATGCTGCATTTGCTCTGTATTCTATTCCCTCTGACTAACCAGTCCTTGGCTTTGAGCCAGAGCTTTTCTGATAGATCACCAGCACCATTCTCTGTGCCCCTGTCCCTAGCCAGCCTGCAGCGTGACTGTGTGTCTGGATTGCCAAACACACATAAATCATGTCTTGAGGTCATCTTTATTACTCGCTGCTGCTTCCTTAGGAAGTGTGTCATCAATCAGAGTTTGCGAGCCCCTGTCCCTCCATCCCTGGGACTGCAGGAGCGAGCAGCCTGCCCCGGGAAAGGCAGGGGGAGAGCTGCTGCACATTCTGCTGATGGAGGGGAAAGAAACTGAAGCGAGTAGCAGGAGTGTTGTCAGATCAATGATGTCCTTGCAGTTTTTCCGCTCTCTATCAGATATTGTGCTAGCAATGAGCCCGAGGCGGAGTGACAGCGCTGCTGAGGAAGCAGCTGTGCTAATGGGCGCTGTGCATTGCTGGGCTCTGTCCCTGAGCAGCTCTCTGGCTCCTTTCGAAATTCCCTGCAGTTCCCAAGAGCACTGCTTTTGCCCCGGAGAGGCTGTGTTAACCTCGGGCAGGTGATAACCAGCGAGGGAATGGCAGGGCACAGTTGTTAAGTTGCCCTAAGGCCCATGAGAAATCCCTTTCTCACGTTGATTTGGACGATGTGGGGTAGCATCCTTTTGGCAGAGATGCCTGGCAGGACGAGTCAGGCCTGGAGTACAGAACAGAGGTGGCAGTGGTAACTGGCTGTGTCTGATTCTCTCAGTGCTCACTCTCCACCTCCCCAAAATGAATGGGTTCATTGAAACGTGGGAAATACTGTTTGCCTTTTAGAAATGTCCTTGTGTGGATAGAGCTGTAGAGAATTCCTCTCAGTCTGCTCTTGTATCACCTCAGGCTATGTTCTGTCAGATATTAGTAAAGCTACAGAAATTTGGGCTGAGTCTGTGTTATGAAAAGAGACAGAAAAAGAAAATTCATATGGGAAGAGATACAGGTGATATTTGAGGCATTTTTGTCTGAATCAGTTTGCATTCACTCCTCCTTACACTGATGCTAACTAGCACTTTGCTGTTAATTATTAATAAGGTATAAAATCAATCAGGAATATTGGAACCATTTTTCAATTACTATTTTATTTAATTTCCAATTAATCTATTATCTCATCCCTCTTTTCTGTTCAGTTACCATGAATTGTCTGTTAAACTCTGATTGCAATTGTTTTTGCAAAGCATGAAGTATTACTGTTACATTCCTGTTGCGTGAATACTTGAGAAAATTCAGAACAATTGACTTGGGCTAGGAGAAGCACCAAAAGATGTGGGAAATCTTGGTTGAGATTCTTGTGTCCAATTGAATTCTTACACAGTGGAAAAACCTTGTTCTGAAATTACAGAGCTAGGTAGAGAAATCTGAGATCTTTCTTTTGGGTCCTGTTCCCAATCAAGAAGTATATACAATATTTTTGAGATATTTTGATACTTGTCTTGATCCTTGCCAGAGCCCATAAGTGCATGAAAATGAATAACAGCAATGAATAAACTGTGTTAATTGGACAAATGACAGTTTTCAAATCTGATTTAAGGCTCAGGAAAAGAGTTCATTTTTATTTCTAGGTTTTCCCTTCTCTGATTTGTGGCCTCTCCTCCTTTTCTAAAATTTATCTACAGAGCTGGTTTTAGCTTTTTTCCTCATAGATAACAGGGTGATGTTGATTCAGTTGCCATGTATTTTGATAGATGAATTCCTTAGTGTTCATCAAAATGATTAGGGCCATCTCTAAGTGTCAAAAAAAGTACTTATGGAGGCAGCACTTAGAGATGTACTGAGAGTGATGAGTAGTGGGGACAGGATTGTTTGAATAATGACTTCTTGCTTCCTGACCCACCAGCATCCACATTTTAGGCATGAGAAGAGGTGTCTGAAGTCTCAATAAAGAGAGTCTTTTGGCTGACGTTTCCCTCAAAGCTTGTTCTACTTTGAGTGCACTTTTCTGACTGCATTTGCCATGGAAAGAGAAACTGTGCAAGCTTTGATGTCAGGTCTTATTTAGTGTCAGTTCAGAAACACAGAGGAGGAATTCCGTACATGCAGAGGTTTTAATGTGTAGTTCCTACCAATAATAAAAAAACTAAGGTAAAAAAAAATGGGGCATGAATGTCGAAATGAAACAAAAGGTGAAAATCCACATTTTGGCATAAACTGTGCTGGGAAGTTAGTAGTGTCTTACTTGTTTTTGAAATTGCCATGAAATATTTGTTGCTAACTAGGATGGGTTCATTTTGGGGTCCATTAATTTTAGCCAATAAAAATTTGGCTCAGGAGAAGATGAAGGAAATAGCTTGGAAAAAATAGAAACTATGAACAATCTGTCACTTGTTCTTACATATTAACTGTGCGTATTCTGCACAGGAAAGTTGAAACTAAGGAACATTTTACTTTAATAGGGTGAAAAATCTTATCTTTAGCATTTAGATGAATTGTTCTTTGTAAAATAATACAATATGTGTTTTAACATGTTTAAGGAAGATCGTTTAAAGCTATTAACTTGATTCAGTAATCCAGAATTAAGTATTACTGAAACTATGTCAAGGACTTTGGATCTTTTATTTTTCATTTCATGCAGAGAGGCCTATACCGGTAGTAAGGGACTTTATTTTCCTACCAGACTGTCACACTGGCAATTGGAATGCAGAGCCAGCACTTGAAAACACTACTAAAGGCTCAGTTTTATCATCAGAATTAAAGAATGTTTAGGTGGACAGATATGCAGGAAGACCTCCCCATTCCAGCTGTGTAAAATGGAGAGTGCGGTTTGTCCTAAAATTGTTTTAAAATTTTCTGGTCTTTCTAACCTTCCAGTATAATTCTTCAAAGAAATTTAATTAAAGCATGTGCACAATCTTTGTGAAGAAAAATTAAAATATGGTTTGAATGATTCCATTTTTTAACAGATTCCTGTAAAAGAAGTGTCTGCCATTTTCAGAAATGAAAATTTATTTAGAAATAGACTTAATCTTGGTTGCTTTCTTTAATATAAATGGTCTGTTGATCAGATTAACATACTTTTAGAGGTATCAAGGCTGACCTGCTGTATGTCATGGAATTGTCACTGAGGTTGACCACTCATTTTCAGCAGCTGAGCATCTTAATTTGCATCCTCCCCTCAAGTCTGAGGGATACATATTTAGTTGGTTTCAATGTGGCGGACTTAAATATAGCAGCCTTTGGAAGGAGAATGGAGGTCTTTGGTGTGTTTTGGCTCCTTTTGCTCTTTCTGTTTTTGAAGACATTGTCATTTTCAGCCCTTCTTCAGTGAGGATGCTTTGACTCTCAGCATTGGGACCTTCCACAATCAAATTTTGTGCTGGGTTGCAGTAGGTGTGGTGTGTCTCACCTTCTGCCCAAGGGATCCACCAGCCCTGTGTCCAGCACCCAGCAAGGCAGTGCTGGGAGAATGAAAATATTCAGCTCAGAACTGCATCCTGATTGAAATTTCCATTTTAAACCTTCCCCTTTTTAAAAATGCCTTATCAAACTTGTTTAGTCTCTTTCCAGATATCATTTCCATACCACCTGAACATTGTTTTCATCCCCCTGGCACTGGTGCCTGGGAGCATCAGGACTGCAGTGGGAGTGCTCAGGGTGCAGATTGCCGTTTCTGGAGTCAGTGTTGATTCTGCATTTTGTACAAGGCACAGATGCTAAGCATGGGAAGTTCTTTAGGCACCTCCTTGAGGTTCTGGATGTGCAGTTGGAGAGGGCTGGCTCCCATATTGATCTTACAAAAGCAGTTTCCATCTTCTGGTGCTTTTCAAAACATGACAAAAGTTATCTTTTAAGAGCTCAAAAAGAGCAGGGAAGGACCAGTCTGAGCAAAGCCAAGGGACAGAGTACGTGTGTGGAACTCTGTGCAGAGGTGATGAGCTGCAGATGTTCAGACCCCACATCATGGCAGTATCGCACCTTCATTCCCCTGAACCAACCAGAGGTTATATCCCTCTTTCTCTTTTTCTCTCATCCCAAAACTGAATTCTTCATCACTGCGTAGTTCCACACTTGAACTGGAAGGTTGTGGTTTTGTGTTCTATTTAATGTGGGTTCAGTTTTCTGATAGTTGGGAATATTTGATAGAGAGCTTTTTTTTTTTCCCCCACTTTCGTTCTTACCCATTGTGGAAAGGAAGTCTCACCTTTCCTTCTGTTCAGAGTAATTGAAGAAACTCCTTAAGCCAGCAGAAAGTGATAGAATCCATTACACACAGGATGTCAGGAAAGCTTACATCTGCTAATACAGGAGAGACAACTCTGAAGGAGAGACTTGCATAGGTGAAACGAATGACAAAACCAATCATCTAACTAATTATAAATGAGATTAGCTGATTTGGAAGAAAACTAAGCAAAATTCACATTGGGTCAACTTTTAGTTACAAGGTGAGAAGTGTTTAAATTATTGTGCTTTAACCAGCAGGTGAGTCCAAATAATTCCTCTACCCATGTGCTCTTAGCCAACTCCCAGTTGTGAAAGAGATGATGGTAGATTATAATGATCATAGAATGTACTCTTAAAAGTGGTTTTTCTTTGTAAAGATTGTGGGTTAAGAGCCCACTTGACTCACTGGTGTGACTCAACTGTGAATGGGAATGTTAAATTAGGGACATTCAACCAATTTCAGCTGTGTCTGTGACCAAGTGTTCTGTAGAAATAAGAGTACGTGGAACTACAAGGAAATACAGGGGAATACATGGAAATACAGGAAGATCAAATGTAATTTCTAGGTTTAGTTTGGAACTTTGATATATTTCACAAGGAATTTTGGTGAAATTCATAATCAGCAGCAGGCATTTTAGCCATACCATTGATTATGATCAAAGAGTTACTGCATTTCTCTTTCTTTAGTCCATTCTAAGCTGTCTCCTGGCTTTAATATGTGTTAGGAATACATTTTATTGATTACACTGTAAAAGTGTTTGCATTTCTATGTATGCCGAAAATTGTCCTAGACTTCTTTTGCTCATCATTTATTGTTGGTACCTTTCTCCAGTATATCACAAAACCATCTATTCAGGGTGTTTACACTTCATCTCTGCATCCTAATGACATCTAGAGTTACCATTCCCTGTTGGTGTTGAAAGGGTTCCCTTGGTGCTGAAATTCTCTCACAAGACCTGATAGAAAGCTCC
Source organism: Origma solitaria (assembly GCA_013397895.1). Classification (NCBI taxonomy): domain Eukaryota; kingdom Metazoa; phylum Chordata; class Aves; order Passeriformes; family Acanthizidae; genus Origma; species Origma solitaria. The sequence goes on along the minus strand of VZRL01004973.1, from coordinate 4,772,484 downwards.
TTGTTGCTTTTGCAGAGAAAAATTACTGTGCTCTCAGGGGGCTCAGAATCAGATACAGTAAAATGAGTAAAACTCCACGAATAGGAAAATATTTCTGCATGTCTGTGAAGGTAACAGAAACACCAATTGGCAGAGAGATGTCAGCAGTTCTACTGCACCGGTAGTAAAAACAGTTCTGGGCCACTCAGATTTTTTGTTGGCACATCTCCTTCCTTAAATGAGGACACAGTTTTGTTTAGGGCTGTGCAAACCTCTTGTCATACTGTCCTTGTCCAGAGGAAGCATTTTTAGGGTTGAATTTTAATATAGTTTTTAAACGGGATACAATAATCTAATTGTTTTCGTATATGACAGGAACAGTTCTGCAGCTGCTTTTTCCCATAACATTTTCAGGCTTAAAACTTCTGTTTCATGTTCTTTTTTATATGTGTATGGGATTTTTATAAAAGGCAGTTTTTTGTCTACATTGCACCTTCTTTTCTGAAATTGATTCTAAAGCATACAGTGGTACAAGAACATATTTTAAATCAATGATTGAGTTAAAAAATATCTCTTTAGATTTTGAAACATCACTGATTGCTTGAGAATATCTGAATTCTACATAACGCATATCCAATACCTGTGAGAAAAGGCACTTTTCATTTGTAAAGCCTCCCACTTGCTTTGGTTTTTTGTTTTCTTTTGGAGGGAAAAACTAAGATGTGCAATATGAAAACTTACGTTGCAATATGCGAACATAACAAAACCCACGGAAAGCCCAGACAGCCTCACCTCAGGCATGGTGACATTCCAGCACGGCGGCATTCCTTTGGAGCAGAGGTGGCTTCTGCCACTTATGGCAGAGCTGGCCACACATGCCCTGAGGTCACAGGGAGAAAAATGCTCATTTCTGTTTGTGACTGCCCAAGCAAACCAGCCCACCTTGCATCTATGTGGGAACCCAGCAAGAGCTCAGTTTAGTTTAGAGTTTTAGGCAATGAGAAATGTATGTATTTGTGGATGAGTGGGAAATGAAAGGGAGTGAAAAATTAATGTTTTCAAACCCTGATTTGCTAATAAATATGCAAGTTTGCTGCCACTCTGAAGCTGCAGGGAAAGATTGATTTAAACTTTGTAGATAGGGCTTAGATTTTCTTTGAAGTGAGATTGCCATTGCCCATGTCAAGGTTATCTTGGTGATAGCCTTTGAAAGAGTCAGAGCACTTACCAATGGATGGATGTTCACAAGTTTGACAGGCTCTGCATTGATCCTACTCTTGCATGAAAATGGCTTTATCAAGCCTATAATTAGAAATGAAATAGTCTTAAATGGTTTCCACACAGCTTGACTTTCAAAGAGGTTCCAGTTTCACATAACTTCATATAAACAGAGAATCAGAAGATATAACCAGATACCACAGTTCCTGCTTACTAATTGCCGTAAAGCAGAGCCATCTGCTTTATACAAAGTCTAGGTCAGATAATCCTTCTAAACTGTGACCTTTGGGGCTCCATGGAACTTGTTCTTGATTAAATAAAACCTTCTTAGGAAGTTATTGGGAAACTTGGTGCAGGTTCAGTCTGAGTAGAGAATGTAACTGATTGGATTTCTATATAATCTTAAGCAGACAGTTCTGAGCCAGTCTATCTTTTGAACTTTTTTTTTCTTAACAGCATTAATCTTTCATAGAAATTCAAGTTACAAGTGAATTATTTCAGTTTTTAAAGTGATTCCTCATAAAAGTTAAATTAGATGACAAACGAATGATTTAGACATAAATTCATGACAGTTAAAGTGAAATTTCATCTGTCTAAACCAAGCTGAGAACCTGGGCTGGGGAAATGAGGGGCATCATCCACTATGTGCAGTTGCCTGACCTTGTTTAGAGGGCATGTGCACAGCACAACATGAACAGAGCAAAATAAAGATGATTGCAGCTCAACAAATACAGAATACTTGTAATTCCTCACATCTATTTCATTATGACCAGAGCTTGTATCATGGATGCCTTCAAATGAGTATCTTTTCCATCATATACTTTATTTAAATATTTTATTCATTAAATGAAAATAGTTTCTGTGATTAAATAACTGGTTCTTTTGCTCTAGTTTTCTTTTGGCATTGGTGACTATTATTTTTGGCTGTCTATCTTTGGCCAAACAATTGCCAATTATTCACTGCCAGATTCAAGATAGGAGTGCTATTGCCAAAGCAAATAATACATTATTTTGCAGTTACACAGATCTTTCCAGCTGAGGATCACAACATATTTTGTAACCGCTAATGAATTTAGCCACTTACCACCCACCAGATATTCACATTCATGCCTTAGGGATGAGAAGATAAGGTCTGCAGTGCAGCAGGATGGGATTCTGCCCTTTCCAGGGGCTGGAGTTAGCTTTGGTGGGAGGCACCAGGATGCAGCACCCAGCAGAAATGTGTTTTTCCATCTGAATTGAGAGAGCATGGTCTGGCGATCCAGACAATTCCACAAAGACTGGAGCTGCTCTGTCTAGTCCATGCTATCCTGCTGCTACAGGAGACAAAGAAAAGCTGGATTGTAACTCTTTTCTCCCAGAAAATGCATCCTTACACAGAGTGTTGCATTAATGAAATAGATGAATATTGTGAGAATAAGCGTGTTCTGAACTTTGGTAGCTCCCAGTTTTGGGGGAGATCCGGAGAGGAAGTCAGGCATGGCAGAGGGCCCAATTATCCCCACTGATGAAACCTCCTCATGGTCCTGCTGCCCCTCTCAGCAGCTGCAGTGCTCAGAGGTCCTCCTGCTCGCTGTGCTCTGCAGAGCCACTCTGCATTCTTGGCAAAACGTGGAGTGCTGCAGCGGGGGAGAGTTTCTTACGGAGCTGGGTGACCCCTCATGGCTGAGGACTATTGACTCCTAAACTTCACCCATCTCTGCCAACGTCCCTCCAGTTCAGCAGCGTAACCCTGGACATCTCCCCAGGCTCTGGGGCGTTTCCACACCTCTGAATGTCCTTGTTAGAACCACGCTGGCCCAGCAGCCAAGCTTGCACCCCACGTTTCTGCTCAGGTAGTGCTCATTCCTTTCCCAGCTGCAGTGTGTGATGGGTGCCCCCCAAATCCTGAAGGGATGTTGGTGTTTAGGGCAGTGTTTCTCTGCTTCTAGGTTTGGTTACTCCTTTGTAGCTCCCTCAAGATGTGATGAGAGTCTGCTTTTCTTTGCTCTCAGTTGCTGCAGGGCTGATATGGCTGGTGATATAATGGTCTTTTCTTGGCTTTTAAATGATAAGTACATTTTTCAAATGGCCAGAGACTGTTTTTGCTGTGGGAATCACCTCACATACACCTGATCACTTTGTGTAAAGCACTGAATACCTGAAGAGGCCATCAAGTGCAGAATTTTGCTGGATTGGTCTGCCTGTGTCATTTTAATAAAGAAAGAGGCATCTGAAATTTGATATCTAATATATTCTGTGAGCAGAGCAGCAGTTGGGGGCAAACAGAGGCAGTTTTCCTTGAAATTCAAAGTGCAGTAGCTCAGAGACAACCATCTGTATGCATTTAGGGAATCTGAAATTACCTGAATGCCTGGCAATTTTTTGGTAATTATCTCAGAAAAGAATTATGATATATCACAGGTAATTCTCTAGCTCTTTCATTCCTACTTGGATAAAATGTACTAAAAATCTGTTGCCTATTTTATTCCTTGCTGGTATTAAAAAATCCCACAAAGAAACAAATAAAATAGCATTATTTGAAAGATCTGATCGGAAAGTGTGTGTGTGTTTTAATGATGGCACATTTTAAAGACAAACAAGGGAGGGCTGAAATTTACTACAACAGCTTCACTGAGAATTATTCCATCACTCAGATCAAAAGCAGACAAAAAGCACAGAAACATTTGGAAGAGGCAGCAGTGCCAGAGCATGATTTTATCTATTTTGGGAAAGCAGCTGCTTTTCTCTGACATGGACTCAAAATGTTGGATATTCTGTGCAGTGGATCCACTCATTCAGATCATTCCCCACAGTGACTTTTCCATGGGAACATTGACTAGCATTGTTTTTTGGGAGAAGCATTCATTTTGAGCTGAAATCTCTCTCCTATGCAGTTACACAATTGCTAAATAGCAGTTAACTTTAACCCCTGAATGCTTAATTCCAAATACTCAATACAGAATGGCAAGAATAACATGGGGACATGACCTTAATTTTGTATTGATACATTGATTTTGTGCAACTAAAGAAATGCAGAAGACTAAATTGGCAGTGAAAACCAATGCTGAATAGTCACTGCTGCTTTGAAAAGCTCTCTTTAGTTATAGAGAAGAGACAAAGCTGAACAGAATGCCGCCAGAATACTATCTTCAAATTCCAGAAATGGGAAAATTGGATAAGCCCTGGTTATTGGACATTCCTCATTCCTCTTGGCTTAAGATTTGTTCTGGCAACTGCAAATGACAGGGATGATCTTCCCCCATCCCTCCTGGATCTCAGATTCATAGGAATCACAGCTGGTTTCAGCACAGACCCCTGCATTAGAACTTTCTGTGCTTGACAGGCTGGATTTGGCAGTGTGAGAGTAATATGCTTTCTTTATTTGATTTTGCATTTGATTGATTGCTTTTAATACAATTTATTTTCTTTCTTGTGGTTTAGCTGTAGTTCTTGCTGATGGCAGCAATATCAATCTGTACCTCTTGTCGTCTATGGCTGGTTTCTATAATTTTTAAAATAATTTTTGAATGAATGCAGATTGCTGCATCTTGTTTAGGTTGGATGGTATATCAATTTTTGATTTCTAGCAGCACTGAAGAATATGATGAAATATTGTAGCTGTTCAGGGTACAGTGTAGGCAAGGCTTCACAGTCTTTGTGATCTACCCTGTGTTTTATGATGTGACAGGATGATGTTGGAAAGATTTCTGGCATTTTGTTTCATAATATTTTTCCAGTGGCAAGTGTTAAGTGTTTTTCTCTAATGGAAAAGTTCTATCTTCATACCCCTTTTCCTTGTTTCCTCTTGGCCCCTCTTCACCATTTCTGCTCAGAATCAGGGTCCCAGATATAATTCTGACCGCAAGATTCCTATTCATAATGGCAGGAATGTGAGTGCATCCATTAGCATTTCAAACAGTCTGATTTCTTACTTCTTTTGGCAATATTCTTTGACTTTCTGTCTAGCCAGAAGAGCAGTGTTTTTTTTTTTTCTGGTGGTGTTCTTGAAGAGCCCAAAGATATTGTCCTGAATAGCCATTTTGATTGCATTGGTTGGACCCTGGGCATGAGTTGAATTTCTGCACCTCCAAAATTCTGCACATCAGAGCAAGGAGGGTGCTCATCAGCAGGAGGTACCAGAAAACAGAGCTCTGAACAAAGCTGAACAGGGTCAGAGGATCTTTCCCTGAATACTGAGGGATCATTGTAGAAAGATTCAAAACTCAGTGAAATAAGTGGGAAAGGTATTTCCTGTAGAACAAGATAGGTTAGATAAGAGACTAATTTGAACTGTGGAGGCTGAAGTGTAGCTGTGGCTTCTTCAAAAGTGGCATTACCATAACAATATATGTGTATCTTTGCCTGGCCTTGGAAGAAGGAAGAAAAAGTTTCTCGAACAGAATCAAAATTCTATCTGTAAGCACTTGATTTGTGATGGAAAAGATTCAAATCCAAGCTCCACAGCTTCTTCCATTGTTAAATTCTCACTGTTATGTTCTCTCTAGATATCAGAGCCTGGTATTCAATGGAGAATTCTGTGGTTGAACCTCAGGTATGTTATTTTCTTAAATAGCTCCAGCTCTTTGTGACATCATAGGTTTTTTCATGTATCTCCTTGCTTGAGTTTGAGTTGATTGAAAATATCTCGGCTATTTTGTTTGATCTAAATTCCCAGATGTTCCCAGTGCAGGTTAAAAACAGAGCCACACGAGAGTAATGCTTATTTCTTTAACCCGGCCTTTCTGTGCTCTTCCAAACAAATCCTGGTTGCATGCCAGGAATACAAGTGGAGAAATCAGTTAATTAAAAGCAATGCTGCTCAGGTGGTGGTGCAAATGGGCCAATAATTTCTGCTTCAGTGGAAAGGGATGCTGTCTTGAACATTCCTGAAGAGAGGAAAGAAGGAAAGTCTTTTAAGCAACCGATGAGCCTTGGAGCAGTAACCCCACAGCAGTGCAGAGCAAATTGATTGGAGCAGCAAGTTCAATATCCTGTATTGAATACATGTATTCTATACCTTTAACTGACTCCAGCAGTGATTCAGGAAATCATTATTGAACTTAGCAGAGATGCCACATATGTTATTCTATGGGAGATGATAAGAGAAATTTAAAAATCTTATTTGTATGGCCCTGTTTTATCACGGAATCCCAGTGAAATGAAGGCACTTATCTAAGATCCATAAATGGATAACATTAACAAAGCACAGAGCACTGGTACTTGTCTGTAATCTCTCAAGAACTTTTGTTTGACTTCCAAATTTGTCTGTTACCTCTGTGCCACCTCTCCTACCTGGGAAATGCTGCTGCTGCTGCTCTGTAAATGGCTCCTAAGGAGAATTTTTGTTAATGGGTATTGGAGGCTTTTTGGATGTTCATGCTGCAGCTTTATTTGTTCTAATTATGTCTGACATTTCACAAGCTGCACATTCGTTATTTGATGGGCAAAACATCAAAAATAATTAGGCCAAATGATCACACAAAGCCCAACAGAAAGCTTTTTCAGGGCACGTTAGCTGGTTTTTATTAATAATTATCCTCATTAAACTTTACCAAACTGTCATCTCATTGCCTGCTCATTGTTATGGAACCCCTAAACTCAGGTGAGGATTTGAATTTTCCTGTGAGATGAACAGTGTTTACATATGAAAAAAAAAAATTATTCTTGTTCAAATCCAACTCTCTCCTTCCTTCCAACCCCTTTTGCTTCTGATAGGAAAGAGCTTTAGATTTTCCACGGTGCCAGGAGAGGTCACTCTTTCTCCTTTGTCCCGCCTGGTTCAGGCTCCAGTGCCATAAGAGATCCTCTGCTGCTCGACTAAAGTGGCACATTCCTTGGGCTGCTGCTCGGGTGCTGTCTGACACACACGGAGAGGTTTGGGGCCGTTCGCCTGATTGTCTGTAGGGAAAACTCGGAAAGAATTTTGGGGCAAATGAGATTGTATCTCCAGGTTTACATCAACCATCCGGTGCAATTCTAACAAAAGCTCAGAATTCTCTCTAGTTCTGTTGTAGAATTATAAATGGAAGCTTTAAAAAGCAGGAGCCCGAGAATGTACCACTTAATTAACTGGAATGTTGATAAACATCAGTGTTTTCAGTTCGTGTATGAGTGATGGAATCTTGTGTGGTGTCCAGCATAGGAATAATAACACGTCTCAGTAGAAATTGGTAAGAATTGTTCAACCAACTTCAATTTGAGCAAACCTAAATCAAAACCAAGTCCTCTACAATATCTTATGACCAAATTTATGAGGGGAAAAAAACTCATGACTGAGTTTTCACTAGAGAAAGAGCTAGAAAATCTTCATGATATAGTTTCTGATTAGCAATCTGTGCAGGTATGAAAAGGAAGACATATTGATAATTTCTCTTTCAAACATTTCTTTCATCCCTATGTAAAAGAACATTCAGTGGCTTGGATAAAATAATGTCATGTGAACCAATATTTGACATTCAAAAAATATTTTCATTTTCCTTGCCTGTTATATTTTGTTCCCATTTTTGCACTTCTGTACCCCCAGTGACATAGAAGCAGGGGAAAGGCATCAACAACCCTAAACCAGAGCACTAAAACTGGCCAGTGACACAGGATTGCAGGATTTCTGCTGGGCTGGCAATGCCCCCAAACCAGACTGTCTCTTGAGGTTACTGCTTTAGTTTTGCAGAGTTAGGAAATTTAGAACTCATCCAAATGGTGGGGTTCTTATTAACACTCAGGATAATTTATGAGATGTGACTCTCCTCTTTCTGATTGTATGTGTATATATATATATATATTTTATATATATATATATTTAGTAAAAAAGAGGGGGAAAAGAGCAACAGAACCCAGTGCAAGCATCTCTGTATTAGTGTTCAAACTTTCTTTGGTCTCTTCTTACCTAAATAGGTAGGATTCAGAAATAAATGGAAGATTTATAAATTAATTTTTTTTGAAAGGACTTGCTACCTTTCTACTCTACTATATTTCCATTGACTTTCTAGAATCTTTTTATAGCATTTTTTTGTGGTTGTTCCTCAACATTGCCAGCTTCCATGCTGTGGTGTGTTATGGGACCAGCTGGATCTGATGGTCCTGAGACCTGCTAGGAGTGTATGATGTCAACCACAGGATACTGGTGTGGCATGAAGCAAACCCTCTAAGGGTCCACCATTAACATGATGGAAAAGGAAAAGAGATTTTATGGCTTACAGGAAATGTGCATAAATAGTTCTTGAATTTGGACCCTTTGGGGAAAATTCCTTTTTGTTTTGTTGGTTGCACCTCTGAGTGAGGTAAGGGCTGTTTTCTGAAGGGTGTCCAAGTAGATGACCACAGAAATAATAAATAACAAGGGCAATATCTTCTCTACCTGCCCCCATTCTGTTGTCGAGGGGGCAAATTATCCAAAAAACCTGAAAGTGCTCCATCAAACCAAGTTCTGGGCAAACTGGAGCTGTGGCAAAGCTATCTCCACCTGAGTGAACAGCAGAAATGTGTCCCTCTGAACACACAAACCATGTGCTCCCTGCTCAACAGGCAGTCTCCTCATCACCGAAATCAGTGTGCCTCTGTTGTTCCATCCCTCACTCTCCACGGGAATAAATGTTCAGCTTGAGAGTGAGAATAATTCTGCACAGAGAACACACATTTGAACAGTGATCTGTCTCCTCTCTTACCCCTTTGTTGGCTTTTAACTTCCCCTTTCCTGCTACCTATCTATGGGAAACAGATAATAGAATTATAGAATATGTTCAGTTGGAAGGGACCCTAAGAATCAAAATCCAGCTCTTGGCCCTGCACGAGACGATCCCCAAAAGTCACACCATGTGCCTGAGAGCATCGTCCAAGTGTTTCTTGGACTCTGTCAGGCTTAGTGCTGTGACATTTTCCCTGGGGAGCCTGTTTCAGGGCCCAGCCACCCTCTGGGTGAAAAATCTTTTTCTGATATCCAACCAAAGCCTCTCCTGACTCAGCTTTGTGCCGTTTGCTCGGGTCCTGTCACTGGTTATCAGAGAGAACAGGATGAATAAATACTTTGTGGCCAGTTCTATATATCTATCCAATTCATGTTCCTCTATTTTCTGAGACAGCGAGGAACATATTCATGTTTAAGTTAGAGCAGAAAGCTGTGCATTAAAGAATATTATCAGAGAAGGATCTATTTTTCAATACATTCCATTGTATTGTTGAAAAACCCACCTGATAATTTCTAGGTAAAATTAATGGAAATATACCCCTTTTCCTATGCAGAAACTGCCAGAATATCATAGCTTTCCTAATGCAGAAAGCGACTTGATGCCTATCTTTACTAAATTTTTTTCTAAAGTCTAACAAGCTTCCTCTTTACTGTATTTATTTCTGCATTACCTCAGAAAATCTTGCTCCAAGGGCCCTTTCAGCATTGTTTAAAGTGGTACTATTTTTCCTGCAGTACTGAGGACAGGTTTTAGCGATGGGGGCAATTAAAAGAGCAGGAAGGAGAGGTATTAATTCAGCCATTTTCTGCTCATTTCAATGTATTTATTTATACAATTTGACTTCTTTCTTCACATAATTTACTCTGCAATATTAAAACATGTTTCTTATCCTTATTCTTGTGTGATATCTTCCAGTTTGGGGGGGAAAAAAAAAAGTATATATCTGTAATTTTGTGATGGTCCAAAATATCTGTTTTGGTGTAGGTCCTCCAGGCAGTGAATTCTCCTCAGGGAGAACTCTTTCAGTTTTGTCAGCATGTGGTGCTGAGGACTCTCTTTGCTTTTCTTGTAAGGAACACTTTAGCCCTCCATGGGTGCAGTTCAGGGAATGGCTCTTTGCTGTGAGGCCCCAAGTCAGAAGTGCTGCTTCCCATCCCCTCCTCCTTTCCTGACACACCCCAGCCCTTGCTGTGGTACCAAACACCTCCTGTCCAAGTGCAGGTGCTCAGAGCTGCTTTGCAGAGCCCTGACCTTGTGCATTTTTAAGTTCCTGTTCAAAGGGAGCATTTGCAGAGAAAAGTCAGACTGACATGTACAGCAATCCCAATATTGCTTCAGTCTCTGGCCATGGAATTGCCTCTGGCTGCTTTCCTCCCCTAGCAGTCTGAAATAGATGGAAAATATTTAAATAAACTGGCGAACCATTTAACTAAACTTACATGAACACTGTCTTTAGGTGCATGAAATAAATTTAAATTGGATTTAAATTGAAGAATTACCTTCTTCATTTGGGGCTAGATCAAACATACACAGTCCCACAGTGTGGGTCGGGATGCAGCTGGCACAGGGAGGCACAGCTCAGACCCTGCGCCAGCTTTTTGGGTGCCCACAAGTGCCTCCTCTTTGGTCTGGATTCTCAGATGGGAACATGATGTGATAGACAGGATTCACACTCATTTACAGCTTGAAGAAAACTGATGTAAAACTCATGAAAAATAAGTTCTTTTAGCTGAATTGCTTCATCTGTTTTCTCTTGGTGAAGGTTTCTTGTTTGCATCCTACCCTGCACTCTACAAACAAACAAAAAATATAACCCAACTCCTACCAGTTTTATTGCTAATTAGAATAAAATCTGAAACATTTCAGGAAGGCAAATCTCCACAGGAAAACCACCACAAACTTTCACATAAGCTGACTAAACTCAACTTCCAAATATAAGGGCTTCATTTCCTTTTTCTTTAGCTGATTTTACTTTTATTATAAGACAACACAAAATTTTGTTAATTTTGGAAAATTTGATAATAACATGATCAAATGATGGCCCATCCAGATATGATTCCTAAGGCAATACTGCTGCCTGTCAGCTGCAGAAAGAACTCACCTTCATTTGTGTTTTGCATCAGTACAAAGTAATGTTACATTTATATACCAATACCAAATTTTAAAAACTGTGATTCCTCATGTTCTCTTCTTTCCTAACTTTTGTGTTACAAATCAACAAAGAAATTACATTTACCTTGTGTGATACAGATTTTATCATAACTTGTGAAAACTTTTAAACGTCAGCATCTTTATCAACAGAACTAATATTGTACTGCTTTGAAGTTATCTGAAGAGAGAAACCGTTTACATGGCTATAGAACAAATATTATATATCTTTAAAAGCTTGAAGTACTTTGAGACGATAGTCCAGAACACTCAGCTTCTTAAATAAAACCCCCAGGGATTTAAATAACACTACAACAGGGTGGTCTTTCACAATTTGGTTTCCCTCTTCTTTTGCTTCCTGGAGAATTCAATTTAAAGAGCATTTAATTGAGGACATTTTCTTTACTGCATTTTTCCTTTCCTTTTTTTTAAAGGTTTAGAGCTTTGTTCTAAGTGTTTTAACTTGTAATCAAGAAATGTGTCAGGTCTGTTGCTAATTAGTGTAGCCGATGTGAAAATGGATTGAATCTTGGGAAAGATGGCTAAGTCTTGTAAAACAACAAAACAGTCTGTAGAAGAGGGCTTGGGAACAGAGGCAAGAAGAGGCAACAACACGAGAAATTATTAACGAGGAAAAACAGAGAAAAGGAGCAGGAATTTACAGAGATCATAGGTACATTTGTAACATTTACTAAAGGTTTACTCAGCTATATCAATTTATTATAAGGAATTAGCAATAAATTTTCAGAGCTAGATGGAGGATCTTCACTACAAACAAGATCCCAACTTTGCAGGCCATTTTATGCTGCAGAATGTCTCTGTGTGTTGGTTGAGGAGAGGAAGTGTTCAGACTCCTCAGAACAGTGTTGTAAATTCCCTCATGGGGCTACAGCTCTGCTGGGGAGGGAAATCTTCCTCTTTTCATTGCCTTGTTAGATTTTTTTTTTTCTTCAGGAGAGGGATGCACTTATTCTGGCACACAATACCTTTATGTGAGGGCAGCCTCCTGAAGTAGCAACAGAGGTTGTTTTGTAGTGACTTCAAGGTGGGAGAAATGTTCCCTGGCAGAAACTACTACCACTACTACTACTAATAATAACAACAACATTAATAATATCTTGGGAAAAATCAGACAGGAAAGGAAATATATTTTTAGACTCATATGCTGTAGATCTACAATACATTGTACAGAGGGTTATTCTTTCATGTAGAACAAAATACTGTGTCTGCAGTAAACTGGGAAGGAAGTTTGAGTTGCTTGTGGCGCAGGACGTCAGCAAAAGATTTTGGGCTGTCAGATGTGCCATGAGTTAAATGAATGCATGAGAGCCACTGACCACAGGGGATGCAGAAAACCTTACACAAACCTGTGAATGAACAGGATGTGCAAAGCCAGCGTGTTCAGGACCATGTCCCTGTCTTTGTGTCGCTGTGTGCCCTCAGTAAATCTAATTTACTGCAGCTCCCTGGGCTGCTGCTCCCATGTTTCCCCAGCTGCCACATTGGTCATCATAGGCAGTGACAATTCCTGTGGGGAGGCATTCCCTGCTGGCTCTTCCTGTACAGATCCGTGATCCCAACACGCTGCAGGGTTCTCTCTCCCCCCGTCTGCTCTCAAGAACGGTGGCACCATCTTTTCTTGATGGGTATGACAAGGTGAGTGAAAGCAGCACAGGCAAATTGAAATACTGTCTACTGTTCAGCCCAAACCAAAGAGAAATCAGTCATTTTGAGACAGAAGAGTTCATGAAGCCTGATTCATTGAATATTTGTGCCTCCCAGCTGATGCCTCTGGGGTTTGTTGGAATGAAATAGTGTGCTCAGAACTTAGCAGATAGAAGGCTTCAACAGGCGCAACAAAAGGCACAGACACACATTTGTGCACATCCTGTGATCATGAACCTTGTTTACCTGAAACCAGAACTGAAATTAAACTCCAGAAGAAAAGTGAGGGGAACAAAGAAATAACTTCAATCTTTCTGGGAATATAATAGCAATATAAAAGCAATCTCTCCTCTAGCAGAACTGTCTGGACATTTGAGATGCAAGCTCCCAGTCACATCCCCCCACATGATGTAGATGTGGTGGGACATTCAGCTGCCAGGATACCCCAGATGCACCTCCCCTTTAGCCTCCCTCTCCCCAAAGACAGCAGATAATCCTCCTGGTTTCCACACAGTTGTTTCTTGAGCTGCCAGTCCTCCACCAGCCCTGGTTGAGACATCCTTTGCTTTTCCCAGCCTGTGGTATTTGCAGCTGTGTTTCGAAGAGTGCGGAATCCTCCACTCAGGAGGAGTGTTGTGGAGAGTAATGACACAGATAACTCTCACTTTATCTCTTGGGAAGCTCTCTGCAAACTGCTTCCTTAGTGCTTCTGGTGACTGAGAGAAGTTCTGTGGGCCAAATGATTTTTGGCACTGTGTTCTCTGCTGTGACAGCACTTCAGTTCAGGCGTCATCTTGAAATCCAGGCAGTGAAGTGTGAGCATGTGAGCTGTCAGAGCAGTAAAGGTAACGAGACCCCTCAGCTCCTAGCTGGAGAAAGGGCCCTGGCATTGCCACATTGCTGGGGAATGAGGGACTGAAACGGACTGGCCACGAGCTAAAAGGAACAGAAAATTTAGGACTGTGCAGTTATATAAATAAACTTGTGTCTTTAGATCTATGGTTGTGGTTTAAGAAATGCAAAGACTGATTTGCTGTAAAACTCAAAGATTTTGCTCAATGATAAAAAAGCCATCAAATTCAGCAGCAGAGAATTGTCTATAAATAATAATTTACTCTGGGTTGGTACAGAGATTTTCTGTTCCCTTGAGGGGACGGAAGGCAAGAACACATGAGGATTACAAGTTGGAGCCAAGTGAGGCAAGATGAAGAGCAGCCAGGAATGATCAGTCCTTGCATGGAGCAGGAGAGGAGCAGAGTGTGATCAGCACAGAGGCAATGGTGGGCAGAGATTATGGAGCTTCAGTTATCAGAGGTGCTGAAAGCAGATTTTAATGAAAAACTAGATGTGGCTGCTACTGTGCCATGAAATGAGCTGGACAGAGTTAATCCCAGCTGACTCGTTCTGAGTTTGTTCCAGTGCAGCTTTTCCAGGAGCAGGCAGGCAGATGGTGGGGTCATTCTGACACTGCTCACAGCTGGAGATCAGCTCCTCTGAAGATGCCCTGTGTGAGAAGCACCTTGTGTAGCTACTTCCAAATGATTTTATGCTGAATGTCAGGTTAGTTGATCCACTTATACTTCTATTGCTGCCTGGTGGCACTGCCCGAGGAGACAGATAATGACATTGCCTGTTGGGATGGAAAAAAGGTCTCTGGTATGCTTTTGTAAAACAGAATTTTGTTGAAGTAGTTTATTTTGGATTGCAAATCTGAGCTATTTGTTTCTATCCCTTCCTCTTGTATGGGGAGAAGAGAGCTCTCAAAATATTTCCAAAAGAAATTAAATTTAAATAGATACAACTGCAAAAGACTTTACATAGATAAAACTATGCTCTTAAAAAAAATGCTCTTACAAGCTCTACTAGCTGGAGTGCAATTTCATAAAGAGTAGGCTTCTAGCTGTTGAATTTACTATCGGTTTGGTGATATGATTCAATTTGGTTCTTTATAGCAGCATATCCAGGATGGTTAAAACATTTTCATTTTTGTTTCTGTTTATAAATTGCTCACATGTACATATTAAATATTCATAGTTAATACTTGCAGGAAAATATTGCTAGATAAATTATTGATGTCTTGAAATAAAATAATATTTTTTTCCATTTTAATGATTAAATTTTCTCAATATGTGATTTATTTTAAATGGTTTTTTATGCTGCTGATTTAATTCTTAATTCTTTATTCATTTTGGGCTGTAAGATAAAGATTGCCAGGAAATACTGGATGAGATTCTGATCTCCCAAAGGGATTTGCAATCATCCAGTTTCATTATCTCCAGTGAAATTTTGTTGCCATGGCTGGGGTGGATCTTGCATCCTGACTCTATCCTTATCTTTAAGAGTGGTTGATGTTATATATATGTGAGGCTGTTGTGTGTATTTTAGGGAAGGGGGAGGTTAATGGTGAAATGCTATTGACCGTCTCCAACTAATCATATCTTAATTCCTGACAATACTTGCATCCATTTTGGATGTTGATATTTTAAGCCTAAACGTAACTGAGACGCTTTCAAGGTTGTGGATGTGTTCAGCTCAATGTTTCCACAGCAAGTGCGAAAGTGTCAGTTTGCAAACAGCTTAGGATCAGCCTTTGCAACCCCTAGTCCCAGAAAGCAGTGTTTTACCCTGAGATTTCTTCTATTTTATTTCAATAATGGTGACAAAATTGCTGCCACACTACAATAAAGGAAAATATGTTTGGAATTGAAGCAAGAGGCACAGAACACTTCAGGTATTTGAAGGTTTTAAACATTCAAAATCAGACTTCACAAAACACAAAAATTGCTGTGTAAAGTAAGTCTTGTTCCTACTCAAAGTGACAACATAAAACAGACATAAAATCCAGAATAAAACTCTCTCAAAAACCTAGTGTTATTTGCATTCACTTTCAGCTCTTCCCAGCAGACCTGCTTAGCTAATCTGGTGGCATCACTTGTGACACTTATCCATAGGGCATAAAATAGCAGTTTGCCACCCACCTTGAGCAGGTTGTTTTTGAAGTGTTTGAAGGCAAAACAAAAAAGTACCCTGCCATTAGAGGCAAGCTGGAATTTTATATCCACTTGGTTTTGACAGTTATAGTTGAAGCTGTCACTTACTTTTTTTTTTTTTCCCAGAGCCTTTAAAATGGATCTTTTTACATGTTAACATGAATACATTAAAGTGGAAAAAAATCCCTGCAGCTTTACTGGGTGCTAGTTGACACATGGAGACCTCGGTATTCAATGCACATGCAGAACACATGTGATTAAAATTGCAATTATAGCCCTGTGTTAAGCATTTGAAAGCATAAATTAAAGGGGATTGGTAATCTTTTATATCCCTAGCATTTCCCATTTCCACACGTTCCAGCCCAGGATCCATGCAATCTTTAATTGGAGCACTGAAGGAATTGAGGCAGCAAATATTGTACAGCTGTTCATGTGATGAAAAGCACTAAGTGTTTTCACTTGCATTGCACCAAAATGAATAGTATCCCACTTACATTCTTTTTTTTTTTTTTTTTTTTTCCCTTCCCCAAATGTCCTTTTGTAAGTCCAAGAGGCTGAAAAAACTTCTCATATGAGAAGAAGCTGAGATAGCTGGCATGGGTTAGCCTGGCAAAGAGGAGGCTCAGGGGGGAATCTCATAATTTTTTACTGATATCTGATGGAAGGATGTGAAGAAGAGGGAGCTAAACTGTGCTCAGTGGTGCACAATGACAAGATCAGAGTCAATAGGCACAAACTGAAGCACAGGAAACTCTGTCTGAACATGAAAAAGCCACTTCTATAGTGCAATGGTGATTGAACATGAGACAGGTTGCCCAGAGAGGCTGTGGAGACTCCATTTGTGGAGATACTCAAAACATAACTGGACAAGGTAGTGCGAAACTTGCTGCAGCTGACCCTGTTTGAGCTCTAGGGTTTTACAAGATGGTTTCTGGAAGTCCCTTCCCAACCCCACTATTCTGTGATTCTGAGAAGCGTGTGCCCACGTTTTGTAGCTAGCTTTGAGAACTTTCAGCATGGTTCCTTATACCTGGCACTGGAAAGAATTTCCTGGGCCATGAGATTTATTGAGCTTGCCACTAGCACAGGCTTTGTCTCAGGAAATTCTATTTCTAAAGCTGTCTGATGTCCTCTACTTCATAAAACATTCCTTTATAAAGAAGGTGGCCACAGATACAACATGTTCGTTCCAGTATTTTCTTGAAATTGCACGCGTGTGAGAGTGTGGAATGTTCCCTTCCTGGGCTGTGGATGAGCAGTAAAGGCTGGGATGGCTGCCTGCCTTGTGCTGGTTGCTGTAAACTGGATCCAGGGGACTGAACAGGAGGGAAAAGGAGTTGTTTTTCCCGGGAATTATAGAGGAGAGAGGAAGATGGCCAACAGGAAGACGAGGGTTTTGCTGAGAACAGCAATGAGATAGCCTCAAGGTTCTGGTGGTCTTGGATTTAGAGGATCTCGTGTGAGTTGTGAAGAGTCTGTTGTCACCCTAGAAGTCCCTGTAGTAGAAAATGAGTCAAAAGGAAGTGCAAATATCAGTCCAGGGGTAGAGCCTTTTCAAACATTTCTATTTTCTCCAGAAAATTTGTTCTAGCTAATGCTGAAGAAAGTTTCACTTTCAAAACTCAAAAGTCTTTCTGGTTCTGTAACTTTAATAAAAAGGTGGAGGGCATTTGACACAGCCAACATAAAAGTCCTGATGTTCTTTTGAACCAGAGAGTCTTGCCTAAGTTCACATCTTAGCCCACATCAATGCATAGTGTGAGTAACTCTTGATTCTTACTGTTCTCTTCTCCTTTCATCTTCTCATGTAATCAAATAAGCCAGACTTGAATTTCCTTTTGTTGTGCCCACTTTCTGTGCAGAATATGGAATGCAGTGTGCATGGTACATATATATAACTGGCATAAAATATGAAGCAAAACACACAGAACAAGGTTTATGATTTTTTAAAACCTGTCTGAAATGATGCATGTCAATACCCTAAAGAGCAACTTCAGCAATCAAAAAGTGCTTAAACCTTCACCTTGACTTTAGGTAAAGAACATCTTTTAACTCTTGTTTTTACTGTTTGTCTTCAATCAAAACATAAATAAAGTCCTTTTCTGGAGCTCTGCTGTAGCAAGGGCTGAGGAAAGCTGTGTTCCTTGGCTGTCATTGGGGGTGTGATTTCTGCACTGGGGTGGGAGTGCCAAGGGACCATGGCCCTGGGCTCACCTCGTCCTGAGCTCAGGGAACCTTCCATGTCCTTTACAAGCCCTGGCTGTTATTACAGTGCCTTTCAGGAAACAGCTGTGCCCTTTATTTTATGTATTTCTACTTATTCAGCAACTGTGCTGCGGAACTTTCCAATTTTCTATTTCCAGTTAAGTTCTGGTACTGTGTTCATTTTGCTTAGTCTAGCTAATAACCTTGCAATACTGTGAATATGAATGTGACGTTATTTGGATGAAAAGCTAACTGAAAAGTGTTTTTCATGAAAATGCCACACTTTCTAATTTCCTTTGGCTATCGTATGAAATCTCTTAAATACAGTGGAGAGTGAACTCCTCACTCTTGTCTGGTCATTACAACCCAAGGTTTGAAAGCTGCTCTAAGACTGCAGTACTGTCCAATAATTAAATGGCAGGAGAACAGCTCTCCATGAAATATAATTTTGTTGTCTTACGTACAATGGACTATTGAATTTTTATGGAGGCATTTAAGAGATTTCCTCATAAACTTTGCAACACCTGCTCCATTGCTGTGTTTATGATTCTTCATTTTGCACAGTCAAATTTTTAATTCATCCTTACAGAGATAATTTTTGAACACATGTGCAATTATAATGTTTACTCTGGTTTTTTAATTATTTTCCTTTTTATTTTTTTCTTCACTTTAAACATTTATCTCCTTACCATTATATCTAGCTAAATTTGTTTTTTGGACTATGCTTCACAAGCCAAAAATAGACCAGTTTAAGAATAATTTCCTGCATACCCGTCTCATGGTTTAGCTATAAAGTTGAATGACTTTACAGTTTGTGTCAGGGCTGTACACCAAAAATCCCTTTTTAAACTAGGATATAAATGTGTAAAGGAATTACATTTACTCACATGAAAGCGGTATGCTAAAATGTCTTCGCTATTAATTTGCAAAATAAAAAATTTTAATGGGAAGGAGTCACAAGAGCTTGTGCAGATTTTATCTTGCATTTTGGAAGCCAGCAAAAATAAATATATTATCTGTTTTGTATACACTTGTGGGAGTAAAAAATACATGAGAAACATCTCACTTCCTCTAGTAAGCTTTTTCAGGAGCAGATATAACAATAGAATCCTTAGCAAACTGCATCCTGCAGAAGGAGAGTGGTTAGTGAATAACAAGGTGCTGTGTGTGGGGAAAGAGAAGGTGGCTATAGTTGGAGAGAGATGTTGTGTGACTCTCTTCCCCTCTGTCATTTTCTTGTGTTATTTAACATGTAGGAAAGGGATAAGTTTGTTTGCAACTGTTTCACGCAGGATTAATTTTTACCCATAAATTTCCAAATTAAAACATTACATCTGCTCAGAAAGTCATCCCTGTGTTATATTGCAATTAGAGATAACTGCTTCTCGAGTTATAAACAAATAACTGAAGGATTGTTTCTTTCTGGAGCATGGTGAGGAAGGACGTTACTGGATGTGGTAAAACACGTTTGGGTTTGGAATGAATCACCAGGAAGAAGTGGGAAGTGCTGTGCAGTGCGGACTGGATCAGGGAGTATCCGTGAGATTGGTGTGGCTGGGCCTTGAAATGGAAACACAGACCAAGCAGATGGGAATGAGCTCCTGTTGCCTGGTGCTAGTTAAAATTTTCCATGCTATCCTGGACTGGGAGAACTTGCTGCTTATGTGTGTGGATGTAGGTTTTTCTTTACTGTTCTATATTATTGACTTTTAACACTGTATTTCATTCCTTTTGAGCGTGCTGGTTTGAGGCACTTGAAATATTTGAACACTGAGAGCTCCCACAGGGTGGATTTCTAAATCAATTTTCAAATATTGTAGAAATTGCAGGGGGAAGAGCACTTCTAAAGCTGGACTTGGTCTGGTAGTGCCAAAACTTTGGCGTTTCCTCTTTGGTACCTCATCTGAGGAGGGGTTCTCCAAAAGAGACTCTCCCAAAAGTTACAGTGTTAGAACCAGTGGGATCTGTGGCATTTCCAGTCCCAATATGACTCTCCCTCCGTGACAGGAGCAGAGTCACCTAGAAATTGATTCCATTTATTCCTCCAAGAATCTGCAACTAAATTAATGGTGTCTCCTTACAAAAATGTCATACTAAAATGTTATCATCACAATATTAATCAAATTATATCTGGTATTCTTTTTGTGGCACTTGAGCTTATCTCTGGATGACTAAGGATGAAACAAATATTATCTGAATGATAAACACTTCAGAGCTTCTTTATCACAGTGTTCTCAAGATCAGGAAAGTACAAAAATTAGTCTTTGGAATGACAAATTCTTATGGTAACCAACACTATCGTTTACTAGAGCAACACATCTTGTCTTTCCATGTGGATTGATATCAAGTTGAAAAAATATTCGCCTGAGTGCCTGCTGTAGTGGTGGTGAACATATTTGAGCAATCATTGTGGAAATGACCAGCCTGGGTCACTGTGTGGTAAATTAAATAAAATGTATATTTAACTGTGCGGATTCTTGTTAAGAGCTTTGCTTCTGCCGTATTGAGACTGGTTTTGGGAAGTTGTTTCTGGATTTTAGATGTGGAGTTTAGATGTGGTTTGAGAATACACATGTGCCTACTGAGTCTGTCAAAAGCAATTTCCTCAGAATCATGGAATGGTGTGAGTAGGAAGTGACCTTAAAACTCCTCTTGTTCCAAGCCCCTGCCATGGGCAGGGACACCTTCCACTGTCCCAGGCTGCTCCAAGCCCCATCCAGCCTGGCCTTGGACACTTCTAAGGATCCAGGGGCAGCCACAGCTTTTCAGGACAGCCTGTGCCAGGGCTTCATCACCCTCATAATGAAGAATTGCTTCCTTCTATCCACTCCAAATCAACAATTGAAGCCATTCCCCCTTGTCCTATTACTACATGCCTTTGTCAAAAGTCCCTCTCCAGTTCTCCTGTCGAGAGCCCTTTGGGTACTGGAAACTTAAACACTTTTTAAATGCCAGTCAAAAAAGTCAGTGTGAACAAAGCTCTTTCTTCCTTCTGCAATAACGTGGATCTTAATGAAGGAACTGTTAGGAAAAGGCTACTGCAGAATGATCAAAGCTCTGCATGACATGTTTATTAAAAAAGTGATATTTTATTAATGTTTCTCAAGTTCAGCCTGTGATTTTCTATGCTTTTTTATTTTGTGTACTATGACTTTGATTACTTTTCAGAATAGC
Organism: Origma solitaria; assembly: GCA_013397895.1. NCBI lineage: Eukaryota > Metazoa > Chordata > Aves > Passeriformes > Acanthizidae > Origma > Origma solitaria. The sequence goes on along the minus strand of VZRL01004973.1, from coordinate 4,751,441 downwards.
TCTTGTACCCCAAGAATCAACACATCCTGAGTCTTGGTTTAAGGAGACAATTCCTTATGACAGGTTTTCATGTAATAGCTGCAATTTGGGTAGTGTTTATTTCTACACTATTTCAGCAGTTCAAGGACATCAGAACTTCATAATGGTTTATTTCGTGGATGATCTGTCAGTTTAGTTTTTCTCCCAGAGGTAGAGCCATAGTTTGGTAGAAAAGCCAAGCACCAGAGAGGCTTTAAAATGGGAAGGTGTCTACAAGAAGAGGGGACAGCTATTTGAGCAGGTGTAAAAGAGATGAAATGCACTGCTATGACTGAAGGGATTGCAAAAAAATTGTAAGGATATTGCAAATTAAAAGTAGCCTCTATTTTCAAAATGCTCTGGATTCCTGTTTGCCTTTCCCACTGATGTTTTGCATTTAGAACTCCAATTTTTTTTTTACTGCTCCCCATTAGGGCAGTATTCTGTTTCCAACAAAGAACTTTAATGTTTGAAGAAACAAAACTATGAAAAAAATGACACACAGAAAGGTGTCTAGGCTGTGGGTCACAAGAAGTGTCTGCATACATTTCCACAGAAAAAAAAAATGCATGAAAGTGTACCTACTTATCCTCACAATGACATTGAGTGAAGTCAGCTGAATCCAAACTCACCTGACTCGAGGCACATGCCAAGTACCATCAAAAGCTTGTCGAGGCCCAGATAATTTCTCCTTGCAAATAGTTCTACACAGAAATGCAAAACTTCTGCAGAGGTAATGGGGAAAGCGTCTTATTCCCAATTTTGATGAAATATTTATTCATGTAATAGATTATGTGCAAAATGTTGTCTTTTGGAGGAAGCGGAAAATGTTGAGTAGATTTAATTTTGCTGCAACTATTTCATGCATTAATTGCTCTACATAAATTTCCTACCTTAAAATGTCAGAATTACTCAAGAAAGCATTAGCAAGACCAATGTAATTTAAGGTGATTACCTTTTTGAACTGTGAAAAGATAATTAACCCCAGGAAGAAGTAATGTTTTTTGTTGCTTATGTGTACAAATCGTGGTTAGCTATGTTATAACTTTTTATAATTCGTTCTTGTACTGCTGTGTTTATAGAAATATATTGATTTGTAGGATTTGTTTTACTGTGTTGGATGGAAGTGTAATGAAAGAGCAATTTTAGGCATGATTCAAAGCCTCCTAAAATCAATATGGATCTTCCTATTGACTTTAGTGGGTTTTGAATCATCTTAAAAAATGAGGTAATACAAAAAGTTTTGTTTCAGACTGTATTCATAGACAGACTTTAAGCATGTTCTCTGGTAATCCATTATTTTCAAAATTGCCAAGGTTACTTTGCTGCTGGAAGTGACCAGCTCCTTTGTTCCTTTCTAAGGTTAGATTAGCCTCCCACCCTAAAGTGTTTGAAAACTGGGGCAGTGTGAAAACACTGCTTGAAAGTATTTCTCATTTTCAATCCAAAGAATTAAGAGCAGGATTTATAGCTATAACTGCAAGGGGAAATGAGAGTTGGCTTCTTGTCTCTGAAATAGTAGGAGGAAGAGCAAAATAATTTCTCCCCATTCCTAAAAGAAAATGTAAACTGTTTGGTTTCATTAGACCACTCTCTGTCTGGTTTGTCCTCTGCTGCCTCAGAAAAAACACCAACCTGTATAATGGGCAAGCATTCAATATTCTCCTTTCCTAACCTTAGGCATTTAGTGGCAGGCATTCACCTTCTTAGTGGGAAGGCTGATGTGGTAGCCTTATAAATTATTCTTCTAGATAGTCTAATCACAGCCATCTTTTAATCCTGCCTGCTTTCCTGTCCCTGTAATAGCTTGTGACATTGAGGAATACAATCAATTTACATACAGCCTGAATGCACGGCTAGGAAGGAATGGAGGAGGTTAATAGAAAACTCTCTTTGCTGCAAGAAGATTTTTCTTGTGTGAAGCTGAATAATCATGACCTAATTAAGTGAAAAGGAGGTGACTGCTCCTGTTTTTTTTTTAGATTTTTTTTACTGTGTATTAATAGGTGCTTGTCTGAACCCTGATTTAAAAAGACTGAATGAGATCGTGGGAGCCTCTGTGTGCCTTTGATCAGGCTTCAGTTGGCCTCTGGAAATGGGAGTGCCACGAATGAAAAATCAGAGCACCTCTGGAATCCTTTCCTGTCTTAAGGACGAATTCTGTTTTTTCTAAGTCTCCTTTACTCTCACTTCTCATCTTCGATAAGTATTAATCTTTGCAGAACCTAAGTATTATTGAAAATATGTTTCTGGCATGAAATTAACAGCAGAGTTTGACTTAACAAATACCTCCCAGTCTGAGTCACTAAATAAAGGAGAATATTCCCAGCGTCAGTGGCAGAGCCAGTCTGCTGCACCAAGTTAATGGATACTGCGTGGATTGGGGCCTAAATACGTGAGAACTTTATGCCTACTGTTTCATTAAGTTGATTTATTGTATTTGTTATGCATAGGTAATGATTTAATGCCTATTTTTTGAAGACTTAATTTCCTCACAGAGAAGTACTGAGAATTTAAATTATTTCTCTGAAGTGTCTTTAAACAATATGAAACAGTGAATAGGAAAAAATAACATTAATGGCTCTAAGTTTTTTTTTTTTTAATTTCACCTGATTGCTGAAATTTATCATTAATTTAATGTTTCCGTTGTCATCTCTAAAGAGTCATAGAGTGTGGATACAAAAAAAAGAAAAAGCCACTGGGCAGTCAAAATAGTGGCATAGTGGGGTTTGTTGAATAAATATTTGGTATTTAAAGAAAGAGAACATATAAAGGTTTGCCTCCTCTGCAGTCTTTTTGTAAGCAAGCAACCTCTTGTGTGATTTCTCATTTTTTAGTGCAGTATCTGTACTCCTTTCATCACTAAGTTCTCCCAGACTTTGAGTTTGGGTTCAGCTCGTTGTAATACTGACCACCACGTGTTCGTGTCAGTCAAGCTAAGAAAAAAAAAACAAATGAAACTTTGTTATGCATCTTCATTCATTTTAGTTCCTGTGCAACAATAACATCTGCCCTTGATCCTTGTACTTTTACCTCTAACGAGAATCATCACCAATTCCTGACAAATTATTCTTATTTACAGGTAATTTACATTTGTGAGAATTATTTTAAGAGTCTTTCAGTTTCTGAGTGCAGAGGGCCAAATTCTGACTTTGTGTGGTTCGCTGCCACTTTGCATTGTGTATGTGTGAGGGAAAGTCGTGATAAAATTAACTGCAAAATTGGTTTCTAGTAAAGGAAGATTCACATTCCTGTTCATTGCTTCTGTGCAGGGCATGAAGAGCATTCTATACCTGGCAGGGCTGGATTATGGAGAAGATCTACATGATAATATGATGGGGTAACAATCCAAATTCATAACCTTATAAATGCCATCCTTCCAAAATTATAAAAATTAATTCATGTGGCTTTGGAAGAACAGGAAGGAATTGTGTAGAATTTGTTCAATTGGATGTTCATGAATGGTTCAAACTCTTCTACCAGAAGTGGCTTTTGGCAAGGACTTTCTTTTATGGTAAAAATCTTTGGAACAGAAACTGAAATCAAGGGGCTGGATAGAAAACTCAAATGCTCTCACATCCCACTCCTGGAGTTAGTTTTCCTTGTTCTTTGCAGCTGTGCCACATCTCACTCGAGGCAGCAGCATAGGATAGGATAGTGTAGGATATTTACTCTGGATTTACTCTGATCTAGAGGCATGTGCAACCACCAGGAGTTTTTTCCAGCTCCCAGAAGTGTTTCAGCTCCCATTCTTTCCTGCCCTGGTGGTGGTGTGGCTGCGCTGGGCACTGATCACACAGGGTAAAACTGTGAAAACACCTGAGAGAGGCTCAGGCAAGTGTGTGTGTGCTGGGTGGGACTGGCATTGCTGCATTTCAATTTCCCCAGGCCTCCCCCCCAGGCTCTTTGCTGTTTCTCAGTGTGAATGTCATTGCCCAAACACCTTCTGTGAGATCGCTTGTCACCAATTTCATTGAAGGGAAAGAAATAGTTCTCTGGTGGAAATATTGATAAGGTATTTTTTATTCCTTTCTTTGGCATCACCTGCAGAAATAAAGCCAATTTTCCTTCCTAGTTAGAATCTATTTCTCATTTTCCCCTTTTCTCACAAGCCAGTAAGGAATGTGCTGTAGCTCTGTTTCCCATCCTCAGAAACATTAACCTGCAGGTTCAGATCATTCCTGACATTCCCTGGAAGGAAGGTCCTTGGTTGTGCTTCCAGGGAGGGAAGTATTTAAAGTGGCCAGGTTACAACCTTTTCTGTGTGCACAAGGCAATTCTAAAACACTACAATTAAGATCCATATTTTTCACTGTGACCAATATTAAGGCTTGATATATTCTGTTTTAAGCTGACTATAAAATTAAAGTTCTTTTTTGTTGAATGAAAAGTCTTTTTCCCTTATAAAATTACCTCAGATTCCATCATTTTCTTGAATGGACTGAAGCCATGTTTCACTGTGAGGTTTTTGTGTCACGAGGACCATCAATAGCAAGTGACACTGAAGGCTTTGTCCCTACTCTCTTACAACTTGATTTTTGTCAGATTCACCTAAGCATTTAGAGAATCCCCGATCAGTAAGGCGTGTCTGGGTTTGAAAGCGGAGCCTCACACTGCTTCTGTCCTGGTGGTTTGCCCTTCATGCTAGAGATCCTCACATTTAAATAACCCAGATGAAAAGAATTCATACCAGCAGCCATCCAGCATTTATGTAAATAAATGCCCGAGTTCATAAAGCAGGTTTGGGGTGTTTAAGTGGTTTATTTTTCACTAATCTACTTATGGATAAGAAAGGCAGTTTTTGCCTTTTGTTTGCCAGTTACAGCTGTGCCCCCTCTCACCCTTTGTGCTGCTGCTGTTATGTGACAGTAGCGACTGCTGGTATGATTAAAACTGGAGTATTAATTCAATTTTTAATCTTCTTTTTTTGCATGGTTGGTTACATAAGGCTAGCAGCTCACTGGAAGATTATTTTGTGTAATGTTACAACATCCTAGTGCCCTGAATATAAGATTCATGTGTTCTCAGGGAAAGTCTGGACCTGTTTAAGTCCATGAGATTCCTATTAATTTGAAGGAGACCAGAAAGTCTCACTTACTTTTCTTTCAGGCTCTCTAAGACCTTGGGTGTTATTCGGCAAGGGACACTGCCTGCCATTTCTCCATCTGTAAAAAGGAAGAAAATTATATTTACCTTCTTCTTTAACTACTGTGAGAAATTTATATACAAAAAATTGGGCAGGTCAACTTGATTGGATTTGTTCCTTTTAAAATACAGTTCATATCTTTTCCAATTGAAGGATGAAGTGTGTGTGCTTGAATTCCTTATGTGATCTGTCTGTAAATGTTCAATCCACTCCTTTACTCCAACTTATGTATCTGTGGTCTCTCAGGTGAACATTTTTTTCCAGTGGTCTGTGACATTCTTAATTATCTTTGGATAAAGTGTTATGAATTCCTGTTGCTTGAAACTATCTGACTGTGGTGACACAGCAGCTTTTACATTGAGAATGTGGGTAGTTTTTACCTGCACCCACCCTGGTAATTAAATTTAAATCTCTTTGTATCTGGTCAACAGCAGGAATTGCCGTGTCAAATGTCTAAGCAAACAGTAAGAGCAATTATTGGCATGACAGTGTCTACAAGTGTTGCCAGGAAAGGAAAAGTTCAATTCTTGCTTCAAAAGCAGCAGCAGTGAGAGACAGGCAGAAGCAATTTCTTCACTGCCATCCATTCACTGATTAATGCCATAATGGAAGAACATGGGATTAAACATTCATTCCACAATTTGTTCCTAACCATGCATACAAATGTTGATCCTGATTATTTTAGCCCCTATTTCCATTTTCTGTGTTGTTGTATCAAATTTACATAAATGATGCAGTTCCTCTGCTATTAGCGATGGTTCATCTGAATGCTTGGGAATGTAAAGGTACATAAATATTTGGAGACCAGAAGGAAATATGAAATAGTTGATGACTCAGATCTCTCCCCGTGGTTTCCTGGCTGAAGGCCCTGCCATCCCACATTATCAGAGCGTCTGATACTTCAGAGAGTATTCAGATTGCTGACTGATGCACTAAGTGATAATGATGGTTTGCAGAGAAATTTCTGACCCCGTCATAATGATTGTCTGATGGGCACTTCTTTGATAAATTGCCTGATCTTAACCTGTAGTGTGAGTTTTGTCAAAGCTGACAGCAGGAATGACTGATCTTGACATTGCTGAATGACTTCTATGATAACTATAGTTCTTTCTTCAATCTGTCCAATATTCCCAGCTTTCATATTCATGTGTGTTTATACATATATTTACCTTTTAAAGATTATTGGAAACGTCTTTTTGAGTATTATATGACTTTTGTGCTTTGTGATACAGGCACAAATTTTGGGTGGATTACACCTCTTTGCTAAGACTGTCCTGAAAATATGCAGTGAAGTGATTTGTTTGTTACAGTCCCTGACAAATAATCATTACTACCATGGAAAATACACTTGGAGGACCTGAAAAAAAAATATTCTGGAGTGCTACCTGTAGGTCCTTTCTAATTGCCTTCTTTCTTTCATTCAGCTGCTATCTTCCCTTCTGGTTTTGACCATTCCTCCTCCATCCTTGTACTTTGTTCGCTTGGTGTCCAAAGTGAACACTGGTTTTCATTTAGTAAGTTATCCTTATTTACTGAAGCTACTTTTTCCTGTAGTCGCTTATGTTTTTCTCCTTCTTGAGAAGATGCTCTGCAGAAAGAGTGAAATAGTCCTTTAAATTGGAGAGATTTTTTTCCTAGGATGGGTTAGAAAAAACTATCTTTCACAAGAAAGGGGGGAAAAAGAAAGGAATGCCTCACCTGAGTCCTGTCATGTGAAAACAGAAGGAATCTCATTGTGTGTCCTGCTTGTTCACTAGGCAGGGCTGGAGGCTTACTGTGAGCTAATAAGTCTAATTAATTACAAGCACCAGAGTCCACACCAGAGCAAATGCCTGAGGCTGAGCAAATGCCAGAGGCTGGCATTCATCTTGGTCAGAGAGGAAATGGCCTCTAATCCCTTCTTTTCCTGCTGACTGCAGCCAGCCACAGTCACTTTGTCCCCCAGAAAGGGAAAGTGTCACCTGCAGCCTCACTGCCCACTGAGACTGCTGAGCTCTCCGTGGCTCCTGGGGATCTCACACCGTGGGCGGATGCTGGCAGACAAAACTCCAGCTCATCTCTTCTGCTTGCTTGTGTTTTCGTGGCTGGAGTGCTCAGTGGTCTTTGGTGGAATTTGGGAGGGATTGCTCTGTGCACACAGCATAAAGATCTCCAGTCTCTTTCTTTCAATCCCTTTCATCCCTTCTGTGTCTTTGGTTTCCAACTAATTCAATCTGAAAATACCTGAGACAACTCTAACTAATAAATTGCAATGAAAAGTTGAGAAACTCGCACATTTTTACGAGTTTCAAATCCAAAGAACTGAGAACTTTAGGATAGACGACATTCTCTATCACTTATAAATTCCAGTATTATGGGTTCTTCCTTTATTTTTTTAACATATCTGCAATGTTTATCTGATAATTAACTAGAAAACCTGTGATTGTACAAAGAAAGCAGAGGCAAAGTAGTCATTAGGCAAAAAATTGAACAACAGGTCATATCAATACTTTCTAAATTAAGGGCAAACCATTTTGTAATGGTTGTTTGTTATGCTCTGCTCTGTTTATTAGTCTAGTTATAATCATAGTAGAAGTTAAAAGCAAAGACAGATTGTTTAAGACAGGTGCTTGCTACACCCGTAATTTTGAAAGAAGATAACATTTCTCCTGGTGTTAATTTTGTAGATTTAAAGAAGTGAGTTTCTGAAGAAAACAGAAGGGTAATCATTGCTGTGGAAGAAGGAGCTTGGGTTTTTGCTATTCTTACCATTGCTATTCTTACTCAAATATTTTATTTTTTGCATTTGTTTATCTAGACGGGCACAAAAATATTTATGTTTAGTTTCTCATACAGATTTTTTTTCCTTTGGCTTGATGCTTCCACATGCCTGGCCTACAGGAACTGGACTCTCAAATGCCATTAGCTCTCAGTGAGATGGTTGGTCCCTTTAATCCCGAGGATTGAAATAGAGAATAAATAGAATAAATCACCAGCATTGTCTGTGCTGTTCTCATTATCACTGATGGGAATAAAGCTTCAGGAGATGCCCAGTGGATAGCAGCACCATGTAGAGCAGTTCATGGGAAGGACAGGAGGGGCTCTTTATCACAATGAGCTGGGGTAGCCACCTCCCTCTGAAAGGAAAGCCTGTAGAATGTGCTCCCATACGAAATAGAAAATATGAAATGCATCCAAGAACTGCTGTTTATTGCTAAAGGACACAGACAAACCAAATAACCAGAAACACAGCTCCTGGGAGAGCCACACAAATACAAATTTTAATTTTACAAATATAAATACTTATGGAAACTTTCACATGCACGTATTGCGTTATGTTTCCATGAGGCAGCACAGAGAAACTGCTGAATTGCAGTGGCTGCTGAAAGTATCTCTGAAAGCAGCTCAAGAGCATTTTTACAATTTCACTGTTGGTATAAACATAAAAAACCCAGCGAGTTTTTGTATATTCTCATATCGTGTTGGCTTCAATACTTCATATTTTGCTAATAAAGCCCCAGCACAGTCAAAAAACCTATTTGTGCCTGTAACAATTGTACAGTGATGTATTTATATGTGATCTCTCCCGGGCACTGAATCTGAGAAAACATAGACAAGAATCTCAGCACCTTCTCATGTTATCTGAAGGATTCCATGAGGATACACAAAACCTTGCATCAGTTTTTTTGCTTGTCTATATATTTTAATTCCCACCACTATTGCTCCTTCCCCGTGGATTCACAGCTGGTATAAATTAGTAGTGCACTATTGTTTTCAAAGGTTATCCCAAGTAGCTTCTGCTTACAGCCTGTCCCTTGATGTTTCCTTTGTTTAGATGTTTTTAGTTCTGCTGGCCAAGTTTGGATGAAATTTGAGTGCTGTGCAGTTATTGTATGCCATTTATTATCACGTAATGTGACAAGCTGAATGTTTGACACACATACTTAAAAAAATGAGCACCGGAAGATTATGGAGGGAAAGGAAAACATGTTCTGTTAATCATTAAAATACATTGATACTCTTAAGTGTTATAAAATCTCATTTTTTACAGTTAAAACTGGGGTTTTTAAAGAATTTATTGAAGTTGATTAGTTTTGATATGGAATGGTTTGAGCCCTCCTAGCTGTACAGCAGGATTCTGTCATTTAACTTATGTTCAATATGTAAAATATTGTATCAACATAAGTGAAGATTTTAAGAAAACCTTGCTGTTCATATTTTGTCTTTTACTGAATTCTCCACACAGCACAGTTGTTTCCTATTTACATAAAGATTTGGTTTGGGTTTGATTTACTCTTTTCTATCCTCAGCACAGTGCGAATGCTGCATTCTGTGAGGACAAAGAAAAGAAACCTCTTACATTTGATAAGACTGAACATTCCCACCCACAAATATGATGTGTAATTTAGCGGACAGAAGACATAGACACTATAAAATAGCTTAGGTGAACGCAGTGTCAAGTAAATGAAGGAGAAACATATTTTTAAGAAACAAAAACCCCCCACAAACTAGAAATGTTTCTCAATAGTCTTCTGTTTTCCAAGATCTCACTTGTGACAGAAATGGGACAAAATTTTCTTCATACCTTGTCCATGTGTTTACACATCTTCTTCTATAAGTGACAACTAGAAGAGCTTGTTGACTGTCCTGATTTTTTTCTATTAATATAAAGGAAATTGCTTGCAGTTGCAGGACTGATCCTCTGTCTCACTGCAGCGCTGAACATATTTTTTGCCATTTTCTGGGCCAGAAACTGGGCACTAGAGTTCAATGCAGGAAATAATTGAACTACTGGAGAAACTAGTTGCAAGCTTCCTAGTAGCACAGTAAAATGACACATAATTTCAGACAAGAGGTTTTCAGGGTCTGGTTTATGACCACAGTGGTCCATAAGGTATTCCTAAGGCATTTGCTGATGGTAACTGAGACAAGCAAATCTATTCCTGTTTGAAGTGAGTTTTGTACACAGCTCAGGGAAGTTGTAGGATTTCTGTGCAGTTGTAGGGTCCTGTGTCAGCTGTGTCTGCACTCCCTGGTCTCAGAGTGGAAAATGTACGAAGGTCTTATAAAACATCAGTTCTTGGCTTCTTGTTAAGAGTGAAGCTGTATAGCAGAAAAATAACTGTAAGCTTTATTACTAAAAGTCATCTTCTCTTCCACTTTCCTTACTCAGGGTGTGAGAGTTTTAGGGATTCAGAGGCTAAATTTCAGAAAGTAGAGTGGCTTCCAGGTACAGGACAAGTTCCTTGAGTGCCACCCCTCCTGCCATGGGCAGAGACCTCCCAGTGCTGCTCAGAGCCTCATCCAGCCTGCCCTTAGGTCCTGTGCTTGCACCCCAGAGCTCGATGTGAACCTTCTTTCTACTCTTGCTACTTTACTCATGATCTCTCCAAAAAATTGGCAATAATGGTTTCTTTTGTTGCCTTCTCTTCTTCCCAGTTTAAGACTAAATGATTTTTTTTCCCCCAGTGACTAAAATTCCACAATTTTTTGCAGTTGTATGAGGTGTCAGGTAATTCATGTCAAGGAGCTATTGTACAGGTGATGAGGGTTTGACAGGGTAGGTTTCCCAATAGGATATTCTCATGTCTTTTCTGTATATGCAGTGTGCCTTTGAGAAGAAGGAAGAAAGTAAAAAGACCTCCTTGAAACAGTAAAATTTTTGAAAGTTTGTTTTTCACAAGAAGAGTCCGAATTACTTCCAGGATTTTCCCGAGGTTTTCTGGGGAGTGTGTTTTGTAACATTTTCATTAGAAAGTGAAGCTACTTTTCATAAGTTCTTTAGCTGACTCTAATTTCTGACTTGAAGTTTTGGCACAGCAGTACATACATGCCACCAGAGGAAAAAAGATATCCCTGAATATATTGTGCTTTGTACATTATACTCTGTATCATGTTTTAGGGGGAGTCTCTTGGCTATAAATCAGTATCTTTAAACTCTGGGAATATTCTTTAGAAAGGCCATTGCCCTGGAAGGATATAATCCTGCACTGCAGAGTACTTTACAGGGGAGTGATAAAACAGTGAATTTTATTTACAGACAATTGCTGAATACTCTTACAATTTATCAGTTGTTCACAAGAATTAAAAAATTGGAATGAGAAAAAATAGACTGAGATCATATGCAAGTAGAATAAATCAAGAGAGCTTGAATTGTCAGACTCATGCAATCAGGAAAAGATCACAAATCTGGTTTGAATAGTATTGGACATTTCCTAAAAAAGGAGGGTTACCTTATTTTCTTTTGGGACAGAGGATGATGGAAAAGTGGCTTCCTAAGAAAGGGATTCTTGAACATTGTTCCTATTTATCTCCAAGGAATCTAAACCAGATAATTCCACAGCAGAACTTGGAACAGAAGCTAAACTTGCTATTCTGAGCCTGTCTCTGGAAGTGCATTTCCTTTCCCATTGCCCACAGAGGCAGATGACTGACACTGGTGTTGTTAAACTACAGGTAGGGTCTGTGAATCATTAATCTGATTCTCAGGCCACCTCTTGACTCCAGGGCAAAATTCACAGAAAAGCTTCAATTATAATGATGATAATACTAAAACCATAAAACATAAGGGAAGAATAAATTCATCCTTAGCTCTCTAAAGAAGTAAATTAAAGATGGTCGCCAGCTTAGAAACTTCCTCAAATGTTTCCAGACAAAACTGGGAGAATATGTTAACTTTATGCTTTACCTTTATAATCCATTACGGGAAACTTGAAGATAGCGTGGGCCTGACTAACCTTGATCCTGAAAAGTGGGAATGATTTTTGTTTCTTTTGGTACAGCAATCCTTTTAATAGGCTGGAACATGTGGTCAAGAGAAATTACTGTACAGCAGAAACCAGGGGCTGATATCCACAGTTCCCAGTCAGACTGAAATCTGTACCTCAGCCCGTGGACACACTGTGTTGAGTAAAGACACTTTCTGAAATGCCTGTTAGGCTTCTTTGACATAATAGAAAGTAAGGAAAGGTAAAGTATTACCGTTTTAAAAAGTTTTGATAATTTCTGAAATTTTAGGTAATAGGTGCCATTAAAGTTGTTAGTGCCATGAAGGAGCTGATCTGCTTGTTTCAGTCATCTTGAAGGTGATGGGTAGACATAGGTTAGCAAAGAAGCTGCAGTAAATGCAGGGAGATAATTCCCCTCTGCAAGAGCTTTTTGTGTTCAGTATTGTAATTCTGTAATTCCTGCGTCCATTCCGGAAATCCATAGTGCAGTTCTTAAAGGAATACTTGAGATAATATGCATTCATGATCTGATGTGTGAAATTATTAGAACTTCTGTTTGCGTGTATATCAAGAATAATGACCAACTGCAAGTAAAGCAGTTCATGCTACAAATTTCAAATAAAAGAAATATCACCTTTAAAGGACACACTCTTGCAGTGAATTTAGATGCAGAATTATGCACACAGAGGATAAAACTATCTAGAAATCTACCACATCTCATCTTGTTACAAGCATGCATTAGTCATAATCCTACACAAGTCAGTGGTGTAACTCTGGAGTTGTACTGACAGAGCATCAAAACAATCCTATCAGCTGAGGCAAAAGCAGCCAAGTTATTATGGCTGGTATAATTGAGATCATAATCAGTCCCATGCTTTTTTAAAACCATTGGAACATATAATAGTGATGGATTGAGTTGTTCTCTTACAGCAATTTTACTGTGCTTTAATTCTGAAATGAGATCAACCATCACTTTCTTCCTCATGAAGGAAATCAAACCCAGAGATACTGATCACAGTGATCCTTGTGATGCAAACTCAGGGGGTCACTTGTGTTTTATCTGGATTTGTAAAACCATTTTATGACTTGTGTGGATAATACAGCAAGCATTAGGACCATAATTTAAATACCTCTGCTAATTTAAATACCACTCTATTTGTTGGAAGGGAGGAAGAGTTTGTCACCAAATGTTTTCCTGCTTGCCTGGACAGTATGGTTTCATGGATAGTATAGAGACTTGAGTGAGTATTATATGGACAGGCCAAAAGTCCTCAAGTTTAGGCATTTGCTAAAATAATTTCATTACCAGATCTGAAGCTCAGTTATCCTCCTATGCTTTGTGCACTAAATCCATATCAGCAAAACAGTGTATTTGCCTTGGTTCTGATTTTCTGGGGTGTTTGTACTCTCTTCACAACTCTTTGAATGCCTGCAGAAGATCACAGGCAAATTATGGGTCATATTTTAATCCTACTTGAAAATGGAAAAGTCCTTAAGCTGTTAACAAAGTTTATGTGTGTGCTCAGTAGAGAATTTTTCTCAACAGAAGCCAGGTAAGGGCACTGACGGTCACTCTGGGTGGTGGAAGAATTGTTGCTGTAGCGGGGAAGGCAGAGAAGAAATGTCAAAGCATAACTAGAGCTGAACTCATCAGAGTAATACAAGCAGCAGTGCAGTGCTTCAGTGACATGGAGATGAAGATTCTGACTTCCTCTGGATTGCTAATGTCCAGCTTTGATGTCAGTCTAATGTCCTTTTGTGAATCTTGAAAGATTCATCATGTCAGGATCCCTTCAGCAGCATTTCCTGCTTGCAGTGTACTGCATGGCTTCCTTTTAGCTCATATGTTAGAATAAGGAAGGGTTTGACAGAAAAAGGCTCATGTTGCCTCTTTTGGGGTCCCTGCTGCTGAAAGTCTTTGTCTGTAGATGGGACAGTTTGCACATGTAGATCGTGTTTCTGTCATTCGCTGCTCCGGCTATCTGACAGAGTAGAAGATCGCAGCTCTCAAGGTCATTCCAGAGTATCTTGTTTCATTTCAGATTTTTATTTTATTTAGTGGGCTTGGAAGTTTGTGAAAGCAATTTTTATGTGCTGAGGATTTTTCTGAGTTTCATTACCTGACAGGGTCTCAGTTACATTTCTTCGAACACTTGTGATATTATGCTCTGAATCCTTCCCTTAGCCCTGGTGTCAATGGGAGCACAGAGGCCTCTCCATCTTTTGCTATTTTATTTTATGGGGTCATGAATCTCTGTGCCTAAACCAAGTAGGGGGACATGTCTGCAGTGCACTGTGGGACAGGCACACCACCAAATGGGGTGCAGCATATTCTGCACAGGGCCACAGGTTGGGACTTTTGGAACTGCAACAGAGAATGACAATCAGGTGCTGGAAAAGCTTCACCTGCATGCAGCGTTTCTGACACGGTTCAGTTTCATTAATCCTTCAAGGGTGCTATTGACTCATCTGTCCCTTTACACACATGACTTCAGAGTGCTGCAAACTCGACCTGTGCAGGTAGAAACTTCTGGGTTCCATTTTCAATACAGCACAATTGGCAGTGAAATCCAGGCTTTGCTGCTGTTATGGGAAGCAGTGTGGTACGTGCAGCCTTCCTGTAATACCTGGGAAACATTGCTGAATCCACTGGGAGGAAGATGAAAGGATATGATGGATATGGCGTCTTTTTCTTTCAAGCTCTGTTAGGAGCACTCACAAGGGAGGTGGTAAGTCAAAGTTCTTTTTTTTTTTTTTTCCCTTCTGATAAGTGGAAAGAAAGTATTCAGATCTTTTCTATTCAGATAAAAATTAGATTTGAACTTGGATGAGCATCAACCTATTGAGCAAAATGCAGGACTACTATATCTTCTGTCAGTGATGTAAATCTAATTCTTTTTTCACTCAGGATCTTTAATCCAATGCAAATCCCAGGTGAATATATGGATAATTCTTGAGTTGATCAAAATGGCATTTTCCAGCAGTCTTGAGGAGAGAAAAATGATCCTGGTCTGTTTCACATTTTTTCTACTTTCTCTTTTTGGGGAAAAATCATTTACTATAGCAGTTGCAATTTGTGTACATTGTTACATATTTTTCTTAGTTATTTCATAAAGCAAACTTTGGTAACATGCTGTTCTTTAAAGATGTGGGTGTGAGTCAGCTATAAGGTTGAAATAGGTTGGGGAATGCAATGAAATGTGATTTTCTGGACTGGAAGAAACTGTTGTACACATATAAACAACTTCTTGTGGTTTCTAACAGGTAGATCTCTTTTTTACAAAGGAAGTCTTTATGAAAATCGGAATTACTTTCTGTAATCATTGAATAATTAGACTGGCTCCTCAGTTCAGTCCTTACTCCTGTTTACAATGGCACACTCAGCTGTGTTTGTGCAAGAAGCACAAAATTTGGAGGCAGTATGGAAACTCCCATTCCTACCTCATCCCTACAAGTACTAGGAGAGTGTCTGTAGGGATGGATCAATTTTTAATTTTTTTCCTTTCAATTTTCTGTCATTCATTAACCTCTTAGCTTCTGTCCAAACACAGATTTAAGTATGTTGAATTTACTGTGTGGTAGGCAAAGCTACTGTGTTCCTTAGTTTTTCCCTCCCTGGATGGGAAATCTGTTCAGGGAACAACTCATCATCTTTACTGGACAATAACAATAAATAGAAATTCTGCTTATATTCATGGCCGAGTGAATGAGCAGAGGATTATGAATGGACTTGCATCATGCTGTGCAAGGAGAGTGATTGATGGTCAATCTCTGCTGGTTCAGAAACACTCTCAAACCCTCCCAGCTGATTTGGAACTGATCTCAATACTTGGCACAAACACAAAGTGCTTTTCATTTGGGTTGCAAGTTTGGGGCCATCTGTAAAAATAGCAATCCCCTCTGTCCTTTAAAACTGTCACGATACAGGCCCTGAAATGCCCTCCTGTGTGGAGCTTCACCAGCACCACCAGGGATGGGGACCTTCTGGAGGTGTAGGAACTGGAGCTGCTAGCAACATTAGGAATGTCTCTTAAAAATACAGACTAATACAGATGCTGAGGCTGCCTGGAGCAGGAAATTAGGGGGGGTGATTTTCAGAATGAAATGCAGTCTTCAATGATCTTCTTTTTCCTGTCATTTCTCTAATTATTCTAATTGGAAAGGGAAGAGGCCATTGTGAAGGATAACATAAACACCTGAGAGAGCATTTAAACGCAAGTAGCACTGAAAAAATGCCAACCTGCTCTCAAGTGTACACTTGTTCTCTGACTAGAAGTTAGCCTTGAAATTTGCATAGCAAAAGTGGCAGCTCCAGAGTGGAATACATTTAATTAAAGACAACAGAAAAGGTAAATGATACTTTTTTTTTCTTTCCTTTTTGCCTTGCTTTGCTTGATTAGGAGCTACTTGTTTCAGGAACAGGTGAACAGGGCAAAGTTGTTTAGCTCACAAGGGCATAAAGGGAGGGAGGGATCAGAGCTTTGGGATGTTCCGAATCAGAGCTGGATTTCCCCAAGCTGCCATCTGCGTTGTAACTCATATCTTGGAGATCAGCGAGTCCTCATGACAGCACTTCATGAGTGAAAAATTGTTTGCCAGAATGGCTCATGTTCACTCTAAAAATAGGGCCATGTAAGAAGTCTCAAGGAAATTCTCCTGTAATTATGAAGGATTCCAGTTTGAATTAAATAAGGCCAGTGAAAACTTGCTTGAATATTAAGCCTGGATTTACCTGTATGTGTGGGGAATTGTTTTGCTGCCATTCCCGACCTTCTTTTCCCTGCCTGAAAAGTATGGCCTCCTTTCCATTTCTATTGTTCTTAGTATCATCTCCTATGTGGAAGTGTTTAAAACTTGACACCTCTAGGAGACTGGGAGGGAGAAGATATATAACAGAATATGTGTATCAATATCCACTAATAAAAATGCCTTAAAATTCCCGTTGATTCTTGCTCTTGGTCATTGTTAGCCCAGAATGTAAAGAATGCTGATATAAAATAGAGTGATATTGTCTTTCAATATTAGGCCTTCAAGATCTAATAGTTTTACATAACTATTCCCAAGGTATACAGCTGTGTGGAGCTTCTCAAATTCAGTCTTGCAGAACTTGTCTGGCAAAGTTACCATATTCAGTTTTTAAGGATATTTGATCAATTCTTTTCTCCCCAATGATCACAGCAGTCCAGGCTTCTAAGCCCCACTCCATTTCCTCAAATATGCAGCACAATTGAAGTCTGACAGAAAGTCAGTGTCTGTTACCTGCAATCAGCACAGTCAGTAACCTGGAGTTAAAATATCTTGAAAGGATAGAAGTCAGCATAAATGTTTCTCAGGTCTTTAAAGGTAAGGAAATATGCTTGTGCAGATATCCTATGAAATATAGTGTTGCTTTTGTTCTTCAAGAAGTAGAATTTGATGGAGTTCATGAGAACCTGTGACACAGACTTCAGAAAGTTTCACAGAACTGTTGCAGAGCCTGTTGGGGTTAAACAGGGACAGTTTGGGGTGCTGCTGTCAGCCACGAGTCTATTAAATGCCCGGGGAAATTTAGGATTGTTGGTTGCTTTCTTGTTGGTATTAAAGTGGAGAAATGAAGACTAGAACTATACCAATGGAAGAAAGGCTTTGTTAAAGCTCCTGTCAGTTCCTGCTGGGTGGCTGCATGTCACATTGCTATCGTTAATCAATCCAGGAAACTGATCCCTGCCAGGCTCCATGTCCCTTACACCTGCCCTGAGAGTGTCTTCCAGGGGTAGGTGCATGAAAGGTTTACTGCCAGCGGCCTTGGTTCTGTTTAAGGTACTTCAGCATGGTTTCATTTTTGTCTTGTGCTTAAGAAATAGGCAAAGCAAGGCCAGTGCACCACGGGTCACACTTCACCACAGCTCCAGCAGAGCTTGGTGGGACAGAGTAAATGAATTGCTTTTATTTTCTCCTACAGAAATTTATTGAAGAAAAATCCTCTTTAAGAAACAGATAAACCTGAGAGATGGAAGAAATAAGTAATTCTTTACAAACCTGTAAGAAGGTTGGTGCTGACAGTGACTTCACTGCTTAGGGTTTGAGAGCTGACTGTCAGCTACAGATGGGCTTCTGACCGTGCATTCTTTAAGGGTGTGTGAACTGCATCAATATTTGCACTTGCTCCAGTCTCTGTGAGTTTATGCCACGTTCTTCTAGTCTGCACACTTGGCTCTTGTGATCTTGCAGTGTTTTCTGGAAAAGCCATGGAGAGCTTACACATCATTTGGAGATGTAAGCTCATAATGTTTTGTTTTCAAATCCATGAAGAAAAATAGGTAGAGAGCAAGCTCTGCTTGGGAGGGAATATCCTGACATGATTTATAACTCCACATGGATTAATCTATCAAGTTCTGATTTATGAAATGTATTATGTTGACCAACTATATTACTTTACTGATTCAAAAGTCTTGAAATTAGTATGAAAACCAGCAATCCATCATAACATTGAATTATGTGTCAGTGATGCATAGCAGTATCTCTCAAAATGCTTGATTTGTATTCACCATTTTTGTTAGTAAAATTCATGTTACCTAATAGCCTTCTTAGAAAAATATGTTAATATACATGATGGACAGAACACATTGCTGACTTTCTAGGCTTTTCATTAGGGCAAATAAGGCTTACCAAGCTTTTGAATTTGTCACTCTGATGCATCTGCCTATCTGCTTAAAAAATTCTATTTAAAAAAAGCATAGATCTTTGATCACTCATATTTTTAAAACCAATGACTGTTTCTAACAGTGTATCTTGCAAGTGATTACTATTGCGAGAAGCTGTGAGAACAAAGGACTGAAAGTTCAAGCAGAAGTTGAAGTTTTTGGATGTCAGCCACAGAGTGGGTCCCCTACTAATGTTACGGGAGGTATCAAAAATGGAGTTTTGGCATTAACTCATTTTGTTGCAGTCTTATTCAAACAGAAACAGGTCTAGAGTTTAATAGCATTATTAATGTCTTTAGAAAAAGGCCTTTTTTGTACCATAAGGAATTTCACCATGGAGTTATAAGTGTAATATTGTCAACATTGAATGTATCGATTCAAAGGGATCTCAGATACCATCACATCTTTGTCATATTTGAAGGGCTTAGTAGGGGAGAGATGTTTGTGGTAAATTCTGGTCTATATTACCTGTAAGAACATTTTGCTAAAGCAACAAGGTTGTTCTCTATGAGGGCTGTAAATACACAGTGACAGCTCCACCCTTGCTGTCTGTTTTCAGAGCAGTTCATACTTGCATCAGAAAAATGCATCATTAACACCTGCAGAAAGGCTGTGGATATACAGAACTGGGCCAGAAGGGACAATACAGCACAGAAAGGGCCATATTGTACAAGGTGGATGAGATTTGAGCCTGGGGCAAGAGAGCAGGAGAGAGATAAATAGAAAAAAAGCATCATGTTGCTGGCTGGATCAGGGCTGGTACAGGACTATCTGATGCAAGTATGAGGAAACTCCAATACACCAGTCCTTCCAGAAGATGTAAGCCTTTTCTCTGTGTGTTATAATATCTTGGAGTTTTTACTGCAGCACATTTTAACAACTGAGGTCGACTCCTTTCCTGGTCCCAGTTCTGAACGATTCTGTTCTGCTCTGAGTGTTTGCACTCTGCCCATCACTGTGATGACTTTACCTTTCTAATGTAGGTACTGTAGAAACGAAATCTACCCTGCACAAAATCTCACTCAGCTATCACTGGGTCCTCGGTAATCCTGGGATGTTGTATTTGCAAATGAAATCAGCACTGTGAATCAGCAATCTTTATTCTTATTTCATTGATATCTGATATGTTCTCACTGTTAGAGGAGTTGAAAATCTCTTTCAGTTCATTTGGTGTATGAAATATACCTGTATGGATGATGAAGTTTGGAAGAATAAAATAGCATAATGGGTAGACAGCTATTTTATTCATTGTAATTACATTACACACGAACACTGTTTCAGTGCAAGCCCAGGTATGTCCAGATAAATCAAGAAGTGACTAAACCTGGTTCTGGTCCTCTCAATTTTCTAATGGCCCTGCACAAGCACGTGGGGGTAAAGGGCACCATGTACAGGGACTGTGTGACCAAGGACATCTCTGCGAGTGAGGGCCTTATCACAGAGCAAGGCACAGAAATCCATTTGCCTGACCAAAGACCTGAAAAGTAAGGAAGATATTTAGGTCAGTCAACAGAAGTGGACCTGGGATTATGTCTTTAGAGCCTTCCTTCTTTAGCAACAAAATCTAAGGCTTAGATTTCCTTTGAATAGCAAAGTAATGGGACTTAGAACACTTGGTTCCTCATTATCTAGAAATGGAGGGGATAAAGCAGATTAAATCAACAAGAAAGCAGAATTACTTGATTAAGTTCTATATTTTAATAACTTGTGGTCTTGAGGCTCATTGAAAAGGCCACTGAAATCAGAGAAACTCCACTGAATTTGGAGAAGGCTCTCAAGCATTATATTATTGCAATCTACTCTTTTACCTGTGTACTTAACATTGCCACTCAGTTCTGCCTCTTGAGTGGTTGCTTCACACACATGCATTATCTACAAACTGAAGTCTGGCAGCTGAATTTGCACAGCTCTTTTGAGGCTCAGGCCCTAAATCAGTATTCTTTCAGCACATGCTGCTGGCTGCTCAAAGCAGCAATGGATGGCAGGCTCACTGTGCAGCTGCAGGCAGTTTGCTGACACTACATCCACAACACAGCTTTCTCAGATGGAATTTTTTCTCTTTCTCCTTTTGTAGATGGCTCAATTCTTTCTTTAGAAAGGCTGAGACCGATTACAATGGGGTTCAGACCGAGTGGTCTTGAAACAGCTCCTGTTTTTTCAGTGGCAGCAGGAATAAGTTAAAATGAGCAATGCCATTTCCCCCTTCCATAGCTGTATAATCCTTCCACTGAGTGCAGAAAGCTGCATCTCCTTCTAGCAATGGTGGACTCTGTTTCTGTACACATGGATACAGAGTGGCATGGGAGGGGATATATGTTTTGCATAGGTGGTGCTGCTCCTTTTATCCCCTCCTTACGTCTAGAGCACCAGATATGGCACAGGGTGTCTGCAGCCATGAACTGTGGCCACAAGGAACCTGTTCATTGTGCTGATAACCAGAAATAAGTGGATTGTTCTGGCACAGAGGTTCTCTGAATGTTTGGGATGGTCATGAAATACCTCTTGAGTGTGCTGCATTCTGGGAGATCCTCAGTGTGATACAGACATCCCATAACAGATTAAATTGAAAAAGAACATAGAGCTGGTACTTGCAGACTTTTCTCTTTTATAAAGAAATAAAGCAGAAGGTAAAGCATGCAGTTCTGTGGGCAATGACTGCAGGAATGCAGCTGCTCTTTAATGCTCTTTCAGTGTACAGGGCCAGACTGTCAAAACAGCATCAAATTTAGCCCTGCACTAGTGTGTCTGATATCCCTCACACAGCTTGGGTGTCAATTTGTTTCAGTTGCCATACTTTGGGGTTTTCTTTTTCTAGGTGTTCAATTTACCTTCACGTGTGCTGTCCCAGAACTATATTCCGAACTACGGCTTGAATAACTAAAAGGCCTTACCAATACTTAAAATTACACAAAAGTACACTTTGTGATATATATCAATGTTACATTGGAAACTTTAATAAACCAGTATTTTATCCATGCATGCTTTTATATGTATGCAATCCCAGCAAACACATCCAATTATGAGGTTCTGTTTGCGCTGCCCCACCTAATGCAAATATGGGGGCACTTGCAAAGGAAATCAGGGTCTCTGAGCCAGCTTTTAAAGATCCCTAAATAACACATGCTCTGAGGAATTTTGCCTTCCAAAAGAAACAACTGGGAGCTCCTATTTTTGCTCCTAACTTTTCTTCAGTGGTGCGTCATATTTTGAAAATCAGAGCTGTTAAGCAAATAGTAAAACAACTGGGCTGAGTAACTCCTGTCAGGATCTATCTCTCTCTGATCTGCTCTTGAGTGTTACCAAAGTTTGAATTCGTCTGCTTTGGAGATAATTTCTGTTCCCTGTTGTGTTTGAGAACTAAGCACAGCCTTTAGGGAAAATGGAGGGACAGTATGACATTTATTAGCCCAGCTGTTTAATGCACTCACCTGTTTCCAAGGTCTGAAAGGCTGGGTTTTTATTCTCTCCTAGCTCTGAAAAATGAGGATTGTATAACGCATTGTGAAAGCTGAAATGCTAGTATGGGTCTTTTAATTTCTTCCCTTGTTGTTTTTTTTAAAGCACACTTTAAAGAAATCCATAAAGCCTAATGTGTAGTGCTTGAAACTCATCTGTTGTATGGTTACTACATCGATCACAGCCTTTCACCTCCCAGCTGGGCATTGAGCTGCTAAAGAAAGACTTTAAATATGATCTTCCTGACATTAACAAGGCAACTGAATTATGTTTCAAAGGGATGGGAGGAAATGCAATTTTTGAACATCTTTGTGGTCAGGAGGAGGGGAAGTTTTAGGGCTTTGCTCTCTTCTTTCTGGAGCTTAGTATCATTTCTGTCTAATTCCACTGCAGTGAGGGATGTCGAATTGCAGTGGGAAGGGAAGGCAACCCTTCACTTGTGCCTTTGGAGCAGGAAGGGACAAAATGAGACTGATTCAAGAGGGAGCAAATTCCATGTTGTGGACAACAAGTGGACTTCCTGCTACCTTTGAACAGGGTGGTTTGGTTCTTCAGCAGAAGGTGCTGGGTGAGGTCATGTTCTCAGGAGTGCAAAGTTCGAAATGCAGAGAGAGGATTTGTTTGGCAGGCTTAAAAAAATTGCAGCCCTGTAATCTCGGGCTGCATTAATGTTTTGTGGTGGAAAGAATGCAACGCTCCAGTGTTCACTGGATTGTGCCACTGTATGGTGAGCACTTCACAGGGATCAATAGTCATCCCTGGGGAACAGGAAGTTCCTAGAAGTGAATGTCACTGGTCATATGGGAATGGGGTATAGTTGAGGGGTCATGTTGTGGAGGTTCGGGTCAATCACACGCAGACCAATGTGATCAGGTGAAAGCTGTTTATTACAGATCAGAAGGCTACTTACATACATTTTCTACTTCTCTACATCCAAGCAGTAGATTGGTCACTGGCTACTTGTTTACACATCTAAACGAATCACTTAGGGCAATGGTAAGCTATCATACAAACGCTGCTTCTGCTGGCTCTGCTCCTTTAAGATTCTTACTTGCTGTTCACACAACTCAATTGTTTACATTCTTGGAATTGTCCACACTTGGTAGCTAATTAGCCACAGCTGCATTTCAAGGACACATTTACCTTCTTGCTTATCCTGCTCAGCTAAGCTAAAGCCGGATTGTGCACCTCTGTGTTAAGAATCCCACAACAGGGTCATATTGAAATTTAAAGTTCACAGGTAGCATTGTTCTTTGGGATTTCAGGCTGTACCTGTTAAAATGGTTCTTCTGTTAAAAAGATATTTTTAAGAATATTGACATCACGGTTAATTTGCATTCTTTAAGCAAGGTTCCCCCCCAAAACCCCAGAGATATGGAAGGGAAATTAATATTTTCCTAAAGTTGCCCGTCAACAAACAGTTTTCATACATTGATTCATAGCTGAGCTTGAATGCAAATATAAGGAAGATATTCTAGATTATATATGTAAATGATCTTATAAAAATGTTCATTTGTAAATGACCATTTTTTGGTGGCTACTAGAAATGATGATTTATGGCACTTCTCAGAGATTGAGTCCCTTATTTCCTGTGCCCACAAAAAAAGTGATGAATGTTTGTGTGTATAATTTAAACTACACATTTCGTCTGTGAGCAACACTGCATTTTAAATTTTGGCCAATTATGTCTGTCACATCAGCTCCCTCATTGCTGATATTTTTTAGCGACACAATAATGCCCCTCAAACTGAAACAGCAGGTGTAATAGCAAGTTACAAGCTGCTGTATATCTCCCAGAATACCCAGAAAAACCACTTTCCAGTTAGCTTCTATGAAGGAGAGTAGGAAACTAGGTGTGGGGAAATTGCTCATGGGTTTGTAAGAGACAAATAAATTCTGAGGGAGATGTATATGTGATGCTGTATACTCTAGGATGAGCTTTTCATCATGTCTACAGCAATTTCCCTGACTCGCTGAGAGGTGCTGGTGAAGCGCAGTAATAGACTTTCATTGCTGGAGAAAAGGCTGCTTGTCATAATGGGGTAAATGGTTCAGCTTCTCTCTTTACCAGACAGGGGAGACTCCTCATTTGTGTAATGGCTTTTTAAAGTGAGTGTAAGGCATGTCTGTACTCCATTTACTCTCATTTGATTCTGCCAGGGTAAGTAAAGGCCTTAGTGAAAATGAAAATCAAAGCCTCATAAGCCTTGAGTATCCCTTTTATTAAAGTCATTTCAAGTCATTGTGGTTTCAAATACACTTTGTTGTATACAGAAGATCTAGTGCTAAATAACTGGGATATTTAACATGGCAGGGATTTTTTTGAGGAATCAAGAACT
This sequence comes from Origma solitaria, assembly GCA_013397895.1. Taxonomy (NCBI): domain Eukaryota; kingdom Metazoa; phylum Chordata; class Aves; order Passeriformes; family Acanthizidae; genus Origma; species Origma solitaria. The sequence goes on along the minus strand of VZRL01004973.1, from coordinate 4,727,092 downwards.
TACAGCCATCAGAATAATAGAGAGGTGTATATATGACTATTAAACTGTCATGAAAAGGATTACTGAATATCCCCCGAAATTGCTGTAGAAACCAATTCTCCACTCCAAAGTTCTCCAGAAATGTAGGTCAGGCACCAGAAGCTAATCTCAGAGGCTTTTGCTGCCAAGTGAAACGAGCAGGCTGCAGTGCTGAGCAGCTCTGGGTGTGAGAGGGCTCACCAATTGCTCAGGGCTAGAGGAACTTACCTTGGGTGGTTACCAAGAACTGAAATGGCCTAAAAGCTCAGGACAGACTGCTAGGCAGTTTAGACATGTGGGAATTAATTGTTTGAACTTTAGAGAAGAGGAAATAAGGAATTAGAGCTTGGAAGAAGGTAGTGGTTGGAAGCTGATTAAATAGCCTAAACAAATCAGGTGCCTTTCTATGCCTGGAGGAAGAACAGAAGAGCAAGATCCAGTAGAAACTTTTTCAATACTGAATAAAGTCTTTGCTATGCCAGAGTCCATAATTGGATGCCAAATTTTCCTGGGAGGGTAGAGGAATTAGGAGAGGTGGTTTTGGAACCTAATTCTTGTGTAAGTTGGAGAATCTGATAAAAAGCATTTGAAGTTCTCTGGCTCTGCTGTAGTGATGACAATGAAAATTGATCCCATGCATTCCAGCAGCCCTCATGTGCGAGTTGCATTGTAATTTGCTTTCATTTAGTTTTTTTACATTGCCCTCTTCTTAGTCTGCCTTATTGTGGAGCAGGGGTTCTTGAAGGAGTCTGTGCTGGAGAGTTAGATCTACTCCCTTTCTTACCTTGTACAGTGTAATGACCTTTAAAAAATATTTTATTCCTTTTTCCCCTCTTTCTTTTCCTTTTTTTTTTTTTTTTTTGAAACTGTGTATTTGTGAGGTCCTGAGGAAAGGGAGCTGCAGTTTCTCAGCAGATTATGTCTTTGGCAGATCTGCAGTGCACATGGCAGCTATTCAGTTTGCTGTGATGAATTGATGTGCTCCCTCTTGCTTTTTTTTGAGCCCTCTCCCCACTCCTGCAGCCTGTTAGCTGTGCTGGGATAGGTGTGAGGTATCACACAGCCTAAGCTCCTGCTGCAAGGCAGTGAGGAAAGGGCCTTGCCCAGCTGAGAAGGACTTTAATACATTAATATTTGACAGCGTCCCGAGGCTGCTGCCTTGGGGAGCCATCAGGTGCTTCGTGTTCAGAGTGCAGGGGCACAGAGCAGCTCCCAAAGTGCTCACAAGTGACAGAGACCAGGAGGTGGCTCCATGATCTGCTCTGAGAGACACCAGAGAAGCCAACAGAGTCGTTCCAAAGGAGAATAACACTAAGTGCTCACAGCCAGCAGCTGCCTGATCCACTGCTGCTGCGCTGGGGATGGAGGCTGGAGGTGGCCAGTGAGAGGAAGAACTTTTCTTCCTTCCTGCTTCCCACAGAGGCTCCCAGGAGCTGTTACAATGGAGCTGGGAGGGTATGAGCATTGCTAATAACTGGGAAACACCGTTCCTTCACTGTTATCCCATTTGCTGCTTCCTACACTTAAGGACAGCTCTGCTCCACCTCAAGGAGCAACTGCAGTTCTTGGCTTGGGGATTATTTTACATTGTCATCAATGAAGTCAGGTTATTGTAGCTCTCTCTAATCTGAGGATCTCCAGAAAACCTACAAACACTGATTAATGTGCGTGACAGCCTTGCAAAGTAGAATAACTAATCTCATTTTCCAGTTGGAAAAAATGGGGCTCAAGAGCATTGCTGGTCTGTTTTTTTCCGTGGCACCCTATAGGATGGGTGGGTGCCTGGAATTGCTGAAAATCCAACACTAAGTGATGAGTCCTAGGCCACACAGCAAGCTCGTGGCAGTGGGGAGAAGAAATCCAATCCTGGCTCTCAGTCTTTCAAGCAAACCACCAGATGACACTTAAAAAGCACTTCTGGGGATGAAAAGTACTATATAATTATTGCTTCCAATATAAATATTTTCCTCTTAAAGTCAAGCTTTTCTTTTTTATTACCACTGACTTTATTAAGCCCGTGTGATTGTCTTTGTTTAAGCTGTTACAGTGTGGATCATTGAAACCATGCAAAACATTCAGGCTCTGCATGCAGAATTTATGTTGCTAAAACACATTAGCCACTCTATTGAATCATCTCCTTGGAAAAACATTGTCTCTGCAATTCCCATAAACTTAAATACCCCCTAAACAACCCCTAAAAATAACTACCCATGCATGAGCATCCCTCAGAAATAAGAACTTCCATTAGTGTGGATGACTTTTGGAATGTGCCATGTCCAGTTTTAATCTCAACAATCTTGTGTAATTTTTTGTTGACGTTTACATCAACAAAATGGTGATGTTTTTGTTGATGTTTTCAAATGTAAACACAGCCTGAAGCTCCCTTCTGTAGGGCACCATCTGTAACTTGCACCAGTTCATAGCAGTGAAGAGTTTGGTGCCATTTTCGTGCCCATGGACTTCAGTTACTAAACAAAGTTAATGGTGGGATCTGGAAAGAGGGAAGGGCAAAGTGATTTCCAGTGCATGAAAATCACTGCATCAGGGGAAATCCCTGGGTAATCCAAATGTACAGCAAAACCAAGAAAAGAGGTAACAGGTTTTGGTCATAAAGTACTGCCTTCAGTATGTTATTTGTAACCATTAAAAGACTGGCAAGGTGATCCTGCAAATGCCAGGAGATAGAAAGAGGCTGAAGTGCAATCCTTTTCATCATTTTGTGTTCAGTCACACATTTCTTTGTTGCTAGAAAACCAATGATTATAGAAGTACTGCTTAGACAATCATGAAATGTTAGGTGAAGATCACTGTACCACTAGAGTAGGGTGTTGCCTGAAATGCTGCATGATATTGAATCCATCCCCCTCCTGTTCTCCTCCACCCCCCAAAAAATCCCTTGTAATTATTATTGGAGTAAATTAATCCACTGGTTTGATTGAAAACAGATCTTGTCGTGGTTCCAGGCAACTGAATCCTGAAAAGAAAAAAGATACATCAACAAAAGAAGAAAACAGATGTCTCAGAGTCGCAAACAGAAGCCAATAATTTGCTTGGTTCTTATAAACAGGGGCAGTGTTGGGAGGAGAAGATTCTGTATAGAAACAGCATAAACAAGGGTTTGGGGGCAGGGAATTGCACTCACACCTGATAGTGCCTTCTTGCCAAGCAAGGATTGCACTTAGAAAAATGTTATTTTCCTTTGTTGGAAAGTCTTGTGAAATAGCTATAAACTCTCTTTATCTCACTATCTCACTATATTTTTAGCCATGTAAATGTCCCTGTAGAGCAGAGGTTAAGCAAAGTATATAATTTTAAAATTAAAACATTTTGTTTCCTTTTTCTGGTGGTTTGACTGGCCAGAAGAGATGTTCGGAGACTGCCAAACTTGTGTTTTCTTTGTTTTTCAAATAATCAGTTTTCTGGTAAACTTTTTTACTGGCTTCAGGTTACTCAGATGCTGATTTCTTTTAATTGACTCCTTACAATGCATTTGGTCTGCTTGATAATCTGCAATCAGAAAACAGAATTTGTTTTTAAATATGATATGAGAAGAAAGACCATAACGTAAAAGAGAGACTGTATAAAAGATGATTCCAATCAGAGCTTTGTGAAAAGTATCCCCTTGACCTTTGCGAAGCATAATTTGCTGAAAAATATAATTTGAAGTATTGCTTTCCGCATTGTCATGTAGTATTTAAGAAATGGCATCTACTTAGGAAAGAAGACAGCAATCTGTTTTGAAATTCAAATAGAAATTTACTGAAGTTCAGTGTGTATTCACAATGAACTTATTTTTAAAAAGACAACAGTCTCAGTGTAAAGCAAAGCATCTACATCGTTACACTGTGCATGAAGGTAAATTTTTAAAGTGAAACATACACAATTCAAGATATTCCTGTGCTGCATTTATGATGTACTTTGGAACATTTATACCTTATTCTAAAGATGGAGCAAAAAAGGTCAAATATATTGGTTTTTTTTTTCTTTTTTCACTCATTCTGAGATTTCAGTCAGGTGCATCTACGACCTGACAAATCTTTTTTCTCTTTTTCTGGGGTCTTATGAATTTTGTTGTGTAGGCTTTTGGTGATGTTATGATTTAGGACTTGCCCACTGTGGACCACTTCTTTATGGATATGACTTGTTTTTCTAAAATATTCTTTATTAATTTACTAGGCCATAAAATTTGAGAACATTGGAAGTGCTTAAGTATTAATCCTTGAAGCAGCAAGACCTTTGTTTTTATAGTTTCTTGGGGGAAATGGAGAATTTTAACCGCCAAAGTAAGAAGGTGCACCCAAGCAGGTATTGTCAGAGAAAAGGTACTGACCATATTATTATTTTTATGTATGACATTCATGCTTGCTTAACCACTTCAGGCAGAGTAGTGACTTGAAGTCAAAGAATAATTTTTCTGCCAAAACTAAGTGAAGCGAGGTTTTAGATAGACTGGATAGCCACTGAGATCTACCTGAGCATCATTTTAAGAATAAGAATCTGGGCCATGGGGCTACCATTTTAAGCAAGTCATATCCCCATGCTTATATTCAGAAGTGTCACATGCATTCCAGATCCCAATGATACAATTGAAAAATACTCAGACTCTATAGAAAGAGTATTAGAAGTCCAGAGGTGGAAAGTTAATCATAATTTTGTTGTGTTTTTTGTTTGCCTATTGCTCTCAGAGGAGTGAAATTAAAAAGAATTCTTCTTGTGGATAGCCTTTAAATCAGCTCATGTTTTTTCCTAAGTGGAATGAATTCATAATCCTCTGTTTCCAAGGAATTCTTCTGATCCTAACTGTTGAGTTGAAGTTTATACATTGCAACTTCTATGTAAGCAATATTTCCTATTGATCTTTTAATGATCCTATTAGTTTCTTTCATTCCCTTAATAGAAATTTTAGCAGTAATAAAAGATAGAATCAGGCAGTAATTAGAACTGTGATTAGTTATAACATGTGTTTCTTTACCAAAGCAAAAACCCAATAAAATGTAAATTAAAATAATGGAACTGTGTCTAGCTATTTGAATTATATCAGAACATTCTCTTACTCTCCCTTCTAAGCACTAATATATGCTTTAAAAGGCAAATGCTTTTATTATGCAAATTCAAATCACAGTGCAGTAAGTGTATTACTTTGCAAATTGCTCTTTCTTCCCCACAAATGATATAAAAAATGAAATGACTGTGTGAGAGGATTTGTGTTTTTGTGCTCTCAGGTCTTCAGCCCACAAATATTTGTGTCAATAGCCCTTGCTAATTAAAGTGGTCACAGGGGTTTCTGTCCAGGGTTTCTGTGACTTTACTCATGTGGGGGATCTTCATATGGGGGAAAATTCATGGCACAGTGCTGGAAGATAAGTGAAGCTATCGAGGGAGACAGGAGCTAAGTTTTGCGGGTGTCACATTTTGTAAAAATGCATTTGAAGCTCCATGAAATGGCCTTGTCAGTTTATCCACACAATGCAAAGTAAGTGTGGATAAAGGAAGTGACTTGGGAAAATATGAGTTTGGGGGAAAAAAATGGGAACGATGGTTGGTGACTCTTCTCCTCTTCCTCCTCCCACCAAAATAGTAAATATTGAAATTCCATGTCTAACTTAGCTACAGTTCCTGAAACTATCTGCTCTGCTGCTTAGTGGGCCACAGTCTCTGCACTGGCAGCCAGAGCATCCTGCTCTGTGCTTACAGAGAGGAGAATTTCAGTTTTCAGGCTCTACAGTGACATACATCCTCAGGTGAGAGGATCCAGTCAATCTGTTTAACTTTGTGTTCCTCACTCGGTGGGAATGTCAGGACGATCACAATTAATGCTTCAGTTTGGGCAGGCAGATTGTTGGGTTGGTGCCTCCTCCATCAGCTCCAACCTTCCTCAGCAAAGCATTTTACAGTGTGGTGTTGCTGTGACGTCTCTTGCTGGAATCAGTTGTTTTTGCAATTCCTCACCACAGTATCTTTCCCATACTCATGTAAATGTCTGGATTGCCATGAGCAGGTATCTCATTTTCCCTTGGTTGGACTGGCTGCTTGTGCTGCTACTGACCTCTTTTCTTTTCTAGTTAAATCTGTGTAATCTTACTGAATAACCTGGAAAACAGCACTAAGGTACTGCTCTTGCTCTAGCAGTACGTCCAGGTAGATATAAAAATACCATGTTACTGATACCTGGGCAAAACTGCAATCTGCTCCTTCTCCCTACAGATCACTGGATATTTCCCATGCACGTTGGCTAGGGCCTGTTTCCTTGCTTTTGTAGTGTCTTGTTTTAGGGAAAAAAGCCCTGCCTAAAGAGAAACGGGTGTCTTGTGGTCTGGCTGTACTTTTATTAAGTTTTTTAAGTTCTGTTGGGTTTGCTACTGTTTGGATGGGAAGTAACAGGGGGACTGGGGGGATGGTTTGAACTAATTAGTTTCCTTGCACTCCCAGGCTCTTAGCCAGATTCCTGTAAGTTTGATCATAAAGTTTTATGGCATATGTTTTGCTCTTTATGGGAAGAAACACCACAGGGAGCTGTACTTCAAAGAATCAAGGTCCCCTTTGTGCCCTTTGAACTGTACTGGAAAACCTTCAGGCAGGTTAGGTGGTGTGACCACTGCTTAAAAGCTCGCCTTGAATTGCTCTTTTGCTCTGGCTCTTTAAGGGAAATGTGTGTCTTTGGGATGAAATTGAGAAGAGGGAAAATAGGACCTTATGAGAAGCTGTGCATTCCTTTAGATGTGTGGGAGCAAGACGCAGCTCCCCGCCCAAAGCACTGCAGCATTTGCTGCTTGGGAGCTCTCGTGTGCCTGATTTTTGTGGGAGCTCTGAAGAACACTGCTTCTTTATTCTCTCTTCAGGCCTGAATTCTGACTGATGCTGATAGGAATATGGATTAGGACTGGATGTGCCTTCAGGGAAGGGCTGCTGGGTTTGGTTTGAGCTACTCACAAAGCCAAAGTGTGTCTTTGGGAAGATGGCCTGTGTTACTGTATTAGTGCATAGTCTTTGTGATAAATACATAGCTTAACATAATTGTGGCTTAGGACATGACCATATTAAACAGAGCTCTGGAATGGTCCCATTGCTTGCATGCTGCTGCTCTCTACTAATTCCCAATGGCAAAAAAGCGTTTTGATTTTCCTTACAGATGTGATGTTGAGAGAAAGACCAAAGGAGAAAACCAGTGTAATGCCTAACTGGCACAGGGTACTTCTTTTGTTAGGAAACTTAATGATACTATTTGCTTCCCAAGGGAAATTTCAGGTTTAGAAACTGTCCAGGAAGGCCAAGACACTGTGAACAGGCAATGCAGTTATCCCTGGCCCCTGCCAGGACAAGGTTTCCCTAGGGAAGCATTACCTGCACCGCAAAGGACATTTGCTTCTCTGCCTGGGCTGCTCCTCGACCCTCCTGCTCGTTCATACCAAATCCTTTCTGACCTCACCTCTGCATGGTCAGCAGGGTAAATGCACCCTCTGAGGTTACAGTTTGACACAGCTGCTGCATGGAATGGACATCCTATAAAGGAACTGACATCCTGCTAAATCCCATCCTACTCTGGGATTTATAAGCCTAACTCAGCTATTTGCTTCTGAAGAGATCTCCTTAGCTGGCTACTTAGTTGAGGATAATTAAAGGAGAGCTGGTAATTTTGTCAGCTTTAAACATCCTACTGCTAGTTTATGTGTTTAGTAAATTGAAAGTAATTAAGGTTAGTTGGTTTCAAAAATCCCTTTCCTGTCTGTGAAACAGAGGTCATGTCATTGCTTGCATAGTACCAAATTAAATGTGTTTTTTATCATCAAGCAAGCTGCTTTCTGAGACGTGAGACAGGAGACATTCTGAAGAAATGCTGCTGAGAATTTCTGCCAGTGACGTATTTAAAATATGTTGTAAATTCACTGGACATTTGTGTTTGTGTGCATGCATTTTGTTTTCATATAACGTACCATCGGTCTCTATCCAAGCGTACAGTGCTTCTTTGGCTACTTCTGTTCAAGAGATGCCTCTTGACATGGGTACTTTGCCAGGGATTAGATGTGCAGGCTTGTGAAATACATGAAAAATGCCCAAAAGGAGACATTCACAGCTAAAGAAATGAAAGAATTAAAGAAGTTATAAAATATATTGTGCTGTGCCTTTTGCTGAACCTTGGCTGCAGAATTTAGCCCTCTTGGCATTCATAAATTATTTCAATGTAGAGCACTGAGCCATTATGTGTGTGATAGACATGTACTTCTCCCAGCCTGGACTGTTTCTGGATTGAGGCAGCCAAGTCTATGCCAAACAGAAACACTGGATTTGATATACTGGGTCACAAAAGTCATTTTTCCAATGACTATTTATACCCATCAGAATAGGTTTGTATTGTTCCAGATAAACAGCAATTTGTCTTTATTTTCACTTTCTTTTTATTTTTCCTTTTTTCCTCCAAAGGGGGTTTCAGTTACTGCAGTCTGCATATTTTTTGAGTGCACACAGACTGATCTGGGAAAGGAGCCTGACCCAGGACAGAGGGACAGGAGAAGGGGGTGGGAAGTGAGTGAGGGACCCAAAGAGATTCCCTAATCCCCTCTGTTGCTGGCTTTCACAGCATTTCCTAGCATTCCATTTCATACAATGAATGCAAGCACAAGGCCAAATGGTCTGAGTGACATGATCAGACTCTAAACAGAGAATTTCTCTGTGTTTGATGGCTTTCCAGGACTCACAGTGTAGATAGTGGGAAATCCAGGCACTGAGCAGAGGAAGGGCCTTGGATTTGAGACCTCAGTGCAGCACTACTAGGAATATTTATGAAGAGAAAAAAGGGAAGCAGAAATAATGAAGCTTCTTTGAACAGTTTGTTCCTCAAATGGCAACTTCTTCAGTCACCCCTACACTTCTGTTCATGCCAAAATGTCAGTTATTCAATTTCATTTGATCCCAAAGGATCTTTCTGATTGATTATCTCATATCCTGGAATGACACTTAATAATGCATTGCACTGTAATGTGATGCGTGCCAAATTTCTTAAAATATAATATAGCATCAGATGATGTGTCAGAGGTTTTGATGTGACTTTTCTTGGCCTACTGTGACAAGAATATCCATTAAGCACTTAAATAAACAGCTTCTTGAAAAAGCTGTGTCCTTATGAGCAATTTGCTGAAAGTAATGAGCAGGTATACAAACTCTGCCAGCAATGTGAATTGTTTTCTTCCCTGTTGATTTGCTGTGATTTTACCCATCATGTTGTTTACACTAATAAATGCAATGTGGCACTGGGAAATGTGATGAACTTGTAAATGAAAGGAAAAAAATCTGTAAATATCTGAAAATCATGGGGAGAATTTTTTCCCCAGTTTTTCAGAGGCTTCTCTCAAACAATTGAATTTCCTTCTCTTTATTCAAGAATGGGCTGGCTGAGTAAGCCTAGAAAAGGAGGTGAGGTTCTTCCTTACCAGCAGACTGTAATTATACTGGTCTGCTAATCACAAAAATTTGTTTGTCAGCTCCTAATTGGTAATTGATATTAGAGAGTGCTTAATGTCTGCCATGGATGATGGATTGTGCCACATGCATTACTTTAATCATCCGAGTGCCAATGAGCAGCTCTCTCCTGTCAGCTCTGCCCCAGACACTGCAGAAAAATCTTCTCCAAAGCCCTGCACAGTATTTTGCCTCCCCCACTGAATCTATTGACAAAGAAGGCGCTGGAGGTGGTGATCAATGCTGTATGGATTAGTGGTGAGTGGCTGGAGTCTCACAGCTGCCCAGCTTCAAGCAGCTGACAAAACCAGGGTTTCATACAGGTTGTGTACAGCTTCAGCCTTCCACCTTGGAAATAGAACTGGAGCGTCAGCTGGCAGTGACCTGCTGAAATTTGCTAGCTAAAGTGCTTGACTTTTCCTAGATTTCACCTCTTCTCTTCCTTGTGATGGAGAAAACCTCTCAGCCAAGGTGGTTTGTGTAAGATGGGTGCTAAAAGATGCATTACAAAGAACAATTAAATAAATCGTACTCCTGCCAAGAAGTCTGAGAAGTCTGAAACCATGAAATTTCTTTGTGAATACTGCAGCATCCTTGTCATCTTTTTAGGAAATATTGGTGTGCGTGGGGCTGCTAGTGAAGAAACTCAGTTTAAATTTTAAATTGTGCATGTTTTAACTTCACCATTTAGTGGGTGGATGGCAGCCTGCTTCTACCTCGGGTACCATCCCACTGCAAACACAAAAAAAGTGAGGCTTTTCCTGTGGGACATGCTGCTGGATAATCACTCAGAGCCATGCTCCCTAATCAGTCGTGTACAGCGTGCAATAAAAAACTCCAACCGGCTCTTATAAAAGCAGTTTCCATCTGAAAGTCAAGATACTTCATTCATACTTGGGTATCTAAACAATCTTTCCTTCAAGAGGATCTGAACACGTACCACTCTCATTAAAGTCAGTGGGAGCTCAGCATGTCTGAGACTCATGCAGCTTTATTATTTATGTACCTAGCATGGGATTTAAATACCTAACTTCAGGGTTTGGAAATTGTAATAACTGTTTTCCTCAAGCAGTGAGGTGTGCTGCAGAAAACTGTTCTCTCTTTCAGGAGTCCTGCTGTCTGCAGGTGAGAATTGGGGTATTTGAACTTAAAACCTTTAGCTTCTCTAGTGATTGACATCTTAAAAAATCTATCTTGTCTTCAGTGGAAGTTAAGCATGGGCTTAGCTTTAAGCCTGTGCTGAGGTGTTTGGTCAAACTGGGATGTAATACTGAATCCAGGTCTTATATAGGCAGATAGACCTCTAAAGCTTCATTTCTCTGGCCTGCTGAGCATATTCTGCCACTTCCTGGATGCAATTTCCTCCCCGGTGCATCTGATTTAGGGATTATATTTTCTTCTAACCCTTCATGCATTAGCATCCTAACAAAATTAAAATCCAACCCAACAAATTCAGATGCTTTATTATTTTCCCAGGTTTGTGTTTGTGACTTCCGCTGTGTGAAGTTGCCTTGAAAACCATTTAAGTTGGTATTCCTTCAACATTGCACATACTTTGGGTAAAGTCTTTCAGAGTCACAGCACCTTGGAGGTCAGTTTGACTGGCAGGCAAATGTTAAAATTCTGGGTTTTCTTGAATGTTCTTCGAAAGCTGTGTGGGTTGCAGTGCCCTTAGAGACTGAGGGATGCTTTGGAGGGAAAAAAACAAACTTCCAATGAGGATGGTCTGCCAACAGAGTTTGTTTTCTGTCAGCTTATTTTAAATCTTACTGTTTTTTTTACAAATAGATTTCAATTACTTTCACGGAGGAAATGGTGAACCAGTAGGCAATTTGAATAATTTGCTTCAGCTGCCCTTTGCATGATGCATTTTTTTGGTGTGATTTGTCACTGTGCACCTTAGGTCTGCTCTCAGCTTTTTACAAAGTAAGGTAAACACCCCCAGTTATGTATCATCAAGAGTTTACATTGGAGAGTGAAGGTATGTGAAAACAATAGGTTGAATGATCCGTATTTAAGGAATTGCACTTTCAAATCCCTAGTGCTAAAATACAGCAATGCTATTTCTGTCAGAACAGGTTATCTGGATGGATATATGAAATGTCCAAATCTCAGTGAACCAGGGAACCTTGGGAATGACTAGCTTTAAAATTTATTTTGTGTGAGTTCAATTTGTACAAAGTCTCAGATCCTGCATACACAGAGGAGGGCTTGGCTGCTGCAGTGTATGACTCAGTACAGATAGAATTCTGTGGAGTCTCCTGTGCAATTGCTTCCATTTGTTGTATCCTTTGAGGCTACAGGAAAGCTTTTTTTCCCCTGCTTCACGTGGGATATTGACTCTGACAAAGAATCAGTTTGTTTCAGGATATGTTTCTCTCATATCCTGCTTCAGCCAGCCTCACACGAGTACTGGAACAGTTTGGCATGATAAAGTAAATTTTACCACGGATCTTCAGACATATTTATCTGAAACATTATGACTTGAACAGCTTTTGCAGAGGCTCATAGCCTGTCCTGAATGAAACATGGTATTTGGAACCTTTTATACTGGAAGGTGGGATCATTTAACAAGAGATAACGTGTCAAGCTGTACTGGGGCAAGCCTGAGGAAAAAACTGTGAGCCCAAGGCATCCATCAGAGCTGATCTTTGTTAATGATCAAAGGCAGATTTCCTTCCACTCCTGCTGCTTCATGCTTTGAGGGCTCAGTGCAGAAAGCCCTCAGAAAGAATGTCTGGTTGCCTAAACCAAAGAGGTTTTGTAGATGAACAGAAACCTGCATCTTGCTTTGCATGAGCTACACTGAGAAATGCCCTAGAATTTACAGGCTCTTGTCCTTGTTCTCCCATGTTTGGGTGTCGTGAGAGATCCCAGGATATTCCTGGAGAAGCACTGTCATAAGCATCTCGGAAAATGAGCATTATTCTTTCAAAAAGCCAATACATTTGTTCAAAGTGAAAAGGAAGTGTAACAAATATCGAACATGCAGAAAAAATTACATGATAACTGTATCTGCATACGTGCACCCCTGGTTAGTTTTTGCATGTGGTTTCTGTGGCATAGAGGACAAGGGGATCTGAGTGCTTTCCAAAGTTACAAAATGTTCCTGTAAATCTGTCCTGTGCTAATGATGTGAAGTGCCTCCCCTTCCTTCTCCAGGGCCTGTCTGAGAAGCAGAGAGCACTTCCTTTTGGAGATTTGTTTCAAAGTCATGGGCTGGAAATACAGTACTGATGGGATGTCCTACCGTGGCCTTTGGTATCACAGAAGTCTGAGGTTTAGCTTCAAACTAAAATTAGGTTTTAATAGATGGAAATGAACTTACCTAAGTGAGGAAAAATCTTGTTAGAAAGAAAGGGCTGTCAGTACACTGATTAATTTGGCTCTTTTAAACTACAGTGGCCTGAGCCTCTCACATGATAAATGATACAGAACCACCCCCTTCTACTGAGAAAATAAATGTATGAATCAGCTGCTCTTGGGGTCTGACTGGGGCTCTCTGTGTCTTGTCTCATGATGTACCTTTTTAATTAAGCCTCAGTTTCTCATCCTGCTTAAGCGATGAATCAAGGCAAGTGGAATCGGAGTTTATCATTGTTGTATATAATATATATGTTTCTTTGTTATGGTACACTGTGTAGTAATTTTCCTGTAATGTTAGAAGCTAATATATAAATGCAGAGTGTGGGTTTGGAGAAGGACCTTCATGTTTCTCTCTGTCACACTGTTAATACTCATTGCCTACGTTAATATAAAATATGAAATTTCTGATGTTTGAAAGATAAAAGCAATTAGGACCCTTTTCCACTTTATAAGGTGATTAGCAATAAGGATGTTTTTATTTCTCTCTGTAGATATTGAATATGCTGTGGTACTTAGTCATACTGAAGTCATGCTTTAATACATAAAGCAAACAAACAAGAACTGCTGGCAAGACACAATGGGGAACCAAATGTTTAAGTTATTATCTTGGAGGCTGCAGCTCTAAGGAATTACCCACTTAGATCCCAAATAACATACTTTGCTTAGATTTTTAAAAACAATATACATTAGTGCATTTTATATGTTGTTACATATTCTAAAGCATTCTATAGCAGCATTCTTATTATGAGTGGGACATTATTAATAAAGCTTTCCCTTTTGCATTATCAAAATGCCCAGTATCAAAACAGTGCCACAGCCTAGGCTGCACTTTTTTTTGACTTTCAAAAATAACCTTGATCTGGCCCCCAGCAAATGACTCCAGAGCCCTCTTTTCATGTGGGAGTTGCCTTCAAGATTGTGACTTGTTAGATTTCAAAGACTTTCTACTTTTATTGAGATTAATGAAACAGCTTTTTGTGGCATTGTTTTTTCCTTTTCCTTCCAGTCTCAGTCATCTAACATTGTGCTTGCAGCTCTTCATTGATAGAATAATATTATTCTTTTTCAAATTTAGGTTGTGTGCTTTGCAAATTGCATAGGATATGATATTTTTCCTTTCAAAGCTATAAACTGTGGAATGAGGAGGCAAGCTGATTTTCTAACTGTTTTTATCATCATTAAGATACACAGTCCCTCCCAGACAAAAACATGAATATATTCAGTGCATATGAACATTCAGTTTAGGTTCACAGCACAATCACCAGTGCTCACAGTCATCCAAAAGATGTGGGCTTAGAATAATCTCCATATAAATTTTGTAATTTTGTTGCTGAAAGGATATGCATGATGAGGTAGGATTAATCTCAGAATATTTTTTATGAGTTGGCTTCTAGTCCAGTTGTTACAGGAGTGATAGTTGCTATTGTGAGAGACTTAGAACTGAGAGATCTTAATATAAAAAAATAAGCTCTTGCTGGAAATTCACTCTGATGAAGAGAGCAGAATGTTGCTGCTGTGCTTTTGATTGGTGTGAAGGCTAAGGATTTAGGGTAGATGGCTGATTTTTCACTCTGACACACATCCCTGACCTTTGGCATGTTTCTTAGCTGGAAGTCCCATCTAAAATGTGGAAACAGTAAGGTTTCTGCATGAAAAGTGTATGTCCTGAACACATATTTAAGAGGCAACTGAGGAAGATAAAGAACTACAAAAACACCTTTCTTAAATGACCCTGTTTATATAATAAGGAGGTCTTAAAATATCTCAGTATTAGAAGGTTAGGATGATACTATAAATGGTTTATTTATCACCCTGGGTTAGGTATTCAATCTGATTCAAGAAAGTGACCAAATCCAGTTACCATTAATCTAATCATTAATCAATAATTTTTAATTTATCTAAGGTTAAAATGTTTTATCCTCCCCAGCTTAGAATAATGCACCTATGTTAGCTTTTATGTCAGGTTCCTGCTTTGGGCAAATTTTTATGGAGAAGTTACAGACCCAGTACTCCACAGTTCACCATGAAAATGCTGACGTACACTAAAGTGTTGCAGCAGTGGTGTAATAACCATGAATTCATATGGAGCACATATTTCCCTTAGATGCACCATAAAACCAAAAATGAAAAATACCACTCTGAAAGTTGGTATTTTAAATAGTTTTTAAAATAGCAAAAACCGCTGATTCGATTTTTGTCATCATCATAGCTGCCCTATTGATAGCCTTATTTCATCTTCGTTTTAGCATCTGAAAGATTTGTCACTCTATATTTATGCAGCTCTCTCTGCAGATGCTTTACATGCAGGTTGTTTTTCCGTGAGTGATAAAAACCTGTGTAAGATCAAGACACAGTTCTTGGCCTGCACTTCTATGGGCACTTGATGTACATTGGACTTGACCTTCATAAAATATTCAGGGAATGTGTTTTGGGTTTCTTCATTAAATTAGGCAGAACTTGAACTGGGTCCTGCATGACTAAAGTGCATTGAGTCCTCTTGAAACTCTTATCCTCAGCAAAGCTGGATAGTTGTGAGAGGCCAAAGGGAAGCTCACTCCAAAACGAGAATATGGACACAAAAAGATAAAAAAATAAAAAGAACAGGAAACTGGAAATTTTATTTTCTGTTTAGGTGTCTGCATCAGATGTTCTGAACCTTAGTCATGTTTAAGAAAAGAGAGCCATGATAAGGGGATAATTATAATATTGTCCCACTTTCTCAATATCATCAGTGATACAGTGGCCATTGTCTTTTTTCCTGCTTTCCCTGGTGAGCTATAACCCTTTTCACATTTAAATAATTCATTCCTTACAGCCCCATTTTATCCAGTATAGCTTGTCATGGAGATCAGGAGAACTATTTGCAGTTGTTTAATATGGTGAATTGCTCCCCAAGGCCACATATGCGCAGAGACCTTGTGAAAAAAACCCTGGAAACTTTTACAGATGGTACATCCTGGGGGAAAAGAGCTGGAAAAGCAAGTGGGCAAATGATCGTGGTCAAAGGATGCTGGACATGCAGGCAGTGCTTGTTGTGAGTAGGCTGAGGTTGGCATGTGAAGGTGAATGTAGAACTGAGACAGACATGGGATTTTTTCCTCGGGAGCAGCTTTGCTATGAAGATTTAGTTCGCATCTGCCTTCTGAATAGCTTGTGCCTATTTTTGCATGCAACCATCTGAGACTTTGTGTAGCTGTAACCAAAATTCCTTGGTTTTCCTGGCTCTTCCTTGAGCGGAGTATCAATTCAGGGATTATGGTTCTTCTGTGAATTACCACCCCAAAGAAGAACTGGATTTTCATGGCATGTAATATTGCAACTGGCTGCAGGTGTGCTTTTCTGATTGGATGAAATTTGGGACATCAGGACAGCTGAAATTCTGCTGCTGTCATAGATAGATCTGTTATGTTTAGGGACAGTCGGCTGAGTTATCTAGGAAAATAGAGGAAGCACTTTGTGTCTAATTCTGTCTGGTTTTTATGTGTGTGCAGTTGTCAAGTAAGTCAATGGAAACTTAACTGTGTGGTCTGTGTAAAATGCCACACTTCAGAAAAGATGGGAAAAATGGATGGATAATATAGAAAAACATTAAAACTTTTGTGTTTCCATATAAGGGAGAACACATCATCTTCAACAAACCAAGTAATTCCTCTGTATGGGTAAGTAATGTGTAGACTTCAGAGAGATTTAGAAACCAAGCTATACCAAAGTAAAGTGGTTACAATGATGAAAACATCTGCCAGTGAAATCTTACAGATTTAATTCGAATCCATCCCCATCAAAAAAAATTCAGGAGTGCCAAGTTTTCTTTTGCAAGGTTTATTTGACATTATTTATGTCTTGAAATGTGCAACCTCATATGTGTGACCTGCAAGCAGACACTCACAGGTCTTGATTTGCTTGCAAGGCCTTACTTCAACACTTGAATCAGATTCAGAATCTCCTGGCTCTTCTGTCATGCAAATTCAAAGTAGTGTCTTACTCTTTTCAGGACGCTTCATAAGTAACATGTAGATCCACTTCTGCTGTGAGATGGTCTAGTCCCCATCTAGGGGACCTGACTTTTTCTTTTTTTAATGGAGTGAATGTTTTGATAAATCAGGACTGGCCATGGTTCAGCCTGTGGGGTGATGGCTAGGATGGAACTGCAGCTCTTTCCCTGTTCTGACTTTTAGCCTCCCATACACAGCTATTCAGATCTTTCACTCATGTCCTTCCTTGAGAAACATCATCACATAGGTTTTCAGTTTTTGGCAATGCAGTGAGGAATTGAAGTGGTGCTCTGTTAAAAAAATAACATATTAAATCATGTGGGTGAGTCCATGTGACTGTCCCTGTCTGTCTGCACAGCAGGGTCACCTATGCCAGCTGTTCCTCACAGGCTCTGTGACACCTGCGTGATCTCTTCCCATGTTTTAGTTCAGCCTCAGGCTCCTCCACTACAGCTTTTTCTGCTGCAGATGTTCCAATCTCATATGTATCCCTTCTGTAATTGATAATTGGAATCCTGTTCTCTGCGTAAATCTCATGCAGGCCAGTCTTTCCCTTTGAATCACCTAGACATGATGGAACACAAATCCTGTTGAATTTTTAATTCTGTTCTGCAACCTGCTTCAAGTGTAAGAGCAAAACCTGGGCACTGCACTACAGCTGCAGCCTCACTAGGGCTGAAGGTGAGAAAAGGCGAGTCAATACAGCATTTTCAGAATATATTCCTGTTTATGCAGCCCAGTATGACTGTGTCCATAGTAAAGGTGATTCATATTTCACTTTCTACTAAGCGTTGCCCTTTACTGTATTTGTAGTATAGCTCTTCATCCTTCCCTTGTCCCAGAGACTATTCCTGCATAAGTGTGACAGCCTTACATCCATTCTCATTATAGAATTTTCTTAATTCCCCGGGTACCTGCACAGGATAAGGACACAATTTAGCCTTAACGAGCTCTTGTAAATATTTTCTTATACATTTCCCTTAAGTGCAAAACAGTAAATCTTCAAAGTCCAACAGGCTGGCACATCATGACCAGGAATTCCCTGGGAACTAATGCAACTGCTGTTGTGCCTGCTGTTCAGCCCTAGCAATTTATGCAAGGAAAGATTGGCAGCAAAAAATTATGGGGTACATTCCTACACATTCTCTTCATATTTAAAAAGGCTGAAGTCATACTGTGAAAGCTCCCCACGAAGACACCGTTGTAGTCCTTTGCAAGTCTCACTGTAAGAACCCAATTCCAGTGAAGAATGGATGTACTGAAATATGGGGCACACCAAGCTGGTATTTTGGAATTAGGAGCTTTTAAAACCCATAGAACCAGAACGTATCTGAAGAGGCTGACTCTGTGAAGTAATACAAGGAGCAACTTTTGGCAGCTTGTGCTCTATTGATGGTACTTTTTTTTTTTTTTTTAGTAAACAGTGCAGGATAGTTCACAGAACATAGTTCTTCTGTGGACTTTGCAATTTTAAAATAGAGGTAGGTATGAAAAATAATTTATTTCTACATGTGACAACTGTGCTTTTTCAACTCCGGCTCCCATCACTATGTCCTTTCTCCAGGACAATAGTTCAAAGATTATACAATACCATCTTAATGCGATGATTCATTTGGCTTTGGTGTACTTATTTTGTGTTCTTCCATCTTTGTGGTTTGAATATGGACCTAATTGAAAGTTAGTTTTACTTTATCAGATGGCAAGTACATTTGTAAGCAATGGAAATGACATAGTAACTCACATTAACAGGACTACATAATTTCCTGATAACTCCAATTATCTTCTGTCATCCCTGTAATGTAATTAAAATGTTTAATTGTTTTCTCTAGATAAGAAAGGTTATAAAAGCTATAACAATTTGTGTGGACTTAATGACCAGCTGGTGTTAATAGCCTAAAGCCCCTGGTTATCAAGTCTTCAAGCAATCATTGATTTCAAAGAATTGCCCTGTGTCTGGAGCATTCACATATTCTCCTGGACTTTAGCCATTTTAGACCCTGCAATCAATTGATCCCACAGATAAAACTGATGCAATTTATTTTACTCTGGCCTCAGGCTGCCAGGGAAGATCTGCAGTGTGAATTGGGTTCTGTCATGCCAGTGAGTGTGACAATCTAATGGGATGGGCCTCCATGGCATGAGGGTGGGGATCATGTGGCTGTGGTGTGCTAATGTTGACAGAGGTATATTTAATGTGAAACAGTACAAAGATCAACCAAAAGAAGATAATTGAGAAGCTCATGATTTTTCTGTCTATCTAAGAGTTATTCCATTGGCGGGAGACATATGTATTGTTGCACTTCTAACACTTGCAAAGAGAGGAAAAAAAGGTGAAGAAAAATGGGTTTGTTTATATTAAGAATAGTGATAAAGCAATAAGAGAGAATTAATATTCTCTCTTTTTTAAGAAAGTTCACCTCTGTTTAAGGGCTTCTGCTCCTTGTCTTTTTAAAACCTTAAAATATGTACTAATCTGAGGGTAGGGGTCAGCACTGCCTGTGTGAAGGTGCTTGTCCCTGGTTTCCATGACGAGGGACACTGTCAGTTACTTAAAAACTAATGTTAACTTTTATTTGTGTTGACTTGAAATTTTAATACTCGATTCCTTCCTCGGACTGAATTTCTATATTCATCTTCTTTGGACATAAATGTAAATTGTGAGCCAAGATCTGAATAACTGAATAACTGTTACTGAATAACAGTTTATAAAGTTTTGTAACTGACAAATTTGTGTTTTATGTAGTATGATTTTCAATATTTTTAATATTGCCTTTTCAATACCCAGTTTGTATTAGGCATTGCAGAAGAGAAGTAAAAACTTGGGCTATGAATAGACCTATTGAACAGTGAGATAGTGAGGTTTAAAATCTGCAGATATATTGTCTTGGTATCTTTCTTTGTGTGGTTCTCTGGTTACATTCCTGCTTAGCCATGGTGTTTATTTGCCTGCCTTGTACATTGGTAGTGGTTTCTACTTTCAGCTGCCTTTTATGGTTTGTGGTTGTCTATGGATAAGACTCCACTGAACTTCCCATCCTAAAAGCATCCAGTCCCAGCAGACCAGACAGATAATGACTGTAGTAAAAGCCAGGCTGTTTTATGGGGCAGGGTAGCAGCATTTTATGTCATGATTACAAAATAAAAGTGCATGTGAGCAATGGAATGGCATTTAGTAGGATCTCTGGATTACATGTATAAGCAAAAATAATTCACTGCTAAGTTTTCTCTAGTGAAGTTGGCCAATATGTGGAAAGAATACGATAGCCTAGCAAACATTGTGGGATTCTTACTGTAATTTCTTTAGGAATCTATTGGCCCCATTCTTCTTAAATCCTGTGAGACTCTTACAAAGCAAACATTAGGTTTTCATGATTTACTGTGCTGTTCAAGCAGTATGATGTATCTCTATTCTGGTAGTTACATTGTCATTGCATAAATGTGGTCTTCCATTCTGTAATCAGATTCATGCTGGTGAACCCTTCTGCCTACTTGGAGCTGGGGTTAATTCATGGAGCAGTTTTCAGGTCTGGCAGATCCCAGGTTCCGCTCGAGCCGTGGTCTCAACGAGGTGCTCGGTAGTGATGCCGACTTCTGATGACAATGATTGAAGTAAGCCATGAAAAATAACATTTGTTCTGGGGCCTCATGCTGATGCTTCTCTACCAGCTTCTCATTGCCTCACTGTAATTCATAATGTTAAGGATGTCACTTACAATATTGGGTTCTATTTGTATGTGTCATGCTTACAGAAGGCCCACAGATGGAGAATCTGTGAAATCTTCTCTCTCTTATTTTTGAGTTCTCTACAATTGCACCAGCTTGTCTGGTTAATTGAGATCCAGAGAGCTTATTAAAGTGGATGAAATTCCTGAACAGACAGGTGCTGGCAGAGGTCCAGGTCTGTGCACTCCAGGTCTATTGTATTAAGCTGTCCCTGCAAAGAATTAACTCACCTTTCAAAATTGGGAAGTGTTATCTGCATGCAGATTCCTCTAACCTGTGTATACGGTTTGCTCTGTCCATTAAGAAACAGATTTTTCTTTGAATGTTGTGAATATGTTCTACACGACAGTCTAAGGGCCAGCTGATTTGATGATTAATTATCAATACATAGAAACATAGCCGATTTGAACTCCCTCATTTTAAAAAAATGTTCTGAGTGGAAGTAACAAACTGTAGAGCTATCAGAAGAGTTGTATCCTAAGATAAACATAGGCTATATATTTCTCCCAACACATCTAGTTGATGGCTTTGAGCTACAGATGATGAGAAAGGAAGGAGGGGAGCAAATTCCCCCTCCTAGGCTGTCTGCCTGCCTGTGGCATTCCTAGCAGCCTGTCAGAGGAGAGCAGCTTGCAGATTTTCAGCTCTGAGGGTCTCTGTCTGGTGTTGCTGGTGCCTTCCGATGGCTGGTGTCCCCAGCCTGGAAGAGAAGGTTTATCCTCTCCTCCCTGCCATTGCCTGCCAGAGAGAAGTAAGGATGGCTGATTCCCAAACCAGGAACTCTTATGGAGATTGGAGCTCCGAAACTGTCATCTACCCTGTAGGAAGGATCAGGCAGTTATTCTGTAATGAAGGGAAGGGTTTGTTTTTTTTTTTAGTTTTCTTAACCACAGAGTGATGAATCGATCTGAGAATCAGAAGCTGCTTCCAGAGAGCATTTTGGCCTTTCTGGTTTTGTTTAGTCTCATGACGGAAAAGCAGGAGCCAGCCATGGTTCAGCCTCACCTGCAGCCTCAGCTGCTGCCTTGCACTTTAGTGCCCAGTTTGATGGGCCAGTGGCAGTGCTGGTCCCTCAGGCACATCTGAGGCGCTGCTGCATCCCTTCCATCCCTGGGTTAAAGTGTGAAGCCCTCCGGATTCCCCCAGTGGCATTCCAGCTATCAGGGTTAACCCCAGTGCCTGTGGTGCTCAACAGAGCAACTGGAATCTTTCAGAACCTTCTAGAAAAATCCCCTCAGGAACACACAGTAATAGGGTGCAGAGCAGCTCTGGGGAAGCGAAAGGGAATAAACCATTTCTAAAGCAGACATAGGAATGACACAGGGCAAAACCAGCATGTTACAGGGATCTAACTGGCATTGAATGGGTTGGATAAAATAGTCCTTAAAATGGAATAGACAGGCAGTGGTTTAGGAGCTTGTGATTCACAGAGTAGCAATGAAGTGGAATCCGTGGGTATCAGCAGTGGGAAATGTCCCCTCTGTCGATAATATTTAGCAAATATATAGAGTAGTTCCATCCTCATCCCACCCCCAGTAAAACCACATATATAAGTTTAATTTAATGTCAGGCTTTCAGAGATTAGGAATGAAGACTTGTGGGGCTTTTGTACAAATCAAAACCACGCAGAGCTCTCAGGGTACCTCCTGATCTCTGTGTGTGTACAAGACTAGATTCTTGACTATGAACTTTACCTTGTTGAGTACACTTTTTATCTTATTAGCTAATGGAATTTCTGTTTCTTCCACCATCTGTTCATATTTAAAAGGTTAAGTTTCATTAATTTGCTTACAACACAAACCAATCCCTGTCATGGAGCCTCCAAGCAAACACATTTCTAACACATCTTTGCCTTGCTTAGATAATGAAAGTAAATTAACCTGTGAAATTATCACTCATAATATATGCAAGGTATGCAAGTACCTTTTGTGCAAAGATCTGTTTACATATATGTATCCATTAAATTGTCTCATGTTCATGGGAGTATTTATATAACTGTGTTACATTGTTCTATCATTTATCTATTATCAGATTAATATTACTTGTTGAACTGTGAGATACTCGTAAATATTTTCTTTCCCTTTCAAGGGCAGTACACACTAGATTCCCTCCGAAGTTAGGCGTTTTGGAATATGTGATGAGACACGAATGAGGGGCATCACAATATTTAGATGCGCCACCTGTGGTGGTGCTGATATGGTACCCTTGACTGGTGACAACATAACCGAGATATAAAAGGAAGTACTTGAAGGGAAAGTCTCAAAAATGGCAAACAAACTCTCCTGCTTTCAGTAGGGAGAGCAGTTATCATGAGAACACATGAGCATTAGTTGTTTAGTGAGGTGTTGTCAAAAAAAACCACTGGGGCAGGAAACATTTTTAAATGACTGGAAAGCAAGGCTAGGGAATTGCTTCAAAAGTCATTTGTGGATCTTCAAAAGTCAATTGAAGGCTGGAGAATAATTTCTTTTAGGCTGGGGAAGATGGGGCAAGCCATCTTGCAGCAGTGTCTGCTTTCCTTCAGCACTGTGCTAAGCTGGTACAGAGCTCTTCCCTTTGTTGGGGTCACTGTTCTGAAGGCCTACTCTATCCCCAGTCATTCTTTGCTCATAAGACGTAGAAAGCTACTGCAGACTTTCCTGATTCTAGTTCTAGTCTTTTCTTGGCAGGTAAAGGCTTGCAAAGGCTTACTTGGAAGGTCGTATGACTGACTTTTTGTCAAACTTTTGCACATATGTCATATGCAAGGGTCCCCGTGACATTTGCAGTGGTAGCGTGCAAAAAATCTCTTCATCAATAATGAAATGACATATTTTGATGATGATATGTTCTTGGGTTTCAAGTGAGATTGTGGTAAATGCTTCTTACCCACATAGAAAAGTCATTCTTTGCTGGCTCCAGGTGAATTCTCGCTCTTGTAAACTTTGGCTTTCTCTTATCGGATCCCTTTGGAATTAAGAGGTGTGGGGAAGGAAGGAGCACCAGAAGGTGCTGTCCTGAGGACATGAAGGATTGCTGTCGAGCATTGTTTGGGTCTGGAGGTTAGATGTCCAGGGAGGAGAGTAGCAGGAGCAAGATAGGGAAGTGGATTGTTGATATTACAGAACATGGTGATGGAAGAGAGTGCACGGCTTGATTCATAAAATAAAACATTTCCTGGGATGCCAGGTTTCTAAAGTGTGTGTTCTTCCCACAGTGCACTAATATTCACCTATAAATCATTTAAAAATATGCCTAACTGTCTAAACAAACCTGTGATCTGATAAAAAGGTCCTGACTTTGCTTCAATAACAATGCCAACATCATCCTTATTTTCCATAGAGCTCTCTCCTTTATGCAATTTTCTCATATGAGTGGGAAAGGCTCCCAGTTCCTGTCAATAATGACACTGCTCTGCCCTTAAACTCCCTCTTGACAATAGACATTTTCTAGAACATATGTGAAATAAAGCAGCGTGACACTGTCTGGGCAGGTGAACTGCCGTGATTATCGCTGCTGCTCTTTCTTCCACCTAACCTGTCTGTATCATCCCCCTTCATCTGTGGTGACTTCCACGTGGTTTATCTTTGGGGAAAAGTGTATCTATATTCAGCTGTCAGCCCAAGATCACTCGAAATGTCGCTTGTTTGCTTTCATGCCCTTGGTCCTGATGGATGTGTCTGGATTCTCTGAAGGCACGCTGTTAGGTATTTATCTCGTTTGGCGGTGGCATTGTGTGCTTTAGGTGCAGCACTGGTGGGTGTCCTGGGGCTCGAGGGAGGAAGCCAGGGCATGAGCAGAGCAGGAGGAGGGAAGAAGTGCTGCTCTGTGTGTGTGGCTGAGGGTGAGGCTGTGCTGTACAGCACGGACACTGTGCAGTCTGTCACGGACACCTCCAGCACATCCAGGCTGCGGCAGGTTTCTGCTCCGTTCTGTCATTCAGTCCTAATTACAGGCAGCAGAACCGAGCCTCAGGACGGAACCTTTGTGAAGTTTAACCATCTCTAGTTTTTCCAACCTTCAATATAATGTCTTCTTTTTTTTTTTTTTCTTTTTTTTTTTTTTCTATCTCACCTGACTATTTGCTTCAAAAACAATTCTGCTGCTCCTGGCTTCATTAATATGCATCCAGTGCAATGTAAATGGCTCTCGAGGCCTCCCCTCGGTAGATGATTTAATGTGGCAGTTATGAAAGCTGCTCAGCCTGTGCTCCATTAGCATAATAATGAAGCTTCTGCAGCAGCATTATCATCCTCAGAGGAAATAGCCTGAGTGGTCACAGCTCCTTTAACAAGTACCACTTTAGGATAAAAAGCAAAGGGCTCTGTTTGAAATGCTAGATTGGAATATGCAAAGTGGGAGGGAGTTGTTTGTTGTCTTTGCTGTGCAGGGAGGCCGGAGAAGGAGGCTCATCCCCAGCTGGGAGCAGGCAGAAAGGCAGGGAGCTGTGCCAGGCAGGGCTCCCCTCCTGGCACGGGGTACCTGGCAGCACAGGATATGTCCTCTTTGCTTGAAAAGTCAGGAGAATGCAGGAACCCAGCTCTCTTTTAAATCCTTGTCTCCTGTACTTGGCCTTTGAGATAAGACCTGGCTTATCTGCCCAAACTGGGAAATTCAAAAATCCAAAATGCTGTGGTTCCAGGGTGTATGTTTGGGTTTTGATTTTGTGGTTTGGTTAGCACATCAGGGATGTATTCCAAGATGGAATAGAAAGCTTTCGGGTAGCTGAAAAAAGCCTTTCTCTGTAACTGAAGGGAAAAACAGACTTTCAAGTAAAAACAATAGAAATCATAACTAAGACTCCTCCAATATAATGAAACTATTTTGAATAAGAAACAGCTGAAAATGCAGAGGTGAAGTTTTAGGGGCTGTCAGACTTGGAAACAATGACAGTTTTCTCTGCCCTCCTTATGGAGTAAAGCGGACAGAGGAAAATGGCATTCTGCATGGAGGGAACACCTCCCCTGTTTCCAGGGGGCCAAGGATTCAGTGAGGAGTGCTGCAGCTCTGCTTGGCTGCCTTTCCCTGAGGCTGCTGCCCCTGTGGCAAGAATGGTTTAACGACTGCAGCTTACAACTGAGTTTATTGAGCTGCTAATTTAATTTATTTTTAATACGGCAGACCAAGCCAGCAGCCTTCAGAGGGGATTTTACATCCTACGCAGCCATCCTACTGTGGAGCTCACAACTTCCAGGGGACAGGCAGTGACTGAGGCTCCTCAGCTTGATCCATCTTTGTCCTGCCAGGGTCTAGCACGTGGTGGATCCAAATTTCATGGATATATTCCTGGATGCAAGAGCAGGCAGGACCATGGACCCAGAGCTGAGCTCAGTGGGGCTCCTGGACCAACCTGCAGAGGGTGTGCAGCTGGAGTCAGTCTCGCAGCTGAAGCTCAAGGAAGCCAAATTGGAATGCTCCAATGCCTCTTCCCTGTTGGAGGCAAAAATTTTCCTATTGCCAGCTTTTGGAAAATACAAAGTTGCCTGAAACTGTCCTTTCTCAGTGATCCTTGATCTTTATTAGTCCTTTGAAGGCATCTGATGACTTTTTTTCCTCTTGCACAAAGGGTTTTGACTTGTTAATTGAGGAAGGATGAGGGAGAATGGCACCAGAGATAGGGGTGTTTCACATAGCATTCTTAGAATTTGTCTTTGCAACTGATTCCTGCAGAGGTTAATTTTTTTGAAGAATTCATTTTTTGTTAAATTTCAAGGATTCTTTTCAAAGAAAGGAAGCATGTTTAGTGGTATTATGTAATTAATGAATATAATCAAGATTAATAAAACTTTAAAATAATACAATAACTCTAGTTTACAAAGTAAATGCTATGAAGACTTGGAAAAAATCCAGAACATACTAGAGTGTTCCTCAGATAGCTCAGTGGTAGCTGGGTAGAAATGGCTAAGAAAGGAAAATAAATCAATGGACAATCCTGCTTGATTCAAATGTTTTGAATGGTAAACATTGCTTCACATGACATATCTATCTGCTCTTGTATGCTGCTAAATAATTTGCCTTATTTCCAAGCCTGGAATTGCTCTTCATCCCAAAGCTTTGTTGCACCAAATGCCTGAAGGATTGAGAGAGTCCAGCCCTGCTCCTGTTGAAGTGGGAATTTAGTCCCTGTCCTTCAAGAGCTGCCTGGAACATTCATGTCCATGGATGAGTTCTGCTGTCACTGGAAGTGTGCAGGAAAGTGATGGGAGAGGGAGGGACTCTGAATGTCTTTAGAATTTGTCTTTGCATCCCATAAATGTCTGAAAAATGCTTAGCTTGACGGCTAATGACCAAAACCCAGCTGAGGGATTTGTTCATGTGTTGTTTGCATACATTCTGCAGTTAAAAGTCCTGTTGCCTCAGCTGCTTTCCGAAGTCTCACGTCTCATACCTTGTGCCTCTTCCTGGTGTTGCCCTGAGCACACTTTCTGGGGGTTATGGACTCTATTTTTAATTTGCTGACACCACTCTTACACTGATTATGTTAATCACATGCACTTTGGTGACCTCTCGCTCTTTTTGCCTTTCTTCTTTTGCTTGCAAAGGTCCACTGGGAGCACTTAGTCACATCACTTCTTTCTTTTTTTTCTCTTTGTTCTTTGCCACTTTGTTGGTTTTTTGCTGTTGAAATGGCAGTAAAGTAAATTTTGACAGTTTAGGGGGTGATCTGTCCTATTTTTGGTTCCCAGGGAATTGGGTTTCATGGTTTGATGGTACTGGCTGGCAACTCTGACCTTGGGATGCGGATGGTTCAATCCTCGTATAATTCCACTGTGCACAAGAGTTAGTTTTAGTATGCATAAGTATGCATCAGCTGAGAATCAGACACGGCCTCTTCCTGGGCTTTAAGGTTGACTGCCTTTAGTTATTTATGCATCTTCACAGGAAGAGAGAAGGAGAAGGTGCAGTGAGCCTGACCTAATCCATTCTTCCACATGGGGACTAGGGACAGAGAGAAAAATGTTCTGAAATTCTTTCCCTTTGCCCATCAAGGATTTGGGCAGTCGTCATCAGTGACCTTTTGCCAATCCTGTTGTGCATTCACTTTATTAATTACAGCACATTCAAAAACAATTAGGCAAATTAATGGAAGAAAAAAACCATTGAGGCTATCACAGGCAGTGGGCACTTAACCAGGAAATTGCCAAGCTGTAACTTCAGGAGTTTGTCTTTGACGTCGGTGCTGTGAGCTGGTGTCACTACCTTCTGCTGGCTTTGTAACATTGGAAACTGCTTTCTTATCCTCTTATTCCACACTCCTCTCATCTGCACATCGTCTAGACATTTATGGTTTACTGTTGTTGTTGGCAATATTAGGGAAAAAAATATTTTTCAGCATCTTGAAATGAAAGGTTCTTATGCATTAGGTGTAATGGGCTTGTAGTGCTCCCTGCAAAGTGAACCTCTCAGGTGACAAGGCCTGTCATTTCTGATTGAAGAGAAAATAGCTGGAATCATGAAAGGAATTTGATGGTTTCTATTCCTGCTCCTAAATAGAGAGTAGGAGGGCTTTCTGCTAAGTGGTTGGAGTTATTATTGTCTTAGAGCTGGAGAAACTGGAGTCAATAATCCTGACACAAAGAGTGTTGCCACCATTTTTGGTGAAGGATGGATTGTCCTGAGAGCCTATTCCACAGTGTCCTACAGCCTTAACAATTCACACATTCAAGAGGGTGATGTTTTTTCTTCGATCTCATTGATTTACTCAAAGGGAAGGCCAAACCAAAGTGTGTCATGTATTACCATGTACATAAACGAAGTTGTTAGCTTTCAATCCATGGGATTCTGGCTCAACTTGCAGTGAAGTCACGTGCAGAGAAGGCTTCCCTGGCCTGAAGTGTGTATTTCCTGGAAAAAAGGAAAGGTGGCATTGATGTCTCTATTGGGGACGGTCATTCATGCAGGAGGGATATATGACTGACTGTGCTCTTGCTTGTGGGAGATTATTACTGATCTTGAACCTTATCCCAGGTTCAAGGGGAAAAAAAGAAGGATCTTCTAAACTCATATTACACACCTAAGGGACTTTCTGATTTATGTATGGCTATTGGTTTTTAGGCATGTTCCAGCTTTTAGTAAATAATTTTGTAACTTTTTTTCTTCTGGCCCAATCAGGAGGAAAGATGCATTTTACATTACTTTTTTTAAACTTTTTAATACTCGACTCAAGCTGGAAAAAAATGTGCAGTGCTACTTACTTTTGGTAATGCTTCATTTTTATTGAAAGGAAATATTACTGTGTGGACAGATGGGTGTTTGTTTATGCTGCTTAACAGTGCTATGCAACTGGTTTATGTGCTCACAGGTTATCAAACACGAATTTCTCTTCATGTTCTTTGCAATAAAAAAAGTGATTTTGGACCCTCCAGAAATGAAGTGCTACCAGCCTCATTGTATTCTTCTGTGCTTTTCAAGGCTGAATGCCTTGCTTCTAATGTGAAGATAAAGAGCACTGTGAATATTAAAAAGTAACATTGCCAGCTAGAGTTAAACTTTCAGGATGAGACATTAACTTAAACCACATGTGAAATGCAGCTGTTTTTACTGAGGCTTTCATCAGTCTGCTGGGAAGATTGGTGGGTTTTAATATGTGGTCTCAAGCAGAGCCAATAGAAATGTGTGGAAAATGTGTGTGAAATCAGCGTGTGTCCATGGGGGGTCTGTGGTGTTGCGTGGAGCATTTTATTTGTGTTAATAGAAATAATGGTGGCAATACCTATCTGATCTACATGTCTTTATTTCCCAGGCAAACACAGAAACGAGTGGTCAGACAAACAGATCTGGTGAATCACCGTGACCATAATAAGTCATGTCCTGATTTGGTTTTTCCCCAGTTGATCAGAACAAGTAGGAAGATGAAACCATGAACTAAAAGTCCTCTGCAGAAAAATATCAGACACCTGAGACAGGCTGGTCACAAAACCACCGAAGACTGATGTTTTTGTCTCAAACTCCTAATGCCACTCACCATTTAGGTGCTAAGGATGACTGTGGATCAAAGAGGTGCTGAATTCACAGCTGCTAAAAGAGAAATTGTTGTGCCTGTGAGCAGGGATGAGCAGAGAGATGAAAGCTGATCTCTTAACAGGGTGTGTTGTATGAATTCATCCACAGGAAAAGCTAAGGGATAGGAAAATCTGCTACTAGCCATGAGGAGAGCCAGAATTTCCTTGGCATGGGAGCTGAAGGTTCTGATGATGTTGGGTGGATTTTGCTTCCGTGTTTCTGGCAGGACGGTGGCTGGGCTCAGTGCAGATGTCACTAATGAACTCCATGTGCAGGCAAAGCCTTCAGAAAGGTGTGCTAAAGAAAAGCCTTCCTCTGCCTGTGCGAGGAGGAGATGTGCTAAGCCTTTCCCAGCTGGAAATCACTCCTGCACCTTTGTGTACAAGGATAAGCGACCAAATTTGGTAACAACAGTAGAGCAGAGCTTGAGAGGAAGGGAAGAGATCCAAATTCGCTGAAGTTTTGCCCTTGTGCGTAGACATAATAGGATGTGGTAGACATAAAGGACAGTTTTAGAGCAGTTTTTCACTTAATACAAAGACAGCTTGAGTAAAGGGAGAGAAATAGGAAACTAAAGGGGGTGGTGAAGGCTTATTAAGTGTGCATTTTTTTTAACCTCTGATAAGTGATAAAAGTGATTCAGACTTTATCAGCTCTCTGTAATTTTCAGAAGTGTTAAAGGAAGTAAAAGTAGCGAAGAGGCAAAGGTTGGTTTTGTAATGACAGTCTTAGAGAGACTCATTTTGTTTGAACACACTTATAACCAAAGAGTAAATGGAGAAGAGGTCAGGGAACAAAACTGGGTTGACTCCACACAGGAAAAGTTGGAGGGAAGAACTGAAAGGTAAACACAGTTATGGCTCCAGCGGGAGAAAGGGTGATTTACTAAAAAAGACAGGGGAATTGCAGTGTGGATTCTTAGTTTGTGCTTACACCTCAGCAAATTTTAGGGGAACAAAACCCTGATGCGCTGTTAAATAAAATAGGAAAAGAGAATGTGAAGTGCATCTCAATTTTTAGTGAAGCACTGTATTATAGTAGCAAATTATTATTCTGTGTAACAGCAGTACCCACACACATATGCTTTGTAGACACTGGAAATAATAAAAACCCCAAACAAACAACAATCCACAAACCTATTCTGCCTCTATTGGGGGGAAGAATTCCCCTTTGGGTGCAGATACTGTGATAGCTGTCATAACAGCAGGTTCAAAAGGGGACAAGATTTCACTGATGATGTTCAAACACCATCTAGAAATGCAATTAGACCAACGTTAGCACAAGCACACATTGCCCCTTTGAGGAAGAGCAGTTTCACCTCCTGGAAATCCTTAAACGTGCATTTGATATGTGCAACTTGTTCAGCCTGGCATGAAGGCTTGCCTAAGGGGATGTGCTGTAACACAGCAGCCAGCAGCTTGGAACTCATGTGAGATCTTCACGTTGACAGCCCTCAAAAGGGGTGCAAACAGACTGATGTTTCCTAACCTCAGAAAATCGGCAGCAATAGTGATGAACAGCATCAAACACAAGCTTTCCTTTCCAACAAACATGCTGTGCAAAGACTTAACAAGAACTAAAGAGCTTCCTGCAGGGGGCTGTCTAATTCCCATCAAAGTAATCTCTTCAAGGGTAATGGAAAATGAGGGAAGGTTTACTGCTAGCTCTGATTTTATTTATTTTTTTTTCCCACTCAGTCATGCTTCTGGCAGAAGAATAAGATCAGTTGTAGCAGCTTTCTCTCTGAACCTCACTGCTCGTTCTTGCCCTCTTCCCTGATACCCACAGCACTGGAGCACACAGGATGCCCCACTTTTGTCTTCACTTTGCCTTCTTTTTTGTTCTGTGTGGAGTGGTTGTCATTTGCTCATATGAGCCACAGGAGACAAAAAAAAAAATTAAAAAGCCACAATGTGATTACATGCAACCTTCTTTTTAGACAAATTTTCTCTCTTTAGTTCAAAACTCTCTATGGAGGTAATTAGACTGAACTAGAATCGTAAATGGGACCGTGTAAATAACTTGACAGAATTAATGCATTGGGTTATTTTGGGCTTTTCACTTCTCTTACAAATTGTTCTGGGAGTAGACTGATTGTTTACCTCAGATGTTTAAATATGTCATTCAGAACCTTCAAGGAAATTTAATGCATTCATCATAAATTCAGCGGACAAATTTTCAGGTTTTCACTGTACACTTGAAAACATTGTGTATTTATATTTTTCAAATGAGCAAGCTTGGTTGTTTCAATTCATGTTTCCGCTGTTTCCTGCAAACACGAGCAGGTACAGAGAAGTGTGGGTTGGTCTCTTCTCCTGGGTAACAAGAGATAGGGCTAAAGTTGTGCCAGGGGAGGTTTAGATTGGCTGTTGGGGGAAAAGTCTTCCCAGGAAGGGTTGCCAGGCATTGGAACAGGCTGCCCAGGGCTGTGGTGGAATTGCCATTCCTGGAGGTGTTTAAAACCATATGGATGTGGCACTTGGGGACGTGGTTTCGTGGCGGACTCAGCAGTCCTTGGGGAATGGTTGGACTCGGTGATCTCAGAGGCCTTTTCCGACTGAAACTATTCTGTGAAAACTGTTCTTGTCTTGTGGATAATTCAGGCCCTGAGCCTGTGAAGTGAATGTGAAGCGAAATCCCTTGGCTCTAATCACAAATGAAGTACCATATGGCGTGGAAGAATTCATAGGAGAGTAGGAAGCCTTAAGGAGAGGTTTAGTGTAATTTTAGATGTTTCTTACTAAAGGTCCCTAATTTTTCATTGTCTGCAAGTTAATGTAGTAATGGTCAATCAAGAGGGATTTTTATATATCTAGATATTTTGGCTGTTTGAAAATTAAACTTATTCTTCAATCTTGCATTGCAGTGTTAGCAAGAGATCTGCTGTGGTGCTCCTAAAATGATAAATTGATAAAATTCCTAATAGGAGGAACTCAACAGGAAAAAAACAAAATGAATTAACTTGCCAAGACATGGCTAACATCACTGAATTTATATATGTTTCATTAAACTGAGACTTGACAGCTTTATGAGGAAACAGTGGGGTTTGCAGTGTATGAAGAACCTGTAATACTGCCAAGGCTGATCAGGTCCTGTGCCATACAGCCTATTTAATAGACAAATATTTGTACAGTGAAAATGTCATTTTAAATGACTGGTTTGATAATCCCTTAAGCTTTTAAATGATCTGCAGAGACTGGAAATTCTACCCCGGTGTTTAAGATCTAGTGGAACATTAGATAACCAAAGGCAATTTTTAAAAAATGGGTTCCTAAATTAGGGTGATTTTGGTGACTCCTGCTGCTTCTTTAAGTCATAATTTTTTTTTTTTCATAATTTTTCTGTCATGTCTGTTGGAGAACAAAGCTGGAACTGGCTTGATGCTGCTCTCTCTGTTGCTGACGCAATTTGTGTCCTACATGCACATTCAGTTTGTAGGATGCTTACCTGAATCCACATTTATGCTTAGGCTGTGGGTCTAAATGCCTTCATATACAAACTTGCCTTGACCGACTGAAAAATGAGTACTCACAGTGAATAAAATCAAGGCTAATTTTGATAGTTTTGTCTTTTCTCATTGCCACCTGCAGTATGAAGGACACTCTAAGCTCATGTTCGTGCAGTGACTAGTCAGTGAGTCCATCAGGGCTTGTCTGTAAGTTGATCAGCTTTTTCTGATGATCAGAATGATGCAAGGATGATTCTTGCGATGTGTTTATCCCACTGCAACCTCTCAGTCTTGGTGATTTCATTTGGAGAACCCAGGCTATGAACAGCAAATGCATCAGGCCATTCAATTAAAGAGCTGGACTTGATGGTTTTTGTGTGTACCTTCCATCTCACAATATTCTGTGATTCT
Organism: Origma solitaria; assembly: GCA_013397895.1. NCBI lineage: Eukaryota > Metazoa > Chordata > Aves > Passeriformes > Acanthizidae > Origma > Origma solitaria. The sequence goes on along the minus strand of VZRL01004973.1, from coordinate 4,693,699 downwards.
GTGATCTGACTACAGCAGTTAAAGGAGGTTAGAGAGGAAATCTAGTTCCATTTGACTGCATTTATAAAAGCTGAAATCAGTTTCAGATTTGCTCTTGTTCTATTTTCTGTATAAAGCACAAGTTCAATTTTCCTTGAGAACAGAACTGGGACTGAGAACTTTCATTTCATTCTTCCCCTTTTTCATCTTTACTTCTATGATCCACGACCTTATCCTGCTTTTTGCCTCTCTTCTCCACAAAAGTCAGTGGCCAGTTTGATCTTGGAAAGAGAGATAGAGATCAGAACACAATGCATGCTGCTTATTTAAGAATATAGATCTGAAAAGGCTGATAGTGAACTAGGGAAATAGAGGAGCAAAGCCAAAATATTCCAAGAAAGAAAAGATTAAGGACATGACAAACAGGAATAGCACACACACATGCACATGAAGGTAAATACAGCACATATTTTCTTCTCTCATTCGTATATTTAACAGAGAAGGTAGAAAATAACAGGTAATTTAGTAAATAGCACAAATATAATGAGAATAAAATGTTTACAGAAATAATAGCCAAGCTACCCCAAATCTGATTTAAAATAATATGTAAGAAGATGTATGTTTCCCTTAGAGTGTGTATTTAAAGAAAAGCTAAATTTCATAAATTTTCAAAACTAAATTTGCATATGACAAAGCAATATTTGGAAGTGTGACTGATCGGATTCAGGGACAGATGCCCTCCACAGCCTTTTAGCTCTAATTGCAGCACAGCAATGTGTCAAGACTGGGCAAAGAATTTACTGGGGTGAGAAGCAGGAAGGAAAAAAAAGTCTTGAAAATTGCATTAATGAAAACAGCAGGCAGGTGGCAATAACCAAATAGCTTTAATTGTCCAAGGAGCTCATGGGAATCAATTTGCTGTGATTATTACCCACATGGTGTAAGGAAGAAATAGCAAATTAAATAGAATGACACAAATGGTAGTAAACTATACCATAGGATTCCCATAGCGAGCTCGCAGCAGTTTTGTCCTCAAGGACACGCTGTTTTAGGTAATTTTCTCCTGCAGAAAACGGTGTAGATGCAGTCACACAATGAAACACAGTTATTATTAGTGCACACATGCAGCCTAACTTGGTAAACCAGATGTATTTTGGTTTTGGGTAGACTGGGAAGCTTACAGACCCACGGTGTATAGGATTGATTTCTCCCTTAGAGCTATCTTGATATTATTTAGTAGCTCACTGTGAATCACTGTTGCTGTTAACTTCCCTTCTTGTCTATACAAAGCCAAATTGGGAGACCACACTGGGCACCTTTCTCAGACCTAGTTGACGTAACAGATCTATAGTTTTTGTATTGCAGAAAATTTTCAGCATAAAAATCAAAAATAAAAAGGAAATCTGTCTAAAATTTAACTGAGATCTACTGAGGTTTTAAGAGAAGGCTCATTCAGAGCAGATGGTATTCAGCCAATTCACTTTATTCACAGAGGACTTTGGCAATGCACATTCAAGCTTTTGGCTTGCCCAGTTACATGAGAAATTCAGAATGGCATTTACCTGACCGAACACAGCCATGGGTGATGCCTTAAACCCTCTCACCTGGGTCATCTTCCAGGCCTGCCGCTCTCTGTGTTACACCTGCAGAAGAGAAAAAAAGGTGAAGAAACTGCTGGGGCATGAGAGACGATGGGGATTGAATTCCTGGTCTGAATCAGGCAGGCCAGGTTTGAACCGAGATCTTCCACATCCTCAGGAAGTGCCTTAATCATTAGGGCTTCAGCTAATCACAGGCCCTGGGTAAATTCACGCCAGACCTTAATTATTTGAAGGCAATGCATTTCTGCAGAGAAGCTTTGATTTTTAAAGAAATGACATTTCTAAAATGAAAAATCATTTTCAGTGAAAGAATCCTAACTAATTAGGACATTGATTGGTGTGGGTGTCTCAGACAGGATATTCTCTCTTCTTTCAAAGGGGAGCATTCAGGAAACATGGACAGAGTTTTGTCTTTGAAAGAAAGGAATATTAATTACTGGATCTCTGCTCCTCATGAGGGAAACTTTTAAAATAGCTCAGAATGGCTGGGATGCCCAGCTAGAAATTCCCATGCTGCATGACCAGACTAATCCCACCAGGGAGCTTTGGGTGTTTATCTGTCTCGGGTGCCAGGATGCTGATTCCACATTATTGCTTGTTCGCTGCTTCCTCTCCCTGCACTTCCCCACATTTTCCACAGGGTAATAACTGCATGTATTCTAGTGAAGCATTTGTACAATAACCTTCAGCAAGAAGACTCAAATGATGATGCAAAATCCGCACAGTCGATTCAAAACTAATCCTAGTTTCTATCTGGGAAGCCTTAATTGGGATCTCTGCTATACACATATTATTTAGTTTGCCTGACAAGGTCTAGCAGACAAACTAAAAAGCATATCTTTAACTAAACTCTTGTCTTTAGAGTACTGGGATCAATTCATAGGTCTGGCTCAGCATATAGATTTTGGAAAACTTCCTTTGGAGTCTGCACTCTGAGCATATTTAGACATTTTAAATGCATTATACAGTTTTGATTTAGGGCACAATTAACTGTAAAAAGTGCACAGCAGTTCAGAAAATAAATTTCATTTTCCAAATATCTCAAGTAATTAATGTAACTCTCATCCTTCCCCATTTTTCATAGAAAACCAAAAGAAAAAAACCACTTTCTTTTCTTTGTTTGAATATCCTCTAGAATCATTCCAACAAGCTAAACAAGTCCAGTGGTGAGTATTCTCTTAGAAAAACCTCCAAATTAATTTTCTGCACTAAATAAATAATTCTTGATTACAGCTACCACCTCTGGCAACTCTGCAGCATTCCTTAATGAGCAATAGTAAGGAATTTACAGAATATACAGCAAAGAATTTAGAAAGGAAGTGCTTGGATCATCTGCAAATTCCCTCATTGTGCATACCTTAGCAATTGTACACACTGTGACAGGTTCCTCAGCACTTACAAGCAGCAGGTGATATCCTACTGTATGCTAATAATAATTAAGGCACAAATAGCCTTTTCTGTGTTTGTGTCTAGAAATACCTCGTGTTGTGATAGCAAAATTACAATTTGGAAGTGAATTAACTTCTTTGTGTTTTTACAATTGCCTGTTCTGAAAAGAGAACAGAATTTAGGGGATGATTACGAGAATTTAATGTATGAACATCGCGAGCGGATGTGTTTGCGTACATGTGTGTGATATCCAGATTATCACAGTAACAGCCAAAAATTACTTTTCAATGATAAAGCTTTCTTGTAAAATCCTTTTAAAATATTTTAAGCTTAATGCTGTCATGGCTGGCATGGGAACAACCTTTGGGAAATTGGTTAATTCCTTTAAAACTGGTTATATTTTTAAAAGCAAGCTTAAACAGCCTTAAACAAAAGTAAACTACAGCTGATGGCAGCCATGAGTATTTTGTGCTATACAGTATTTATTTAAAACCATTGGTAGCCCTCTATTTTTAAATCTATATTTGAACGTCATGATTCTGTTCAGGGAAAGGAAAATTTAACTACGTAGCATTTAGCAATCAATTATGAAGTGTTTCATGTAATAAATATAGCATGTAATGGTGCTGTTTATGCTGGTAAAACATTTACGCTTTATATATGTGTATATAAAATCATAACAGTAACCACGTGAATATAAATCAAAAGTAAAGCAATGAGGGATAGATGCAATTCAGACGAGGACTTTTGGTAAAGCAGTGCAGAAAACATGATCTGAGATAATTAGAAATGTGCATTCTTAAGAAATACTAAGAAATAGATCTTATATTAGCTGAGACTCTCCTTGCTGTGCACAAGGCAGCGAGAATGGATTTGCTGGGTAAGGCTGAAATGGAATTGGTTTATCCAGCTGGCCTATGTGAAGGCACAGCGCAGTGACAGCTGAGCAGCGTGGCACATAAATCAAGCTGTGCGTGTGTGACATGATGGGATGGATGTCCAGGCTCAGCCCTCTAATCCTGACACCACCACATCTAGGGATATTTAGTGCCTAATTAAAGATACCAACTGGCAGCTCGGTGCCATTGTACACCATGTCAGTCACTGTGGTGGTGTGTCCGTGCCTGAGAGAATTCACTCTGGAGAACTTGGGTGTTGAGTGTAAAATTAATTCATTATTTTTCACAAATGTTATTTTGTTCATAAATGGTAGGGAGAAAAATAGAAGTGCAAGGCCTGACAAGACTGCAGGAGGAATTTTCATCTTTATGTCTTTATTTGCTTCTTTCAGTAAAACTAAGCTGGAAATGCTTGGAAGAAAATTAGACATAGTTAACTCCCAATCATTGTGTTTATATACTGACAAAAAATATCCCCCTGTGATCTGTTCATCACATTTGTTTGTCAGACAGCTCTTGAAGAATCAAACATTCTCATAAAAAAGTGCTGCTTGTAGCTGCAACTTTGATGTGGACCATCTTTGATTTGAATAAAATCCCGTTTAGGAATTGTTTGTCTCATTATGACTGGAAGTGGATATTTATCCTAAGAAAAGGCACGACAGAAGGAAGACGTGGTTGGATTCAGAAATACAGTCCTCTAATGAGATGGGAAGTTGTGCTCTACTTTATGTGCCTGTTTGCCTGAGGTATGTGTTTCTTCAAACCCACAAGCTTAAAATGTGTCATCTAAAAAATATTACGCTCTGCTTGCAGGAAGTCTGGCAAGCAGTGCCTGAAGTGAACTGAGACTCTTAATTCTTCCCAGTACATACAGATAACAATAATTTTCATTCTGTAAAAGGCACGGTAGCCCACAGCTCTAGGGCCTAAACCTGATATCATTGATATCTGGTGTAACTTTGAAAAATATTCTACTCAGAAATCCATTCTGGAGGGAAGAATGCAAATGTCGAACACCTGGTTTCACACCCATGCTTGCATCTTTAGAGGTTTGTTACTGATAAAAATGCTTATAAGATTGTTTATTGCATAGGAAATAACATGCTCCTGTTTATAACGTCAAGAAAATAAAAATAATAATTATCTTTTCATGTGATCATTTCCACTGCAGTTTGCTGAGATAACATAAATAAGGAGGTTTGACAGTGAGCAACTATAGTGGCTCTAGTTTTCACTAGAGACTGAGTCTTTTATAAAAATAGGAGTTCTGTAATTCTTAATTGTTATTTATAATCCATGCTGAAATAAAGAAAGGAAATAAATACAGAAATTATGATGGAAATATTTTTTTTCCAGGAGATCTCAGCAGACTTTTGAAATAATGTTGGCACAGACATTCAGAAATTCACATTCTATATGTGATACATACATACAAATCCTATACTTCTTCTCCTTTTTGAAAGGGCTGAAGATTTACCTTGAGGAAATCCTTGACTAATTAGGAAAACTTCCAAAATATCTTGCAAGGTATGTCTGACTTTTTGTTTTTTCCCCTTTGGTAATTATGAATAGAAAATGAGCTCAGCCTAACAATCTGAATCGATTCAGAAATAATGAAAAATTCAGCCATAATGTATGAGACAAATAAACAATAATAATAATAACAATAATATAAATAATTTCCTAAATTCAAGAAATTTGTAATATCTTACTTCCATGGTCAAATTTTCTCATTTTTGCTGGATGCAGCAGTGAGCAACAGAAATGGATAGATTGTGCTTATTGCCTGGGCTGATGGTTGTTATATCAGCTCTAATACATTTCCACAGAGCAACCTGAGCTTTAGTATAATTTTAATATAAATGCATTATGGGAATTGAAGGGCACTTACGGATCCCAATTACTTCTGGGAACTGAGGGTAAAACCAGTGCAACTACAAGTCCTTTGAAGGTGAAGGCAGACAAAAGAGATTTATAGCAAAACATTTTTATTTTATTTGTAGTAATGCATGTCTGAATTCCACTTAACTGTAGCAGTGGTTTAGAATTTGGAAACTGGTAGCTAGGTAGAGGAAAGAAGCATAAATTATTGCCCAGGGATAAGAGAGCAGAAAGAATTCAGCCATTTTATATTTTCTTTGGCAGCAGTAAAGGATACAGCCCCTTACTATACGAAACTATTTTACTGTAAAAATCAAAGTTTGTTAGTTCTGTTGCAAATAGAAAAGCTGCTGAGTTGAGAGCTGTTTTCTTGTCCTAGCAATTATCTGCTGTATACTGAGCATAAAAAGTAGTAAAAATGTTTTTCTAATATTTTTCTATTTTAGTATGTTTTTCTACTATTGAAAATTTTATCTTGTATGTTTTTCTACTGCTATTATTAAATTCTAAAACTATGTATGAGCAAGAATTAGACCAAGATGTTTCACCAAAAGAATAAAAGCTTTCCAAAGTTACTAATGACAAAATGACAACTGAAGATGAAATAATAAAGGGGAAGTGCAGGTTACAGATTTGCCAACGCTTTTTTCAGTGTTATTACCGGCAAAGGAATTCACATTCCATTGGCACACCTAATAGACTATTTGGGAAATAAACAATTTGACAAATGCCTTAATATTTTATGGGAACACTTATGTGTCTGTAAAGCACTGCAAGGAAATCACCTGTGCTCTTTTCCAGTGCCAGTGCCCATCTGTGCCGGACGAAGGGAGCAGGTGACTTGGTGGATGTGTACAACTGATAGTGCGATTAACAGGAACCACTCTGTCGTGCTGTAAAAGCCATGGATATCCTTTCAGGATATGCTCCCTGAGGTTTTAAAAACCTGTTCGTATGAGAAATATGCATTTCCTGTAAGGATAGTTAAAATGCCACTTCTTTAAAATCCCGAGACCTTCAGGGTTGGAAACAAACACGCTGAAACCCATTGGGAAGCTGGCAACATTTAATCACTAGAGGGAAATGCTCCCCTTTCTAGCTCTGCAGAGTGACAGAATATTGATTTTTAAACCCAGCACTCAATCTTTTGGGTTCAGCATTTGGAGCCATTGCAACTCGGGGAGAGAAAGGCTGTAACAGAGATGTTGGTGAGGAGGAGGAAACCTGTTAAAGTGGCAAAATAAATTTAAGCGTCTTGCAGCTCTTGGATGTTTGACGTGTTCAAAATACTTCTGGCAGAAATGCATTAATAGGCAGAATGCAAAGTCAAAAGTGTAAGTACAATTCAATGTTTGCCTCTGATTTTTATTTCAGGGGCAGAATTTCCATGTAGTTCTTTGAAGAGAACTGGAATCATGCAGGGAGCTGTCTGCACTGCCACCTGAGAGTATTTCTGCTGTGAATTCCCAGGGGGTCCGGGGGACAGGACAGTGCTATATCCCAGATTTGGGACTGGATATCCTGCCAACATCCTAAGTTCCTGTAGGGTGATGTGGCTGCTTTGTACTGGTTTGTCCAAGGTAGGAGGAATAGCATCAAACTCACGAAACCTGTTCTGTGTTTCTGACTTTCTGCACTACTGCCCCTTCCTGCTTCTACACCTGTGCTTATTTCTCCTTCCATGGTTGTGCCAGTGTTCAGATGTCCTTTGATATTCACATCACTGTGCTTTCAAAGCTTTGCTTCATTTCTCGTTGTCTCCTGTGTAGACTAAGTCATTGAAATAAAATGCTGGATTAAAATTTAGGGGTTTTTTAAAATTAAATTATAAATATCATGCCAAATGAAACAATATATTTAATGTCTAATCAAACAAAACATTTCCTTCAGTATTACTTTTGTTATTCACTGTGATGAAAATATGCCCCAAAGAAAAACCCAAATAATGTTGGCAATGCAATATTTTAATTTTTTTTTAAATTGTTTTTGGCTTATCCAACAAGCCCCAAAGTATTAATTATCCAGTCACCAGCCTTCTGTTTACTATCTGATGCCAGGGTTCAGTCCCTTTTTAAAAGCTTAATTTAAAAGAAATACAACAAAGAAGAACAAATAGACTGTCTCATACATGAAGGGTGGTTGTGATTCTTTGACTTGTTTGGAGAAAAAAAAAAAGACAAATCTTTGCCACTTACTCTGGCCTTGCAGCCTGTGTGAGTTATGGATCTTTCATAAGCAGGGAAGGAACTTAGCACTCACCCTTCACGGGTGAAATAGCCTATTCATATTCAGGAACAGGTAGCAAACAATTATAGATGGATTTAAAGAGATGCCAAGATTATAGTCTGGAAATATCAATTATTATAAACTGGTTTAATTCTTTCCTCCCCCCCTGCTTGTATTTCATATACAGGATCTAGTAGTGACAAATGGTTACTTAATATTGAATAGAGTGCTGGAATCATTAAAAGAAATAGCATTACCTTTAAAATAAAAAGAAGAAAAACTGCCAAAATTTTCCCCTGAGATGAAGCTGACAATAGTCACTATAGTGCATTTCAGCTCAATCTGGCTATGACCACATTTTTACAGGCCTACAGTCAGTGCAAGGTGCCTTGGAGGAGGCTGCCTGTGGCTGAGAGGGAAATAAAATGTTTTATGGTGTCTGGATTGCCACGAGCTTCAGTGGCACTGCCATTTGTGCTTCCCTGTATCACCTGCTCTGCTAACACATTTGTGGTAACTTGAGGGTGGTGAGACAAAGAAGTCACTCTACAAGTGACCATAAAAACCTCCCATCTGACGTGCCCTGTTGTGCCACTGACAGCAGCAGTGTCCTCTTCTAGCTCCACTTTCCCTGAGAACTCCTTCTGAGGGGACAGCTCTTCCCAAGCAGGGTTCTTCCTGTGCAAACGAGAAACACAGAATACAGCCTGGGTTCACCTGAGCTCCAGGCCCTTCACTGAGCCCTGCTCGCAGCCTCTGGAGAGAGATAAATACTCTGCTCTTTCTGCTGATTAGGATCCTAACTTGGATGTCTCTATTAGCTGTCTACAGTCACCAGGAATGAATCTCCTCATATGAAATTTGTCCTCTTAAGTTCAAATATAAAGAAGGATGGCCTGAAAGTGGAATTTTTTAGCTAGGGATAATTAAAATTCAAATGGCACCTGCATGGAGTAGATTAGAGTCAACCTGTCATCTTTCTCAAGTGCTCACATAAGAGAACATCATTACTAGGGCACCGAGTAAAATAGCCTGAGGCTTCTTTAGGATACATTTTGCAGAAGTGCTGTGTAAGAACGAGAACAGATGGAAGCGAGTGGATGGGAGTTCTGTGAGGCACCAGTGACAATGGAACTGCTGCCTCCAGACAAGGGAAAGCAAAGGGCAACTGTCTGGGAGTGGAAAGAGAAGTTGCCAGGAGCTAAAATGGTGGCAAAGGTGTTTCTCTCAGGATGTGAAAAGGCACACCTGGAATAGTATTATCCCTGCTTTTGCTAATTTACAGATAATACGTTCCGCAAATGACATTCTGCTATACATTAGCAGCAAAAAAAATACTTCTTTTTCCTGATCGGCTTCCTCTTCCTCACTATGGGATTAAAAATGCTAAGAGGAGGATCAGAAGAAGAAAGATGAGGAGCTGTTGCTTGACTCTTTAACCCTGTCTGAAAACCCCATGGTGCAATATGACTATTCTTGCAAAAACCACAAATTGGTTTCTGGCAACACAGGGTGGATAATAACCCTGCAAAAGCGAGTTCTCCCTAAATACCCAGTGGTACTAGCAGTGAAGTAAATCCATTTGTTTCAGCGGTGCAACACTACCACTACAGAAGAACATTTTGACTACTGAAGCTCTCTAGACCTGAGGTTTGTCTGATTCTCAGCAGGGAAGGAAGCCTGAAGGGCCTCTTTCAGCAATCGTTAACTTGAAGCTTTAAAAGAGCAGCTGGCAGGTCCATGAGCTTCTTGATGAGTGTTTTGCTTGATATTTCAAGGGGTAACTTTTGTATACTATAAAGCTTTTGGCTTGCTTTATAATTTAGCCCTCTATATCCTGTTGAAACAATAGTGTACATCTCCTCTGTGTTGTGTTTGCATGTATACATATATATTTGTATTTTTACGAATCCATATGGGTACATTTGCACGCATGCATAAATATATATACGCATGTACCTGCATATATTTTTGTGCGCCATATTTTTCATGTCTGTAGGTAGATCTATATCAACCTATTTAATTTTTCTTTTCCTTTTCCTCTCTGTTTTCTGCATCATGAAGCAGACCACCTACACGTGTGTTTGAAATGGCTTTCAGTCAGTCGCCACCGCAGTACAAGGTGGTAGAAATGCACTCCTATTAATGGGTTTAAACAACTGTCTGTGTTATGCTCCTGGGCCTAATTCCTGGCAACAGCAAATGGCTGAAACTCTGCTGAAATTGTTCCATTGGCTCTCCTGGAGCATTCTCTGTGCTCTGAGGGTTTGGCCTTGTGTGAGTCAGCACAGACTGGCAGCCAGGGCAGCTCCAGCCCCAAGGCTAACCAGAGAGAGGAAATGTGTTTCTGTCACCTCGCTGGCAGAGGAGATGGAGAGAGACACGAGAGGGACACAGGTACCATTGCCCTTGGCCGTGCTGGGGATCAGTGCCCTGCACACTGGTTTAGCAAGGGTCACTCCAGCTGCAAGGGCACTGAGGGTGTTTTATAATCCTCATCTCCAATCTTCTGCTTTTAACACATCCCTCCCAACACACTGTGGCTGTTAGGATGGACTAGAGCACACAGAATCCACGGGGCATGTTTGCTCACTGAAACAGCAAGAAGGGTTTTTGGTTCTTTCTTCTCCTTTGTCAGCCATTACTGCGTGAAGCTCTCCAAGCAGGTTCCATGCATGTGCCTTTTCCCCATGCTACATGGAAATGCTGTCACAAAAATTAGGTGAGCCTTTTCCAGCCAACACTTCTGGGGACACTGCAGAAATGGCATGGGAATAGGAGATAGAGCTCAGTCACTCTAGTAGAAGAACTCCGTGTTTGATTTTCCCCTGAAAAGGAGATAAGGAATCCAGAAAAACCATCTTCCTGCAAATGACATAAAGCAAATGAAACTTCCTTCTCTCCTGGGAATGGCTGTGAGCTTGTTCGTACTTGGTGAGCTTCAACCAAAGGTGGCACTAGGGGATCACAAGTAAATCTTTGAATACATAGCTGTGCTCTTCGTTCTCTTCCTGTAGTTGTGTTCTCAAATCCTTCCCCTCCAGACTTTTTCAGGTGATGCTTTCTAAAAATGGACAAGTCTTCTCACTGGCACTGGCTGGAGGTACAGAGGTAGGAATGGTGATGAGGATGGAAAGCTGATGGCAACCTCTCATCTTTTGATACTGAAGGAAAATCTACATATTAACTGTCTATCTGTGCAGGATAGTATTAATTCTGTAAAGAAATACGGATTGAATTCTAGTTCTAAAAATCCATCAGGAATTAGATCTGTTCAGACACATTAATTTCTCCTCTCTACATCATATCTGCCAAACTCTAAATCTCCCCAGTGCTCTTGTGCTCCAGTTCCGTGTATTTTGATGAGATTTCAGAAAACACTTCATTTTCCCTGGTGGGCTTTGATAGCTGGACACTGCCTGCATCTTTGGAAAGTTCTTTCAGCTCCTTTATGCTTATCTGTCTTTCAGCTGGGACAGAGCCCTGGAGAGCAAGGCACTGGCTGCTGCTGCTGCAAACACTTGTGGGAGCTGCTAAACTGCTAATCTTTGTGTAAAATTAACCTGGCAATGGAATGTGATGCTGCAGTCTGCTTAAATAGAGTGTGCTTCCTGCGGGGCTGTAAGGAAGTCACTCCTCTTTCTGCTCCAGTTCCCTGTCTGAGCAATAACTCTTCCTCCTCCATGAGCTGCTGGGACAGTAAATCAATTCTCTTGCATGCTGCAGATCCGGGTGACATATAGATATCCAGATACTCTATAGAGTCTGCCCCACAGCCTTGTGGGGTTGTCATCTTCTGCTCTTATGCAGGGCCTGTTGCTGCCTGCCCAGCAGAGGTTTTAAAGCAGAAAGGGGCTGAGCAAAAGACCCAGACTGTGTCAGATCAGCTCTGCCCTGTGTTTCTCTAGGCACACCTGGCCTTCTCATGTCCCCAGGTTTTCATCCTGTTCCTGACACAGATCTGAATGAAGCCATCATCCTTGATTTTTAGAACAGTTTAATACTTCAAGATAACACATCTGATATTTCAAAAGGACTGCTGAAATCAATGGGTCTTGGGCACTGTGGGGCTGTTGGGGAGCTCAATGAAGAAATATTTGTGTCTTTCGATGAGTAAAGTTGATCCAGAATGACTTTGTCTCAGGTTTCCTAAAAGCAAGAGAGGCAACTTTATTTACCTGTTTATAAGAAAGCTGTGACTAAATAATATATGTGAAGTACTACTAATCTTAGTACATATGAAACGTGTTGTAGACTAGCACCGTATTAAAAAACTGGCAAATTAGATTGAATCAAGAATCATGTCATACCTAAGAACAATAAAAAAACCAGCTTCATGCATGTCACCCTCTTTCAGTGCCGTCCCTCTCCTTTAGGTTTCATTCGTGTCCTTGAAAGTAAGGTCACAGGTGAGGTGAGTGCTGCTTGCATCAGAGCACAGCAGCCTTGTGCCACGTACCAGCAGAGAGGTGAGGACACAGATTTATTAATGGCTTGGTGTGTCAGCTTGAGCTTTGACAAATCCTCTTTTTGAGCTGCATTCCATTGTGCGACTACACAAAAATGCGTCATTAAATTTGTAGAAAGGGAAAGGCATTCTCCAGCCTAATGTGGTATCAGTTCCTCTGCCTCTACCCAGGACTTTGCTCACTACAGTGCCTGTTTCTGTCAAGAACTCACAGACACAAAGGGTTAATATACTGCATGTGAAATGGTGACTGCATCTATTAAAAAATAGATGAGATTGCATTTCTCTGTCCACACAGAGACCTGCTTGAGCATTGCCAAAACCTTCAGTGGGGCACCTCAGCGTGTGAAGCGAGAGAGGAGTTCCTGATGGACTGGGAATCAATTGTGGGGGAGAAAAATCAGCCTTCCAACCCAGAGAGGGAGAGCATGGAAAATCTGGGGGTTGTCTAGGTCCCCTCCCCTTCCCTCCCGGCGCAGCTCTTTATTTGTTTAAAGAATTTGTGTGGTATGTGCGAACTATCCAAGTGAAGCCCTGCCCCCTGCCATGTGCTAATAACACAGTTTAAATCACTCCCATGTGCTGAGGGCTCTGCTCTGTTTACCCCACCGCAGCCAATACACGCTGCTAGTGCCAAGGGCCTGAAAGAGGCTCGGAAAAGCAAAAAATGGATTAAAACCTGAGCTTGAGTCTTAGTCCTGGGTGTAACACAGATAATTTTGTCCTTGCTGTCCCAGGGACAGCAGAGGGACTGAATGTCAGAAGTGCTTGTTGGTGGGAATTGGTAGTTTCAGATGATTGTGGTTTTTTCTGATGGAAATAGTGTTCCGAGAGAGCTGAAGCGATGATTTTCTGGTGTTGATGGCAAGGGGCAGGGCCTGGCTGCCATGGGCTGCCCTCCTGGGGAATGAGAGCAGCGCTGTGGCCTCCCCACTGCCAGAGAAGGCTTCGGGCAGAGGCAGGAACCGTAGAAGTCTCTGGGAGTGAAGAGTTCAGCACAGTTGTCAGACCCCCCAGTATCCCATGTAGGTGGATATTGGCGCTAGAAATCCCAATTAATCTCATTTTCTTTAAAACTAACATTTTCTGAGGGTACATGTGGGTCTGCTGTTGGCAGGGAGATAATATTGAAGCTAAATGGCATCATGCTTGTCACTGTAAACTTTTCTGAAAGTATATGTTGTTTATCCCTCACATGTTTTTTAGGCCATCAGATATTTAAAGAGCACCTATGTACCTCTGGAATACCTTTTGCTCCTTTTTGTGCTGTTCTGTTCTTTTTAATTTTATATGGTGGTATGAGACAGACTTTTTCAATTGCCTTTCAAGAGTTGTTATGGACATGCCAGGATCTTCTGATCCAAAGTCCTCTGAAGTCAATCAGCTGAAGCTTTCTCATAGCTCAATGGTCTTTGGGTGAGGTCCCAAGTTAGCAAAGCACAGAATTTAGCACTGGATTTTAAGATGAAGTTGTCCTTACAAACCACTCTTTAGTGGACATATGCTTCTTCAGGAGTAAACCTAAACATGAGACGGATTCAGTGTTTGTCAGGGATTTTGGTGTATAATGTCCGTGACTTTTACATCCTGAGTTTTCTGGAACTCCTCCACTTCATAGTGCAGAGGCAAAGGTGGAAACAAGAAAGTTCTTCATTGGGCAATCTTCTGAACTTATTAATGTTGTTCACCATATGACTTCAGGTTTTTTAGCTGCTGTTGACAGAGTTGGTACTCTAAATTTGAGGAATGTGGTCAGCACCCAGGGTAAAATCATGGAGTTTCTGCTTTCTAATACTGAGGACTTTAAAGGGCTTAGATTAAGGGGGAAGTGAGGGAGCAGTGCACGATGGGACCTAACTGGGGGAAGAAAAACGAGAAGTTTAACTCTACAGCTTGGATGTCATATCTTAATGTTTTTTAAATTTTTGACTCAGGAAGATTTTTTGGCTGTTGACCAGTTTTGTGTTATCATGTTCCCACCACATAATTGCATGTGTAGCATTATAATGAAATATTTCCAGGCTTGCTCTCTAGAGCAAATGTATAGATTCTGTGAACAATAGAGTTCATGCCTGAATACTCATTCAAGACTACAAGAATTCCTGCCTAAACGCTGGACATTGAATAACTCCTAGAAAAGTGAAGAAAAAGGATTGCAGAAATTGCTCAGATGGGCTTTAAGAACATTAATGAATGTAGCGGGCGTTTTAGCTTTTCTGTTAAAAATGAAAAGGAATAAATAAATACAAAGATAAACCGAAACCCAACAACAACAAAAAGCCCCCAAGCTCTGAGATAAAACCTGAAAGTTTTCATGGGGCTGCATTTGACTGGAGGAAATGTTTGAACCACAAAGTTTTCTATACCCAAAAAAAGAGATAAACATATAGTAAAAACCAGTGAGACCACTCTACAATATCTGGTAAGCCAAGACATTCTTCCAGGTGGTGCTGTAAAATGTCATCTTTCAAATCTTAATTTTTAATGTGGAAAAATTTACCTTTGACCTTTACACGTCAGGTGAGTCCCTTGGCCAACACACTATGGGGGAAGAGCTGTTTCTTCTTCTTTTTGAGTTACTATAAATTATTTAAATGTGAAAGGGACAGAGAGAGGTTATTCTATAACCAGTGAGACGTGGACCTTCTTGGACATGTAAATACTCAAATGAGGATTCCTTCTTTGCTCTCATGAATCCCTTGCTCTTCAGGAAAGCATTCCTGGGAATATCTTTGAATCACTTCATTTTTATACCGAAGTAGGATGAAAATACTTTTGAAATATTGGCATTTTTGCAGGTGTAAAACCTTTGCCTGATCAGCCCTACTTTCAAGGAATTCTGGTTTTTACACTTTGACTAAGAACCAGATAAGAATTAAAAAGAAAAGACACCCATACAGAACTGTACTTAGCCAGAATAAAATTGTTATACATTATTCAATGCTTGAGAACAATAAGTAAATGCACATTTTACAGCCTCCACAGCCTTTGAGAGGCTTCTGAAGCTTGTGGGGCTGGGACAAGAGATGGTTTATCTGTTGATGCCATTTGATGGGCTTTTGCACATAGTCACAGTGCTGAACTCAGAATATTGTCACTCCCTGACTTCTCACACTCCACAAGACTCTCAATCTTTCCTAACCTCAGGTCAGCTTCAAATTTTATTTGCTGAAGGGAAGCTCAAGTCACTGCCTGGCATTTGTAGGATGGTGATACAGCTAAATCATGGCTCAGTTTTTTAGTCTTTATGATAAAACTTGTGTGTCTGTGTGATGTCAGGCAATGGTTAGTGTCTCATCAATATTCATTCTACAAAAAATTCCAGCTGATTTCCTGAGAGAGGGACTACAGTCAAACCTATGAATAATCTTACACTCTTACATGCCCAGGTTATCATATTATCGGAGCACCCTGGAGTTTTAATGCAGTTAAACCCTAATGGATAAGTAAATATTTTTATCATCATTTTGCAGATGAGAAAATGAAGGCATGATATGAAGGCTTATATCCTCAAAATGTGTTAGGTCACCAGTTAGGAATGACTGAAGCTTGTACCTTTAAAATTTTGGCTTAAAATTCTTTTCTGTAGTTCTGTATGAATTCTTGTGGATCCAGCTTTTGTGAATTTCCTGGGGTCATAACTTAAATTTCTCCTCTGATGGACAATGGTTTGGTTTTTTTTATCATGAGAAAGACTGAGTGGACATGATTCAGAGTCAAACTAAAATCCAAAATAAAATCTAATTTGTGACTTTCAGCGGGCTGATTAATACCCACACTGTTTGTGTTGTAGCAGAAGCAGAGTAACAGTTCATTCTTCTTGCCCAGAACCTCTCTCCCCTGTTCACATTTACTTCTTAATGGGTACCATGATAGGTACTGCTTGCTTCTTTTGGTGAGCATATCATAATATATTTTCTGGAATTAATTAATTTATCATCAGAATTTGAAAGTTGAATTGAAGTGAGATAGATATGACCTCTATGTAAATGCTCAAATGTATTGAAATTATGATTTAATTAGGAAAAAAAAAAAGTTTTACACAAATAGAGTCTCCTGGATGCCAATTGCTAAATACAATAATCTTCTGAGCTCTGTCTCTATTCACTGTGTGCTGTTGTCTTTGTATGAAGGAAACATGGGAAATAACGTTGTTAAAATTCAATATTTCTGACTAAAGCTAAAAGTAACTTTTCCCCTCCCATTTTTTGGCTAATGTTATGCTTTGCTAGGGCTGAAGAAGGAATAGGACGGACATTAGCATTACTTAAGCTTGGATTAGAAGGAAGGCAAACCCTTATATTTCATGGTTGTTTACAGTGATGATTTTTGTTTGTTTGTTTGCCTTCTGATTATGGCTTTAAGAAGCATGCATTCCAGTAGATACTGAGATGAATGTGAATGTTAATTGTTATTGATACTTCAAGGCAATTTTATGTGCTTAAACCTTAACTATTTGTGTTTTCTTCTTCATAGAAATTACATCTGAATGGCCATGATAAATTATTGTAGTTTATATTCGTCTTGGTCTACTTTAGTGCCTCTTTCTAAACCAAGTAAGAATAAGCTTGTTTTTTCTGGTGTTTGTAAAATATACAACTTACTGTCTTTTTCAGTCAACTGAAAATCACATTCAAGTTCAAACAATTGTTTGAAATGCCTTACAGTGCAATCTGGGTCAGTCCTCAGGGTCAATGACATTCTCTAGAGTGACCAAGTCCCCAACACTCACACTCTGTGTGCAGGGTCAGGATCAAAAAATTGTTTTGTTTCCCGGTTGGATACATGTCAACCTACCATCCTAACAAAATGGGGAATAAAAAATGGTGAATGGAGATACCCATCCACCCCTCACCTACTCCTAGAAGGTTCAGTCTGCATGACAAAACTGGGAGCCCAAACTAAGCCTGAGCATTTCCTTTCCAAGAGAGCAAACATCACTGTGGAGATGTTTGGAAAATGAGCTTTGTTCAGACTGGAATGTGAAGAAGCTTCAGGTCTCTCATTTAGGCAAGAAATGTCTGGACATTCTTAATTTAAAGGAAATTATGAATCCCTTAATCTGATTGAAACACTCTGACATTGCCTTTGAACAGAGATCAAGATATTGCCACATTTCTTTTAAAATCAGCAGAGCCTAAGGTCTTGTGGAACTGCTGATGTTAGAAGATAAAGGATGAGGCACATCAGCTCCTTTGGGAGCAAGAGCAAGATTTGGAACTGTAGCACGGAAAAAAAAATGCAGTTTAGGTACGGTAAAGACATTTTCATTTGAAAGCCAGTCACAATTCAGGAAAATCTCATGCTGAACCTGAAATTTTGCCTGCTTTATGTGTCGCTCCATAAAGTTTATGTGAGCATGAAGGCTGAGCCTGTCTAAAATGATTTATGAAATGGAAGTTGAGAGCACTGAAGAAGATTAGAAAGAGCAGGATTCATGAGAATAATCAAACCTTGTATTGAGTTTGGCTGTTTCTTCTAGGAAAAATACAGGGCTAATCTCAGGAATCCCTAAAATGCATGCAGGAGCAGAAATACTATGCTAGCTTCTACTTGCTGTTGCTTACACCTGGATGCTAATATTAAATATGTTATTAAAAAGTTAAACAAGGCTTAAGCCAAGCCCTGGGCTGGCAAGATATACAGAAGAGTGATGTATGAATCAGTCCTAGTTATTGTGTAAGGAAGAGAACATGCTTCAAAGGCCAAAGGGCACCTTCTCCTTTTATTTCTCCACTTCTTTCTTAAAGCCAGGGCTCTGGAGTGAGGTTTAGGGGCGTTGAATACAGCTGCTCTGTTGTGCTGCATGCTACAGTGTGTTAAATGTGAGTCTGCCATCCTTTTGTTCTGTCTTTGAAAGCTAACAGAAGGATCCAGAGTAAACAGCTGCATGTCTTGTCCAGGTTGTGCAAACCAGTGAGAGTTTAATTCTCCATCATGATTTAGGTTTCCTTTCTGAACAGGTTAGCTCTGCAGCACCCCTAGCCTGCTGGTGCAGACCTGGTTTGTAATATTTCTGCGCTGCAAGTGCTCTAGCAGCAGCACTGCTAGAATTAGCCCATTCTGAATGTGCTGTGGTCTTGGCTTGGATAAATGGACTCGGGTGGAGATGAAACAAAACATGTGAGAAAATAGGAAAAGTATTAATCTTTCCTCAAAGGACGTTTATGTGTTTTCAGTATTGTAGGTTAAGAAGGACATTAAAGAGAGGGTATCTGAACAGGACTCAGTGAGAGGCTGTAAAGCAGATAAATTCTCTGAAATGCGATGCAAAGTCCCTAAGGATAAAATGCCAGCTTCCTCCCCATGGATGGAATGGCCATTCCATTTTTTCAGTCTCCAAAAATGAATGATACTCTTGATATGCAAGCTATAAACTCCATATTTGGGTTAGACTATCCCACCCTGAGCCTGGTTCAAATGGAGTTGTAGAAAAGGACATGTAAGGGAAGGGTTGAATGATCCATCTCCCTTTCTAGAAGCAGCCAGCACAGACACTGTGGAAGTGCACTGAAGTGCAGTGCATCAATTACTGTGTGCCTTATGCCATCTTCATTTGGAGAGTAATCTGTACCACGAGCAGTAAGGCTAAAAATATGGCTCCACCAGTGTTTCTCATTTGTCTGGAATTGTGTGCTGCTCCTCAGAATCCTTTGGAAGCAGGTGGCTGCTGTGCCCCCAGGACAGGGCTGGCAGACTTGGAACCAACCAGCAAAAGGCAGCAGCTCCCAGTTTCTTGTAAAGGCCATCTTGGCTGCTGTCAGTATTGCTTCAGCTGGGACTTTCTGGAGCCTGCTTCTATAAATATACAACAATTCAATTGTGTAATTGCCATTACCAATGTGAATTCAATTTGTCTATATTTTTATACCATAGCATTAGGTCTTAGAATCTTGAACTGGTATAGATTCTTCTAATGAATACCGATCTCTCCAGATCTTGAGAGGCAGAAATGAAGTCATCAGAAGCAGATGGGGTATGGAATAAAGTGAAAAATAGAAGTAATTTTTAGTAAGCTTGTTTTGCTTTTAATCCAATGTTGTTTATGCTGAATAATTTCCTCTAATCACCTGATCCACAAAAATTAAATTAGAGTTCTGATTCCAAGATCTTTTGAGTCAGACTATTTGTATTTGTTAAAAGTATCAGGGAGTTTTAACTGAAAAAAACCCCAGCCATTTGGGGTGCAATATGCTCTGATGGGAAAATCATTGCATACTACCCCTGAAATGCAAGAATCACTGCAAAAACTGGAAAGGGAACCTAATCTTGCTCTATCTATCCTTCTCCCTTCAACAAGAGAGTCTGATTAAGAAGGTATGGTCCAGAATGATTTTCTGGTGGCCACTTTGAGCTAGACAGACACTGGTGCCTTATTTTGGTGAGCAGGGATTGGAATCCTAATATCAGAGCATTTAAAGCACAGGCTTTAAAGCTCCCCACTCAGTGCAGTGTTCTGCAAAGTACCCTGGGCCACAGGGCTGCCCTAAGTGCTGCCATTAATAGTTGTTAGTAGCTTTTATAAGGCATCTCTTACATTTCCTTGAATTCATACCGAGCTGTTGTTGCCGGCCCTGCTGACAGCTTTGCATGTGTGCTTCCCTGGCAGGGACAGCACAGGAAATACTGTTCTCGCACTTAACTGTGCACGCAGGAATAACTCCATGGCACGTCTTCAAATGTGCACACAAAGGGAGGATCTGTGAGGAAAAAGGCAGCATGCATCTGCACAGTGTTGTGTTCCATGGGTTTTGCCACAGGCAAATTCCCTGGGAAAGACATTCAGTGGTACAAACCCACGTGAGGACGGGGAGCAGAAGGGAATGTAAGGCTCAGAGCTGTTATTATGTGTGAGTTGTTCAGAGTAATCAATGAGGGCTATTCTGGACTCCAGGGCTTGCAGTGCGTCAGCTCTGCAGATGTCTCGGGGGCTGTGTGAGGAAGGGAGTCCTCCCCACTGGATTTCTTATCATCTCCTTGCCAGGCTGCTTGGATGCTTCAGCATTTGCCTGTGAGTAAGCTCTTCTGCAGACAAAAGTACCTGAAATAATAGAGAATTCTACCCTAGAGTTCTGCACAAGGCTTACTCCTCTTCTGATGGATTTGTGTGGCAGCCTGACCTAGTTTTGCAGGTACAAATCCAGACTTGTATTCAGTACAGTTAATCCCCATTTCTTCTTTTCAGAGGGACTTAGCAAAGTTTATAACTATCCTCAGATCTGTGCAGGATCATGTCCTCAGTCACGGCTCCGTGTTGATACTGGCGTTGTTTCAAACATAATGAATACCTGAATAAACAAACCTGAAAAATATACGTGTAGATATATATATATGTTCAAGATTATATTTATTAGTTTGGCCTTTGGCCATACACCTAAGTACATGTGCTGTCTTAAAGAAAGATCAATCTCTGATAGTCAGTAGCTTTAGGCAAAATTTTTCCTTTTAGATCTTAGACCAGTCATGGTTCTTTGGGTCATCATATTCACTTGATTGAATAACTACTAATTTTAATAGGACTGATGGTAAGAGGAAGACTTTTTAGAATTGGGGCATCAATTAGACTTAGTTAAGTGGCACATTCTGTGCACTAAAAAAAAAAAAAGCTTCAGACTGGGAGGGTAGAAGGGTAATTCACCCCAAATTGAAGCCTCAGGATTGAAAGCAGGTTAAAAGCAATGCCTTCCATTAGCTAGGAATTGATTATTTTTTCTTTCCCACAGCCTCTTCCATAACAGTGAGCCAGATCTCCTGGTTTTGGCTTTGGTTCTTTGGTGTCCTGAGGCTTTCCATGGTTTTCAGCTGAGTGCTGCAGCAGTGCTCAGCACAAGTGTGACCCCTCCTTGGTCTGACTGCATTGTGAGAGCACACTGAATGCTTTCTTTCCCTGATCATCCCTAGATGGGGAAGGGAAAATGTGATGCTGCCTTCTCTCTCGTTTCTAGAACCTGAGGAAGCTGCTGCCACGCATCATTATCCCCCAGTGCTGCTCCCAGCACCCCTCACATGTGCCACGTTGTGTTTTTCGGGGCTGATGTTGATGTCTGCAGCTCAGCCTCATTGCAGCTCTAATTAAGTCCTTCTGTTATAAACCAAATACTCTGAAAATCATTTTCTTCATTTACTGCACCTGCCAAGGGAGAGCTCCTGCAACCTTTAATGATGCAGGTAGTCCTATTACTGCCAACACAAATACTCCATTACGGAAAGGCTCCAGACACAGAACTTGCTGAAGCATTTTCTAGGAAGCTTTTGTCCCTGCCCTTCCACATCGAGGTTTGAATATTTTGTAGAAAAGTGCTGTGCTTTTGGCTAAGCTTAGACAGTCTCTGGAGCCAGGAGAGTGATCAGTGCTCAGTAGCACAGATTGAGGCACTCTCACAGGGATGTGGAGATGCAGCTTCAGATGTTTCCTTCAGAAAAAGAAAGCTTATCTAGGGCAAATATTGTAAGCATTAGGGTATTTCCAATTCTGAGAAAGTCTTTTCACCTTTCCACTCCCCAAGCCCCAAACATTTTGCTTTTATTCTACCATAGAGCAAAGCATCAAGGTCTTTTTAAAGGAGGAATTCTGGTTTCCAGTAAGATCAAACTCTGCCTTTGTTCTGATCTCAGTACAATCTTTCCCAGGTGACAAGATGTCAGTAGGTGCTTAAAATGCTGCAATTGTAGGGACTTCTTTTAGCAAAACCTGAAATAATGACATCAGATTTGTTATACACTCCCAAAGTCTGAATCCTGGTCATGGTGGGAAAGTAAATGGAGACTCTGATTTTCATTTCTACACTTTAATTTTAGGTTCATTTGTATCTGTTAGGACCGCTTCTACCAGGGCTGATTTGAATTCTAAACAGTGTTAGGTATTTATTTTTGTAATGCTGTGCCATTCATCTTTAATATAATCATCTAATTTACTCTATTAATTCCAGCTGCTCCATTTGGCACAGGTCACCTGGAGCGTTTGGAACACTCTGCTAATTTTTCCTTGAACTAATTCTAAAAATCCATAGAAGTCAGAGCACCCTACCTCCACAGCCACAGAATGTTTATTTTTGTCCATGTTCCTAAACACCTTCTTAGTTTGGCAGAAGAAAATATCCATTGGGAGGTAGACTTCAATTTTGCTTTCGAGTTATTTGTTTTTTTTGCAGAATTATCCTTGGCATTCCCAGGTGAACCCAGGGAGTGGCCACTTGGATTCTTCAGTGCAAACAGCTGCTGCCTTGAAGAGGATGCTTTTCAAGGATAATTTTCAAGAGGATATTTGGTGCTTGCCTCTTCTCCCCTCTCTTGTATCTGAAATCTTCTAGGTTGGGCTTGCACTGCTGAGGTAAGAGTGTGAAATGTTTTGTGTTTCCATTCTCTGGCAAACTTGGCTTAGCACCCCTTCACCCCTCCCCTGGTCTCACGGAAAGCAAGGGCAAAATTTGGAATTGCATTGAGGTTTGTACAACCTAGTTAGGGCTAGTCCACTCCGAGACAGCATAAAAAAAGGAAAAATGAACAAGAGTGATGGCCTCAGCAAACAGAACAGTTGAAACACGATGTGGAACTACTGTGATTTTTCTTGAGCTGTGGTTTTATATGTTTTTTAACATTTTTCTTGTCCCTCTAGCCCAAACTTCAATTACATCTTCTTAATCCACAGGAGAGTGCATTGTTTTATCTGCCTTCCAAAACATTCAACTAGAAAAATAAGATAAAAGGTGACATTTTAAAATGTAAATTTTAATAGGCAGCTGTACTTTAAATAATGAAAGAGCTTTTCCCTAGCTGAGGAATTTCCAGGGGGTAGATTAGGGGCTGGCCTCTGGCACCTCTGTTCTGACTGATTCCCATTCTGCTGTAAAGCAGAGATCCTGATCACAGAAAAATCTATTTTCCTCCTGTGTAACTGTAATGAGTTTATTAAAAATACACAATAGTGTAAGACAGTTTTGACTAGGCACATTACCAAAGGTGATAACATAATTAAGCCATGGCTTGTCAGAGGTTGAGGCAGCAGCTAAAGGGAAAATAGCTTCATTTCTCCATCTGGACCATAGAGTGAATTTGAAATCCTGCTGCTGCTTCTGCTGAATCCAAATAACTCTTGTGGAGAATGCAATGTTCTGTAGTAGTGCCCTGATGTGCGAGAGGATAGCAGCTCTGCTGCAGGATCCTCTGGGGTGGCTCACGAGAGCTCTCCCAAGGAGCACAGTTCTAGCTCACAGCATATCTTATTGAACGTTTTCTAAATGATCAAACTTCCACAAAAGGTGGAACAGGGAGTTTGTGGTCTGTAAAGATCCTGTTTGACCAGCAGTGGTTCACGAGGTCAGGTCCAATCCCCACAGAGATTAACCTGAAATCAGTCTGGAGCTCTAGGAAAACTTAACAGATCTTGTTCTCTAAATTAGTAATCAACTAATGTTGCTACTTCAAATGTACAAATCATTCTTAACAGATTAAAAATCTCTCCTGTTCAGTGGTGGACATTAACAGCTGTCTTATCTCTACTGCTCTTCTGTGAGCAGATCCCCAGCCAGAGGTTCATGCTAATTGGAAAAAGGTATTGTGTGTATGTGTATGAGTTTCAACCTTGTGTTTAACCTCCCCAGATTTCTTCATGTTGATGTCAAAAAAAGGCTTTCTTTTAGCCTAACCTCTTGAAACTACTTATCCTAATATTTATCCTCGTGTTCTATTGCAGACAATCCCATTTTGTTAGCAGTAATTAGTGTGAGGCTGTGCCACCGAAGCCTGAGGCCCGGCGCTGTTGCAACTGAGTGTTAATTTAAAGCATGTTTTACTCCTCAAATTATCTCTTTTGAAGAGAGGCTCTCTGCCACAGTTGTGTACTGCTTTGTTTTCAAAGTAATCATCCACAGTCCAGATTTCCTTTGGGGGGGAAAACAAACAAACAGAAATGAAAAGCCAAAATAAAGAGTTGGAGCCAAACCCTTTCAAATTAATGAGTTAAAGACTTCAGACTATTGCATTGTTACCCGATGTTGAAGCATTAAGCTGCCTCCCATAGTTTCCTTTCCTCCTTTGTTAGTTAAAGCCTCTTTTTTCTTTTTTATGATCAGTTTTTACAAGTCTGATTTTTTCATCTTCATCAGAAATAATATGTTAAAGTTATTAAGCCAGCAAGGGCTGAATAGATTTTTAGGCTTTTTTCACCTCCTAGGCCTGTATCAAAAAAAGGCACTGAGCATGAGATCATGGCCTTTTAAGGCAAGAGTAATCTTTTTTCCAGTTCTAACAAATTTCAGACACATTTGAACAGAAAAGATCACGTTTCTGTGCTGTAGGTAGATGGCTCCAGCATTATTCATATGATTCTTTGTGTATGTCTGCAGCAGCCCTTTAACAAGAGCAGTGAGCCAGCTCTGAAATACAATAGCACTCGGGGCCACCCTTTTATGTTTGTTTACTCATTTTTATGAGCCTTCCTCAGTTATTTGATTCACAGGGCTGAAGCATGCCAGAAGACAGCTCAAGAAATTCATCGGCCTCTTTTTAAGAAGAGCCTGCTCTGCTGACCCCTCTGTGCCAGATCTTTCTGATGGAGCTTCAAATCTGTATTTTTTTACCACGTGGCTGGTTAGCAGCATATCTGATCTGATGCTGCAGCAGTCTATCTCTTGATTTGAGTTCATCTCCACTGCTGAGGGTCTACTCCAGAGCAAGATACAGTCTGTAAACAACAGCCTGATGGGAGAAATTTAATTTATCACTTAAAGATTTTGCCAGTGAAGGTCACATGGGGGCCAGTGGGTATCAAACCTAATTCTGCTGAACGTAGAAAAAAGATTTAACAGTAGATAAATTAACCATTGGACCATTTTCTCTGTTACTTCATTGCATCATCATAGTCTTTTTGAAGAGCTGAATATAAATAAAAGTCACAAGCTGTCCCAACAGCTGTAATCTTATTGCAGCAATTATCTGTATAAAATTTTCTTACTTTCATTAGGGAGAATAGGCAGGTGCAACCTGATCTAGCTGAAATAACCCTCGATTTGAGCCCACTTGTAGAGAGCTTTAGTTAGAAATTGATGTATAAATCACTCTTTCTGTGCCCAGTAAACTGAGGGTGGACTCAGTCTTTTGAGTATTTAAAACTAAGCCAAAAGGTCTAGACCTTGGGGTCTAGAACCTTGCTTTTATTTATGTGTGCATAGTTGCATGAATAAAGGGATTGAATCATCCAGGTGCTACTGTACTAGAAGTAATTAATACTTAGAGGGTAAGTATGGTTTTTTTCCCATAAATTGATTTAATTTTCATATCCTGATTGCCTGGAGCGGCTCACTTCAGCAACCTTGCAGAATTTGCTGTGGTTTTGATTTATTGTACAGCATCCTTCTACACTTTTAATGCTTACAGCTTTCACACATATGGAATTAGTTACAGATTTAATGCCCCATTGATATCAGTGCAAATATTTAATTTCTGACATCTTTAAAAGAAAGGAGATCAGAGTTTCAGGTATTTTCCCACTGCTAATTCTTGTTTAGATATATTTTCTATTGCAAAGGTAAACATTTTGAGCTTTAAATATGACTGATATCTGAAATGTAACTGATGATAAATATGTAATTGTAATGTATTAAATGTACTGTAAACATAGCAAACGTCTCTACAAGTCAGGGATAAAAGTTTTAAAGTTGTTTGCAAGGCCCTAAAATGTGCAAAATGGCCTGTGCATTGAATGATGGGTTACTGCTACTGTTTGGTTTTTTTTTTATTTTGAGGACCCATAAATCCAGTCCTGCTGTACTAATGGCCTAATAGTTTATCTTTCATTGATGGTGGCATCTTCTAGGTTATATACAGCTTTTATGATTTCATACATACATACATCTGTACTAATATATTAAATACTTTTAAAGGAAAGAGATGACAGGTTTGGAAAGCCAGTCCCTGTGGAGTTTTACATGTCATGATTTCTGAGGGACTGAATAAGAGCAAGATTTTTGAAGATTTTTGGGTTACTTTATTATTATTTTTTAATTTAATAGTATATGTAAAAACATGTGATTTCATAAACAAAACAAATTTGATTTTATAGGTTTGGGGGGGTTTTTTGGTTTTTTTTTGTTTTTTTGTTTTTGTTGTTGTTGTTAAATTTAATCTTTTCTGGAATGAGAATCAGTTTTTGACCAAGTATTTACTGTCCAGAGAAAAAGGTCATGGCTCCTCCACATTTAGATTAGAGTAGTAAAGACAGGGCACCATTTTCTAGTGAACTGTGTGGATATTCAAAGTAGCTTCTATAGAACCAGCTGCTAAAATGCAGCCAACCTCTTGATGGCTTGCACTGTTTTCTTGGAGGAACACCCACAGATTTTGTTGAATATAATATTGACATGTTTGAAGTAAGTAGTTATGGATTCCGATAGCATGTAACGTAAAGGAGATCATTATTAATGTAAACACTTTGCCCTCGTGTTAGTAGAATAATAACTGGTGTGGAAATTAGGGCTGACAGCTACTTCTTTATCAGTGAGATTCAGAGAAATTTTATTTAGGCAGGCACCAAAGTAGATGTGGACAGAACAGTCCCACTAAGCCTCCATCCTTGTCAAACAGAGTCTAGAACTGAAGGTATGTAATACATGCAAAAGTTGTTCTGCCTATATTAATTTAAATATTTCAGAAAACATGATCCCCTCTGCATTGATTTCCCTCTAAAATTTGTTTTAATCAAGAAGATTTTCTACCAGCTTCACTACTAAAACTTTAAAACAAGGCAGTTCACTGTGTTATTTACCACGCTTTCCCCCTTGGCTCGTGTCTCTGAAATTCAAGGAGGAAAGCAGTTCTCACTGTCCTAACAGTTCTGGTTTAGTTCCTGGGCTAGATTTGTAAAAGATAACTGAATAGATGGTGTGATTTTGAAGGATATCAAAGCAAATAATTCCTCCTGGTGTACAAGGCCATTTATTCATATAAATGTGCAGTGATCCTAGATTACATGGAGACTATGATGAAATACTCTCAGAGCTGCTAGTGGTTCTTTTTCAAACTCACTCTGCAGTATAGATGATTCAATCAAAGAAATTGAAAAAGCCTAGCTTGATGCCTATCTTTAGAATGTGCAAAGGGGGAAAATTAATGGGAACTTCAGAGTGTTCAGCTTAATGGCAACTTCTTGAAACACACCAAAACTAATAATCAAACAGAGTGTTACGTCAAAATCAGACTGGATTTAAGATTGCCAAATCCTTTCTGCAGGTATCGTGCCTTGTACATAAGAGAGAAAAAGGTGACATTTATCTTGAATTTGGTGAGTTCTGGTCTCCTGTGACACCCTCAAAGAAAGCCAGAGAACCAGAGTCCTGAGAGACAGGTATAGAATCCAAGCAAAATTGGCTAAATCGCTATTTTTGTAGGGCAGTTATTGATGCTTAATTGTCTCAGTAGTAATGGGGTTTTCACCATGTTCTCTCTTGTTTTCTGGATGTATGGCTTTCTTTTTCTTTCTTTTTTTTTTTTAAATTGACAATTGAATAAGACTATTGACTTATGAAACTGGGAGATTAGTTGGTGTACCTTAAGGATCCTGGTAAGTTTCTAAATGATCTTGATAAAAACCAGACAACTATGGGGAGGCAGCGACAGAAATGTAGCATGTCCTGCTTTTTGAAGTATGGTAAGGACTGAAATGGCCTATAGAAATTTCTGTATTTCTGTGTCCCTGGGTTGTTCTATTCAGTCTGACTGACAAACTCAGAGATGAGATCTTTGGAGTCCTCTGGAAGTGGCTAAAATGTCCTTTTTGTCCAAAGTCCTGGTGCAGGCAGGAGCAGTGAGCAATGAGCAGGCTGTGTTTTCCTGGAGTAGATCTGTGCATCGTTGTGGAGAAGGGCATGTGCTTTTAAATAAAGGCAGAAGAAACTCTGCTTATCTGCTGAAATTTGCTACACTGTATGTTTTGTACTGAGCTCTAGATTTTTTGGGTTTGGTTTGGAACGTAGGATATTCTCTCTTGTTAATTCCCAGATAGCCCACAGGCAGTAAAATTAGAAGTTTCCAACACGCAAGAAAACATACTGTAATTAAAAGCTGTTCCATCTCAATTTCCTCTGTGGATCTCAGTAGAAAAATGTTAAGAATGAACTCTTAAGCAAAGCTGATATTTTGTGAGTTTTTCCATATCTAAAGGTACAAAAATCTTAATTTACCATTAACAGTCATAGCAGAAGCAGCTGGTCTTAATTGAAGAAGATCTCTCCTGATATTTCTTCTAGAAGTCAGACAAAACCAAATGCTGAATCTGCACACCTCTGAAACTTCATAGGTTTCGAGGTGGATTAGACTGTGAACTTTCCATCTGGCCCATATCAATATAAGAAACCGAGCAAAAAGAAAGAAAAATCAAAGCAGTTTTAGAAGTAATGTGTATATTAAACCTCATTTCATTCATACTCTTTGAAGGTTATACATTCCTCCCTATTCCAAGGGTGTAAGATTGTGCAGCTTGCTCTCTGAGGAGCTGCTGGGAGCACTTTTTGGGGCAGGCAGTTTGGCCATAACCAGGACAGGCAAATGCCTGTGGATCATATCCTTCAAGGGACTGTCCTGATGGAATGTTTGGAGAAGCTGCATGATTTGATGTGTTTGCATTCTCTTGCCGTGGAGGTGTCCATGGATCTTGCAGCCCAGGTCCTGGCAGGAGAGAGCAGAGTGGTGGCTGAGCCTGGTCAGTGTTTAGTGACCTTTGCTAAAACCACTCCTGATTAAGCTGAGCTGGATTTCCACAGGCTGAACATGATCCTTCTTTTTCCTGCCTATGCTTGGTGCACGCCAAGTGCAGCAAAACCCAGCTAGGGGGAAATGTAGGCTGTGAGGTAGGTGAGAGCAGGGAGAAAGGCCATAATAGACCCCTTACTACCATTTCTGCAAGTCCTTGCGTGCAGATGCACTGAAATTGAAGAGCTCATCCATATGTGAGCAACTAGAAGCAAAACCAACATAAACATTCCTGCACAACTAATCAATAAACTCGTATGTCTTCATTAGCAAGGTAGCATTTTGTGTTATTGATATTTAAGATCTCCTTTCTGTGTTGGCTCTCACTGCAATTGTTATTGATGAATAAAACCCCCATGGGCTGAAATAGTTGCCTTTTAAAAATGATAATCTCGACTGGACGGCTTTATTTCCCTTGCATTGCTTCTCACCACATCTCCTATTAAGCCAAAAGTATTGAGAATGCAGCATTTCACAATTCTGACTCGCACTGGACACGGTGTGGATGAGACAGTAGCAGAATGCTGAGGCTGTATTGGGGGATGTGTATCACTTAGGACTATTTTAAGAACGGATTTTGATTTGTGTCTTTCCTACTTTAAATATGACTTGTTCAATAACATGTTCAGTAGTAATTAGATAATTTAATGTCTACTGACAGGTCTTTTGTGACTGAGACCCAATTTTAGCTCTGCATACCAAGGAGCTTGCCAAGGAAAAGTAACCCTTTTACTTAGTAAGGAAGGATAATGGGTAACTTCTGGAATTAAGTGAAAAATTGAATCCAGCTTCCTGTGTGCACTTTAGGTCCCGCACTGGGATTACAGAACTAGCTCTGAACTGCTTGGCTGCTGACAATAAAGATTTTATGTGTGTCATGTTAAATTTTCAAAAAAAGTTCTTGAATCCAAAAGGTCAGTTTTACATTGAGTCCAGGCTGTTTGTTTAGGAATTTAAGTGCTTTGCACTGGCTTGTCTTCTCTGTAGCACTCACGTCTAAGTAGACATTTTGGAGAAAAAAATAGTAATATTCTAGTTTAAGGAAATGGAGAAAGAAAATAAGGTCATACGCGAACAGAATTTCAAAGTGTTAGCCTACTTTCCATCATTAAGAATTTATCCACTGAAGAGCTCTCATTGGCCAAGTGCTTGCTTGCCAATGAGTTCACTGTAAGAGGAATTTTACAAACATAGGAATAATTTCATTTCATTGTGTTACTATGTATTAATATCTATTCATATATCTATGTATATTTAAGCAATGCAGAGTCGGTATCTTTTGCAATGAAGGTGCTTCTGTCCTTGGAATGAGACAGCAAATAAAAGTAAATATGCTTTTTCATGTATTCAACATTTTTAAATATTTATAGGCTGTCTTCTGTGGCACATAACCTCTTGCATTATAGGTCATCTTTTCTGTGGAGTGTTTCATTCTGAGAACTGCCTGACTGTGCCATGTAATCACTGGGAGCAGACACGTGAGACCCCTGCAAAAAGGAAACGCCATCATTTCTAATCTGTGCATATAAATGGATCATGCAAGTCTTAAGACCTGTGTGAATATCCACTTCAAAAAATTTTAAAAGTCTGTGTTAAAAGCTTCTTCATTTTAACATAGCATTCTCCCACAGAGACTTTTTGCAATGCTTCATTAATCAAGAAAAGCTTCATTAATCAAGATATGGTCTGAATTTTTGAAAACATATTTAAATTAAATATTCAGTCCTGACAGAATGTATTTTCTAATGTGCTTAGCTAGAACCGTGTGAAACTCTCAGTTAAGAAATCAGCTGATCTTCATTTAGCCTTCTAACGGGATGTCTTTAACTTTGATTTTTAGGTTCCTTTTGGTGTGAGACAGATTTACAATCCTTCTATTTGTAAATGATTTATATTCTTTTTATATAAAACTCCCGTGTGTACTGATTGGAGAATATTTTCTTTGAAATTCTGCTGTCTGAATTCCACAAGAAAATAACCAGGAAGCCCTGTGATGTGATATTGTAACCAGACTCTCACTTAACTACTCATTTGTCTTTTAACTTGGTCCTGGGAACAGTAATTTACTAACCTAATTCAATGCATTTGTTGCCTTTAGAGATCAATGCTGCTCCAAGCAAAGTCAATAACAAAACTTTATTGATTTTCCTGGGACCAGATCAGCCTCTTTACGCATGAGTGAGACCTTTTAGCATTATAGTTTGTTTTGTACAATTGCTGAAAAATTAACCCATGTTTTTGGGATTTTGTCCGAGCACAGATCCCGTGTAAAAGGCAGTTCAGAAGGAAGCTGATTTCTCCAAAGAGCTGTGGCAGGTCAAGCACAGGCAGGATTTCCAGTCCGCTGAACCACGCAATGTAGGAAGGCTCCACTGTGAACATGTGGCATGAAGAGGTAGATTATCAATATATTATTGATATACTTGATAATTATTCCTTTCCACTGTTTAAATGACTATTTTTTCTTTCCCAGGTGTAGATAAGAGCTCAAAGATTTTAAGAAATCAAGTAGATTATAAACCAAGTATTTTTGGGAGGCAGTGTAATTTAGTAGGAGAACCATCACCCTTTTTTGCCAAGAAGTAGGAATTATTGTACTTTCTGTGTTGTTGAATGCTCTGTACACCCAGAATCTTGTTGGACTCAATGTGATAAAGAAGTGAGGGACTGAGACTTTGTCTAAGGTGTCAGTGCCATGACCTTCTGGCACTCAGCTCTAGATCAGTGGTAGGATTTGACAATAGCAAGAACTGTTCTAAACCCCATCAGTTATGTCTGTAAAAGCATTTGGGAGCCCTTAATCTTTAATCTATAGACAGAAGGTCACAGGCAGAGATGCACAGGAGTCAGTAAGGCAACTGCCAGGAGAGATTCAAACGGGTGAAGGTGTAGGGTAGAGAGCTTAAGTTAATAGGAAATACCTAAACTGTTATCCCAACACACAGCACCACAGAGGAAAAGGACTATCAGTAAAGTATATTTTAAGATGGTCTCTCCCCATTGAGATTGCTGTGAGAAGGAAAGCCTGAAGGTAGCAATTAAAAACTTTAAACAAAGAATATGCAAAATACAGAGAAATGCAAGTCTGGGAACTGAATCAGTGGGAATGCAGATAGAATGAGATTTATCTGCAGCCTGGCAGCTTTTATCTGAGCTGCTTCAGCTCTGTATGTGTGACTGGGAAATGATTCCTAAGACATTCTGAGGTTTCAGGTCTGGGCCTTACAGAATAAACAGCAAAACTTCCACATCTACAAACAGCCCTAGGTTTGGTAGGCTATAATCACTGCAGCCCCCAAAGGTCTCCTGTGTTGTTTCATTTTAATTAGGCTATTAAAAGAAAACAAACCTGTTCCTGACATTTATGAATATGCAGCGTTGTGTTCTTCGTGTGAAGCAAGTTCATATCTTCACCCTGTCTCCATATATTTTTTGTGTGCGCTGGTAAACTGTTTGAAATTATCCTTTGTTTTATAGAAATTAGTTAAGCCCAGTAAAATATTTCTCCTAAATACCATTCTAAATATAAAGGCATTGCTGAGGTAGAGCTGAATATTTTGAGAACTAATTTATTAGGAGCAGAACCAGTGGTTTTTTTTTTACTGGAGAATCCTACAGCTTTATCACATTGTTCTATGTTAAAGTAATGATGCATCAAGCTCCCTATTAGTTAGTGAGGAAGAAACCCTCAGGGCAATTGAAATGAAACAACTTAATGTACAGAGTACCTGGCAAAAAATTACAAGGCTAGACAAGAAGAATGTGGCTACGCTGGAGGTCTGTAACCGCAGTCTCCAGGAGCCCAGAGCCCTGGCCATACCACAGCAGTTCTTATGGACACTTCTTCCTTGATGGAAAAAAAAGATTTGTACATTTATATTTGAAAATGTCTGCACAAGACAGCTTTGTGAATGTATTTCAGCAAGGGATATTGAAAAAAATTCACGAAACTCTCAATTAATCTTTGATGTGCAGACTTCTTGTTACATAATAATTAAAGAAAGAAGTTGTTTAATAAGCAGGTTGGTAAGGAATAAATAAATAAATTTCAAAATGTCAGGAGTTGTTCTGGAAAGATTTCTGCACATTTAAAGTAGTAGATTTAACAAAACTAGTGGTGAACTTGGATATCAAAGTTCTTCCAACAATCATTTTTGTAAAGACCTTTCATAGGTTTTTCTGTTGGTTTATATTTTCTCCCCTAAGAAATGGAGGTAAGTTTTCACAAGCCCAATTTTGACTATAAGGATTAAACTTTTTTTTTTTTTTGGTGCTGTAAATAAATGGATGGCTTTATGTGTGAATCAGAAAACAAGTTACAATGAAATTATATAATTTCTGTTTCTCAGGTTTTATTCCTAAATCATAATTAGCAAATGCATCTGCTAATTATGGAATATAATAAATGGAATATTCCTGGAATTTACTAATGAAATTTCAAATATGTCAGATTTTTAAAGAGCAAAATTTGTGCTGCTAATTGATTACAGGAGTTATTTTACTTGTGTCAGTGGGCAAAAGACAGAAATGGGACATTTTATGAGGAAACATAACACAAGAATAGAGATATTTTCTACACTGAAATCATAGAGAAACACATAGAAAAGAAGTAAAAAGAACGAAAAAAGAGTACGTTTGAGTACCCTGATGCTGTATATCCTATACAGGTCAAAACTGGGCTCAGGTCTTTTCTGTGGGGTTCCTAAATATTGTGATACTTTGCATGAGGTGGCACTGCTGGTACTTTATCTTTTCATTAACATACAGACACCTAGCAGGATATGTTATTTGTCTCCCACATACCCTGCTGGGTATCTGTGCGTTATCCTTCACTGCAATTAAAGTCATATTTGTAGGGCTGCTATTTCTAGAACTATATATATTATATATTTATATATATATATATGTATATATATAGTATAGAACAACTCTATATGTAGAACCAGTAGACACGTGCAAAAAAACCTGCAGCCTCAATTATTTTTGTTTGCCTTATTGCTTTAACTTCTGAAGACAGAGAAGCTGACTGACTATTGCAAATTACTCAGGAGTGGTAGATTGAAGTGGCAATTACTCTTACACCCTTGACTGGAGTTCTCTCTCCTGCTCCTTTACAGCAACTCCTGTGTTTCTTTCATTGTTGATTCACAGCATAAAAATTCGCATTGTTCTACTGCAATTTTGGAAGCACAACATTTCTGTGCTGATACATCAGTTATTTTAATGTTTCCTATTTAATGATATTATTATTATCAATATTGCTTTCTTACGCTTCTGCCTGAGGCAGCATTAGTGCCTCTATTAATGGACACGTTGATATGTGTGCCTGAAATGCGCTGTCAGATGTTGCCTAAAGTTATTGACTTCTTAAATCCTAGGGCTGGAGGTTCCTGCAATTGTTCCATCTTAGCAGTGAGGTACAAACTTCTGTCAATAGTAGTAGAGCCTACCTGGGATGGTATTCTCCCTCATGGGTTTACATTAAAAATGCCACTGAAATCAGAAGGAACAAGCCTGTGAGTAGCAATGTGTAGGTGACAGTGTGTTTCAATTCTACAGTTCTCTCAATGAGACCTTTAATGCCAGTAATGAATTATATGGAGAAAAGCAGGGATCAGAAAGTCTCTAAATTCAGGTGTTTGTATGATTGCTATTATTTCACCAGGATCTGTGGTTTAAATACCAGAACAGTAGCAGATGTGTTAGCATCTTTAAATTTTACAGCTTTGTTTATAATTTCATTTTGTTAGCATTTTAATGCTTTGAAGTGCATCGTACAAGTGCACATGGCACAACTATGGCTAGAATCACTTAAAGGGGATTTGAAGAATTTTATTCTTAGCAATTTCCTACAGGCAGCTTTTCAAATTCACTTTATTGACTCCAAATTATTTCAATTTCTACTTGTATAATTTTACAAGAAATATGACAAACGTAACTGTTTTCCCAATGTTTTATGTCCCTAATGAGGAGCAAAAGGTCAAGGACTTTGGGACGGGGGGCGAAGCCAATTACTCTTGCTACCGTGCTTTGGAATACTGCTTGCAACTTGCACTCATTTTCTACCAGCAGGATTACAGGACAGTTAATTTCCTTAGAAAGTTTATGAGGCTCAAAGGATTGAGTTTTGTGCATTTTTTTCAATGTTTGCTGTTCTTGCTTGAAAGAGACTGAGAAATATTCCCTCTGTATATATGCATGACATGTATCTTAAAAAACAAAAGCTTTTTAGAATATCTAGAATTTGAAGGTTGGATTATTTTTTAAGTCATTAGGTGCTTTAAGCTGCAGATGGATGTCTGACTGATTTTCAAAAGCATTTATATGCCTACCTCATCAGTAGAGCTGATATGCCTAGCCTATGAGGTATTTGTTAAAATCCTAATTGACTATCTGCTTCTTAGGCACATTAATTAAAAATCTGGTTCTAAATGTCATTAAGGGCTGTGAAGGAAGGCAGTCACTGGAAAATAAAGAAAAGGTCAGAAGGAAAACCAGGTCAGTGTCATTAGCAAACTCGATAAATTCTTCTCATGTTTGATTTTGCACAGCTGACTTGAAGGCTGGATGCTGAGGGAATCACAGACTGGCTTGGCTTGGGAGGGAACTTTGAACATCCTGCTCCACTCCCCTGCCATGGGCAGAGACACCTTTCACTAGACCAGGCTGCTCAAAGCCCTGTGATGTGAGAAAAAATGCGGGTAAGAGCTTTCTTTTCCCGTAAAATAACGGATTGAATTTTCCCAGCGCAAGGAGCAAGGGCAGAGGGCAGGGACCTGCTTTTGGAAATGTCAGGCCTGGCTCCTGTTCGAGTAAATCTTGTCAGCTCTCACTGTGGCATCAGGCAGGGCTGGGCTGTGTCTGAAGGTCACTTGAGCTGTTCCAGTTTGTCACCAGGGGTTGTGGGGCCACGTAATCAGTGTTTGTGCCCAAACAGCCACACTGGTAAATATCCTAATTGCAGGAGGTCCTCACACACCCCCTGGTGCCCCACAGTGCCGAGGGGGACACCGGGACAGGGCTGCCTGGGACATGGGGACACAGGGACTGTCCAGGACATAGGGACAGCACTGCCCAGGACACAGGGACATAGGGACTGCCCAGGACACAGGGACAGGACTGCCCGGGACATGGGGACACAGGGACTATCCAGGACATAGGGACAGAACAGCCCAGGACACAGGGACAGAACTGCCCAGGATATCGGGACACAGGGACTGTCTAGGTCACAGGGACGCAGGGACTGGCCAGGACATAGGGACAGCACTGCCCAGGACACAGGGGCAGGACTGCCCAGGACACAGGGACTGCCCAGGACACAAGCACAGGACTGCCCAGGACACAGGGACACAGGGACTGTCCAGGACATAGGGACAGCACTGCCCAGGACACAAGGACAGGACTGCCTAGGACACAAGGATAGGACTGGCTGGGACACAGGGANCCAGGACACAAGCACAGGACTGCCCAGGACACAGGGACACAGGGACTGTCCAGGACATAGGGACAGCACTGCCCAGGACACAAGGACAGGACTGCCTAGGACACAAGGATAGGACTGGCTGGGACACAGGGACACAGGGACTGCCCAGGACACAGGGACAGCACTGCCCAGGACACAGCTGCTCCATGGTCTCAGTGGGGCTGTTGTCCCACAGGGAGGATTCAGGATCCACTGCCTGATGTGCCATCCAGGTGGCTCCAAGTCGTGCTCCAGTGACCAGTGAACTGCATCCATGGGCTTCTGGAACTTTAAACATGCCCTCATGGGCCTCACAGCCTAAGACTCGGAGGGTTTTAGAGATCATTTAGGGTATAAAATGTAGCGAAGGATTTTAGCCAGTAGTGAGCAGCCCTTTTACAGAAAATTGAAGCTTCAGCTGGGGTCTGCTCCATGGGTCATGGTGGAGGGGAAGAGAGAGATTTGAGACACTTCAATCTTTCATCCCCAAATGGCTAAAGACTGCAGAGATCTGTCTGAGGTCTGCAGCCCTGTAACCTGTACAGCCTGAAAAGGGATATGCCTGATATGCCAGGTGGCCTTTAAAAACACACAGACTGGAACAGAGCTGCTTAATACGCTGCTAATTCTTCTCTTCCAGTGCCGAGTTCTCTCCTTCTATCACATGTCATCCAAAGTCCCTGGCTTATCTGAAAACTGATACACTTAAATGTCAAAACCATCTGAGGATTTACACAGTCCTTCTGCCCTTTGGTTGTTTCTTTCTTTTTTTTTCTTTTTCTTTTTTTTTTTTTTTTTTGTTCTTACTTGGGTCTCTCCATGCTAACTAAAGTATTACTCCTAGTCCTAGGAATAGAAATTGGTGGTCCAGAATTTAATATGCCTGTTGTTTTACATGCTCCCAATTTGAATATGTGATTGATATGAATCTGTTCTAAATCTTATGTGTTCTGTACTTACATAACCTTTTTCTAACTTTAACAGAGCCAAAAATAATTTAAAGCATTTGAAAACAAGAATTTAGAGAAATCACTAGGTGAACGTGGCTATTTAAGTACCACACCAACCAATTTAGGCAAATAAGAGTGGTTTCTTTCTGAAATAGCCTAGTACTTTGGGTAGAGATTTTGTCCGCAGGGGAGACCATTACATGAGATACACGCTGTGGTAGAATTAAGCAAACTTTAAGCCATGATTCACTGGCAGAACAGAAAATTTTATCATAAAGATCTAGAATTTATACATAAAGAGTGAGCTAAGCTCTCTCTGATTAAAGACTGTGCAGGTATCCCTCTGAGATGTGACTAAGCTCAGTCATCAATGAGCTTAATTCCTATGATCCAAAACCTTTGCTGATTTACCCTGGTGTAAATGAGCAGAAATTCCCGAGGAAGCCAAGTTGTATTTCGGTGTAATGGAGAGCGTAAACCTCTGCAATGGCAACACAAAGAGGCTGGGTTTTGACTGCCAATTGACTCCAAATGCTGTTTCACTTGACCTTCCAACAGCACAGCCCCTGCCTGACAGTGTTTGCCTTGCTGCTCCTGAGGTGCATTATTTTAGTTTCTTATTTGATTGCCGAGACCAGGAGATAAATGAAGCAATAAATGGTAACTGATTACTTGAGTGGAGTTTAACTAGCAGAGCCTAAGTAATGCAGTGGAGTGATAGGAATGTTTTGGTTGGGTGTTTTTTTGGTTTTACTGCCAGCATGACAGATCAAAGTTTTCCTGTGAAAGGGGGTAGGGAGCAAGAGGGATGGATTTTGGTTCTTTGTTTGGTCTTGATTTAATTGAATGGCTTAGGAGGATGCATTGTTTATTAGGCACAGACCACCATCAAACAAACAAATAAAGACAAAATTCCTGGCAGTTGTTCTGAACATTTTGGGTTTCTGGTTTTGAGTTTTTTTGGGTTTTCCTTAATATCTCTAAGAACATAATTTTGGTTTAGGTTTCTGTAGCCAGAGATTTGGAGTAGAGTTGCAGTGGTTTTTGTATAAATAGGATAAATTCCAGCTTTTCTTTGCAAATCATGCTTAATAAGACCCTGAGTAGCAATGCTGTGAGAAGAGATTGATGCTGTTCCCCTCTTAGCCACAGCTGCAGTCTCCAGACTCCTCCACAGCAGCAATTGTCTACTTCAAACCCACACAAGAAAGCTTTATTTTGCCCTCACCTTCTCTCTCTGTCCATTGGCAGAGGAGTCTCCTGTATTAACACTGCATATGGACTGTCCTCACCTGAGGACATCAAGGAATTTGTGGCTTTCTGGTATGGAAAGCTGTATTTTTATGTATGCACGTATATGTATATAAACATGCACACCCATAAATATTTTATTTTCAAAAGGTCTCACAAATACAGAGTTAAATGATGACCATCATGTGTTATTTTGGGCCTTTTCTTGCTCTTTTCACAGCCTGTGGCACTAAGGTGTTCCCAGTAAGGGGCTGGGGTTGAGGAAGCTCGGTTTGCCCTCTGATAAGAATGCTTTT
Source organism: Origma solitaria (assembly GCA_013397895.1). NCBI lineage: Eukaryota > Metazoa > Chordata > Aves > Passeriformes > Acanthizidae > Origma > Origma solitaria. The sequence goes on along the minus strand of VZRL01004973.1, from coordinate 4,654,551 downwards.
GCTCTCTTTCCCAGGTGAAGCAGCCTGTAAGAACATGCTGAAGTGCCTGGCAAATTAACTTATAAAATATGAAGGAGTTCAGTTTATTAATATCTTTCACAGCCTGCACTTGGCATTACGCTTTGGGTATCTCATGCTAGTGACAGAGACAGTAAAAGGAGCAGACAATGGAGTACAACAGTCTCTAAATCTGTTGTGTGACATAATGAAAATGGGAAATGTTGCAGCATAAACCTGAGTTATTCTCAGCACAGCCTTTGGATTGAGATTCCTTGATGGGGTGACCCAGTGTTCTCCTTTGTCCTAATCTGAACTGGCCACACACTTGCAGTGTACAAGGATTCCCTGGGTAGCACCAGTGAGTGATGAATCCCCTGGCACACACTTTCAAGGCATTTGGTTTAATGATGAATGCCTTTGTTCTTTACCAAAATCCAGCCTTGTTTCATGAAAAGAAAAAGTGAAAAGGCTGCTTCTGGAAATGCTGTTCGTCTCTGCTGTCATATTGAGAAACGATGCATCTTGCCCCAGTGATATATCCAGGAAAGGAATCAAATATTTATTATTAACTCCTCCCCTTGCAGATAAGAATCTAATTTTTCAGTCAAGTGAGGGTGGAGAATCAAGAAATGAGCAGGGTGACATTGGCTTGATCTAATGTCCACCAGAGACCTTCTTTATTTGCATGTTTGGTTTTAGGTTTTCTGACACTGTTCTCTCAGCTCTTTGCTATGCAGAAAGAGCAGTACAGTTCAAATATTTCCTCATTTGAGTGTGTAAGCAGCACATGTATAATTCCATATTTCTCCTATAATTCTAAAGCTACTGCTTGCATTTGTGTATGTTAGAAAATGAGTATGTGAAGCTTACGAATCAGATAAGTCCCCAAATGGCTCCTCTTTATGTTCCTCCTATTAAATAGCTTTTCTCCATTTCTTAAATTAAGTGTTTCATATTTGGACAGTAGATCAAGCTGGCCTTGCTGCTGTAATTTTCATCTAAAAGAACAGGTTTTTTATGAGCGCTCATATTGCTAATAGCAAACTGAATATGCATGGGGAGCTGCCTAGTGTGTTTCATCAGCATTTTCACTTGCCTTTCCTAGAAGTATTATGCCAAATTTTTCTTGTCTTTTGTTCTTTTGCCTTGTGAATATCTTATCAGGTCCAATGCTGTAAATTACGAGTTTAGCAGGGTAGTTGGAGGGGAAGTAGAACCAGTTGAGTAGAAAAGATGGGCATGGAAATGAACAAAACCAATTTGAGTGGACACTGTGGGTGGCAAAACCTCAACAGGTGCAGGATGTGTTACCCCAGGGAACAGATTTATGTTACAAGCTGTGCCATATAATGCACAGTCTTTCTGTTTTGACAATCCCTGCCTTCAGCCTGATGCTTAATAAAGCACCTAGACCTATATTCTACTCCCTGATGTGTCTTGCTGCTTAATTATACAGTATCCGTTTGATATTTGATCATATTTTTCTGCAGGAACAGTTTTTAAAATAATTACTCAACATGAGCATGGAATTATTTTAGGGTAGTTTACACTGACAATTTCCTGAGTGACATCTCTGCAGAGGTAGAGTCACAGTGAATTTTCAACTCATTAAAAAAGTTCAGTGAATGGATGGAAGAGTGCTTTCCAAGGACAAATTTGAGTTTTTCTCTTTAAAAAAGAAGAAAGGCATTTCAGGGGGGAAGAAAAGTTATAGAGTCAGGATCCTTTTCTGACCCATTATTGTTAGATGTGAAGAATGCTAACTAACAAAGCCCAGATATGTGAGAAACAGGACAGCTGATGTTTGTATTCCCTTTTTCTCGGTGCTGTGCTTGCTGTCACAAGATCCAGAGAAGGCTGAGACTCTTGAGTGTTCTGTGGCAGAAAATGACGTTCTCTGCAGAGGGAAGAGCCCCAAGGCCAGTGCTTCCATTTTTAGGGCAGGGCTGCTGAGGGCTGTGCTCCTTCCTGACACCTAGCCCTCATTTTGGCTGCTGCAGCTCTATTGTTTGCATTTCCTTCCATTTGCCAGTGCTGAAGCCAAATTCTAAGCACTGCCACTAGATCATAATGGCTCTGCTTTTCTCTCAGGTTTTGGGTTTTTTGTTGTTGGGTTCTTTTGAAGCCAGGCGAGGGTACAAGGAGAGTGATGGTGTCAACGCTAAGGGCTGTGCAAGTGAGTCCAACTGCAGTGCTTATTTCTCCTGAAAAAGCCATTGGACACATGTAAATAGTAGTAAAAAGCCAATTAGAACAAAGATTTCTCTTGCCTCTAAAAGCACCCCTAACTAATATGGATGTTTTAATTTAAATTTTTGTCCTCAGCACAGTAACAAACACCAAAAGAGTTTTTCTTCAGTTTTTGAGGGCTTTTTCCTTTTGAAATAAACGAGTAGGATTTTCCAAGGAGTATATTTCTTGGGATTTTGTAAGTGTAAGTTTTTAAGCATGTTTTGCCTTACTGCAGCATTCAGTAATGAAAATATTGATCTTATTAACTGTGCTAATTAGAGCTGAACAAAATACCTCCAGCAACAGCTAGTGAATATGCAATGAAATAACAATTCTGAAATTGCTTTGCCAGTGTTTACAGGAGATGAATATTGTCAGGGATAAGTTTGCTATCTGGAACATTGTGAGAAGAGGGCATGGTAAATATTTGCAGACTTTAAATTTTAAATTCGTATTTTGGTATTAAAATTTCCTTTGTAAAATCAAATAATATATATATATTTCAACTAATCTGCTTAATAGGAGAAGCAGAATTAAGCAGGTTTTACTATGCAAGTTCAAATGAGAGTAATCCCCTGTCATAGCCTGGGAGTGGTGTATTTACAAACTGTCTGGAGAAGGAGGTAAGCCTCAGATAGTTTGGAAATGCAAAGTGTTGATATTTGTGAAGAAATTACTTGCTCATTTTTGACAATGACTCTTTGTACAACACACGATGTTAAACGTTGAGCATGCATGGGGTTTATGGGAAATGTGCTTTAATGCATATTAAAAACTGGGTTTAGTACACAGGAAAAGATGCCTCTGTAAAATACCTTGTGAAAGGACTGAAGAAGATTCATTCTGTTTATACTGTAAGATTCCACTGACATTGAGGTAATAAGTCATGTTTGCTTTTGAGTACCAGTCTCCCAATACATTTGTCTTTTAGCAGGTGACAAGAAATGCCAATGAAGAGAAATTCTGGCCCTGTTGCTTTTAGATACAGCCAGCAATGTAAGAGCTGAGGTTTCACTCTGAGCTGTTAAATATTGTTCTATCCTCTTATTTTTCACTACAACTCTTATTCTGGCATATGCTCCTGCAATAGAGCAAACAGTTGCCACTGTTGTAATGAGCCATTTCATTACTGAAGTGCTGCAGCCATTTTAAACAGCATACGCAGTACTCACATTAATAATTCATTAGTGTATCAATTACTTATATTTAGTTCTAATTATTTAGTTAATGTTTCAAAGAGTTTTTCAAATGTAAGTATGTCTTAGGGGGTTTCATTGGTACTATGAATCGCTGAAGTTTTTTTGTTTTGCCTGTGTAGAAAAGAAAAGAGTCGTTGTGTTTAGACACAATCCTAACATATGGGGGCAGAATGAAAGATGTAGCAAATTTATGGTGCTGTGGTGGCCAAAAGCAGGCAGAGCTAAATCCAAAGTCTGGCATGTGCTCTTTAAAGTGAGGCATTTTGCCATGTTTTTGTTGGAGAAGCACTGGCTGTTGGGTAACAAGAATGAAACTTCTTAATTAATAACATCAACTCTTGTGAGGTTTTTCTTTCAGAATAAGGAATTAGCTAATCTCCTTTTTTTTTTTCAGTGTTTACTTCCTTGGCCCATGTTATACTGTGGATTTATGTTCCAGTATCTCAGTTCTTCATGTACTTTCCAGCCCTGGTTCTGCAACTCAGAAATGGAATTCATTCATTATGGTTTCATTTTTGGGCATCAGTCCCACAAAGTCTCTGGCATATGGGGATGTTGATGGGATGACTCACATGCATAAAATTAAGCTTGTGTTTAACTAATGGTAGGATCAGAGCTTTACTCACTAGTAGAAATGTATATTTGATTTCCTCCTGGACTTAGGATAACATTTAGGGAAAGATATATTCCTAGCTGGAGAGATGGAGATCAGGGAACAGGGACAAGTCCCTGCCCCTCATATGTTTGAACTGGCAATTTTTCTTGCAACATGAGAGGCTTCAGGAAGTTTTTTTTCTTAGTATTAATGGTTATTCTAGAAAGGAAAGCACCAAAACATCACCATAAGGGAGAATGGCTTGCTAAGATAGATCTAAAGCTTGTGTTCCCTAGGTAGTTATCTCTCCCTCATGAGATTCCTCTGAATGTTTAGGGTTAATGAAAACAACAAGAGCCACTATGAGACTCAGCTGTAGGGAGCTTATGCTTTTGGCATTAGAAACAATATTCCAATAACCCTCAATGCTGACCTCTGGATGCTCCAAATTCTGTTTTCCCAGTTTTTCACGTTCATTCATGCTGTTTTCATTGTTATAATGCTCATAAGAGTATTTGCTGTATATGTTTGTTATTGTGCAAAGCCCTGCCCTGTATCTGAATACATTTCTCAGCACCACGCCGTGCTGATATCGCTGTTCAGCTGCTCCGTGGCTGTCCTGCATTTCTGCCCTGTCCTCGTGCAACGGGCTGGGGTGGCCTTGTGTAAAACAGAGTCAATTGTTGCAGTGTTCTTCTGCCATTCCTCAGCAGAATTTCTTGTCTGCTTTATATCCTGTGCCCTCTGTGGTTATCTCAGCTGGGTGCTGAGCCTGGATATTAACCAGCACGATTCAGAAACTTCCAGACTCTGCATTGGCCCCCTCTGATTATATTTTGCTAGTAAACTTGGAAGAGTTTTCTTCCAGCTACTTTACATTTGTGTACTTTTTATACACTTAGACTGCAGTGACCTTTCCTGAAAGAACAAGCACACCACTCGTCCATGAGGGTTTGGGGTTTGGAAGAGCAAGCAGAGGTGGGGAGAACAACAGGAGGCACTTTCCAACCTTCTCTTGGAGAGAGCTTCAGGGAACATGTGATAACTGCACGGGCTGGGAATGTCTGGCTCACTGCTGATGGTGAGGTTTAGCTTCCAGAGGGTTTTGCTTCTGTCAGCTCTAGCAGGGAGCTTCTGCTGGCTGTCTCCTGGTTGGGAACTGTGCAGCTCCTGCCTCCAGCTGACAGCTGTGCAGGGGAAGTCACGCACTGCTCCGCAGGCTGTGCGAGAGCCCAGCTCCAGCACAGAGGTGCTGCTTGGAGCAGCACTTGGCAGGGCTGCAGAGTGGCCCAGAAATTCTGCTTAAAACTGTCCGGGGGTGGTGTCAGAGTGCCAAGGGACAGGATCCAGCATGAGCTGAAGGGACTTGGCACATCCGAGGACCAGCTCAGATGGGACTCCTGGGAGAGGGTGCTGGCATCCGGATCTGGAGCTACAGGGAATGTCTGATGCCTCTCCCTGACTGAGCAGAAGTTTGGGAGAGATTCATATAAGGAAAAAGATTTTTCACCATGAAGGTGGTCAGATGCTGGAACATGCAGCCAGAGGGTGGAGATATCCAAGGCTTGGCTGGAGAAAGCCCTGCATAGGCTGACCTGGGTGGCTGTGCTTTGAGTGGAGGGTTGGGCTACACAGGTCCTTCCTAACCTGAGTTATTCTGCTGTGCACCATGGGCAGGTGGCACAGAGCCTGTGAATATCGGCCTTGGGATTGTCTCAAACGAAGACCTAAAGAATGATGCCTATGTGGGACAACAAGGAGTTTCAATTGCTGATTTCATTAACTCAAAGTGGTGCTTTATCCTTTCTTCTCCCACCACTTAAAGAGGCTTTTGAATTTCTCAGTTTAACACAGAAAATAAAGGTGACTCTCTAATCACTTTTCATGAAATGACCCTGTCAGGTTTGAAGTGATATTGATTTAAAGTTGTAGAGGGAGGGAGAACAGTGCAATCCATCTGATGTGGCAGCCTCAATCGACTCAGAGGGATATGATTATAATTATCATTGCCATTAAACACTAATTAGTACTGTTAATTAGTTAAACACTAGACTAAGCCTGTCTTGTTCTGCTGTTGTGTTGTTTATTTATTTATTTAGGGAGAAAAGGGAAGGTAAATTAATCAGGAGAATTTGATTTGGTCCCTCTCACAAGAAGAGTGGCTCTTGATCCTGTTACTGCTTGTCTCTCTGTATTTTATGAAACCTTAGATGTTACCTTGCAGAATTTCTGGAGAAGAGCAGTAGCTCAGCTATGCACAATCATCCTCCCGAGGAAGATCCTCACTTTTTTTACTCCAGCTCTTCTCTATCACATAATAGTGGCTCTGTGCCTGTGCAAGCCAGTGGAGAGCTTGCCTTTGACTTCAGTGGCAGCAGAAACAGGCCCCAAATGTCACAAATGTGCTCGCCTGTCTCAGAAACAGGAGAAGTGACAGGTCTAGAATATGATTAAATCCTCTGATTGCTCTGCAGTGATTATTATGGGGTTTTTTTCAGTGTGTCATGTCAAGAAGCACTCTCAGCGACACAGTCCTCCTGGCTCTTGGAGGGGGAGTTTATAAAAATATTTAATTTCCCCTTATGGAGATCTGTGCTTCGAAACAGTAGTTGGCAAGAGAGGGTAGGGAGTGACTCATGGTGCCCTGCTCTGCCAGAATTAGGGAAAGCTGAAGTAGCATTGCTCTGTAGCTGTGAGGAAGAAATCGGAGCTGATTCTCTTGCTTTCTGTGTTGCAGTTTGGAGTCCAGAATTTTCAGAAACTCAGGCAAAATTTGGAGATTCTTGAATTGGTGTGGGAACCACTGCAAGTAATACCAGAATGGCATGAGGATGAAAACGTGAAAAGTTTTCCTGTGGAAACACGTGTGCTAGACCAAAGCCAGGGTAACCTGAGGGAGGGAGGGAGGGAGGGTTTTACATGTTTGGCATTCAAAACAGGCAGGGGAAGGGCTGTGATGCCTCTACAAAATAAAGTCCTGTAGCTTTGGCTGTGAGTACCCTCACTCACCAATTCCCCTTTTCTTCTGAAAAGAGAATGTCTTTGCTGGGTAAAGGTGATGCCTAAAAGCAGACTTTTAGAAAGAAACAGAGGCCAAGACAAATTAAGAGTATAAAAAGCGGACAAATTTAGTCAAGGCCTTCAAGGCCTTGAAGGTCCATTCGGGCAAGCAAAGTCCCTCATGGGACTGCACCCAAAATATACCCTGGGTCACGAGCCCTTCACCTTTTATAAGCGCTGTCCCATTAGCATATTGGCCCTTAATTCTCCAATCACACCTCAGGTGATGATGTTCACCACCCCAGGCCTGCTCCCCCCATCTCACTGTTGTTTACACATTTTCGGGCCCTAGGGCAGTGAATATATCCTTGGATCTGTATTCAGAGAGCTTTGTTTGGCTAAAGGTGATGGAACAGAGGCTTTTAGCACTTTGTGAGAAGCACAGAACTACAGCAAGTTACAGATACACAAAGAGTGAAAAACCAGAAATTATTACGGCATCAAAGGGTTTAGGCTGTCGCCTCTCTGAAGCTGGAATATCTACTGTCTTTTGCAGGTATTCTGTCTCAAATCCAGGCCACTGCCATGCAAACACTACTGACCAGAAGTGGAAAAGGCAGTGGTCATGTCTGAGATAATGCAGCAGCTGCGTCACTGTAGAAGAGGAAAAAATATGCACTAATAAGGGGAAAATTATGTGTCTGTGTATAAAAATTATGTGTCTGTGTATAAAGTGTCAAATATCATTTGGTATATAATTTCCAAAGTTTCTCTTTTAAAATCTATTTTGAAGTTCCTTTTCCATTTTTAATTACTTACATTTGTTATTGAACTTCAGTTTTTTTCTCATTTGTTCTCAAAGTAAACACTTTTTATCCACTCAAAGTTTTCTTTGTCTTTTTCCAGGTCACTTGATCCTGAAAAATGCACAAAATCCATCTTCATCCTGTTTTTAATTAAATTTTCCATTTGTTCTTGTAAGTTTGCTTTTGTACTTTTTTTTTTTTTAAATTTGTATGTGTTTTACTGGTTTCCAGACATGTAGGCACAACTTTTGAGTATCTCAACTTATTTGACTTAAAAAAATAGAAGTTATCTGCCTTTTTTGTTTTATATTGCAATAAGATCTAATAAGTATCTAGCAATATATAATACTGGTTTTGTATAGCACTGAGCAATTAATTAACAGAGAAGGTGCATGATGAATCATTTAGCTGTACCTGGACAACTCTATACAGTAATAAGTTCTGAGCATCTTGTTTTCAATGCGGTGGACAGACCCCATGAGATCTATTAAAATTTCATGTTTCTCTTTTCCAGAATGCAGGTGGGATCTGATCCAGACAGTGGAGAGCTGAAATCTTGAGTACAAGCTTGCACTTCTTGTCCTGGACACAAGTGAAGCTGTTTTGAAGGACACCTCCCTTTCCTGAAGAAGGAATCTCTGAACACCACACCTCGCTATTTTTACTGGAACAACAAAACTCGCTTTCTTGGAGTTTTGCCATTGGCACAGAAGCACACGTGACAGCAGAATCGCAAAATAAGACAGTAAGTAGAAATTAAGTATAAAATATGCAGGTTTACTCCTTTGAGAAGCTTGGCCAGCCTGTGACAGATCCCAGTCAGGTTGGGCTTGACATCACCCTTGTTATGGGTGGGGTGTAAGAGGCAGAACGCCATGGAATGTGTGAGTTCCTTTTGGGCTGTGGCTCTGAAGGAAAGGAGGATGTGGTGAGATGAAGGTGGAGTTTTAGCTCTGTACATGAATGGTCCTGCTTTGATTGCTTTGTGTCACGGTCATTCTAAAATTCATAAACCCCACCGTTTTGGGGGTGGATAGTGCTAATGTATTTTGCAGTGTGATTGGTTTAACAGCGTGTTCTGCAATCCAATCTGGCTTGCAGCAGCAGAAACTGAAACTGGAGAAGGGCATTTCATTTCCGGCACACAAAAGTGGTGATTTCCAAGACTTCCTGAGCTCCTGCACCTCGATTCTGTAACATTTTGTTGATTTAACTGTGAGTTATGATTTGCAATAGCAAAATAGGTAGGCCTTGTAATGGCAAAAACATTAAGGGATAATTTTGGTTCCCATTGAAGCCTTTGACAAGTGCCCTCTTGATGCTGGTGGGAACATTAGCAGGGTGTAGACCTCTAATTTGAAGCATTTAAATTACGAATAAAGGCCCATCTGAGTATTCTTAAAGTGAAGTACTTTCAGCAATGAACATTTCATCCAAATAGCCTCACCTTTTTTGTCCTCTTCTCTTTCTCCGTATTTTTATTTCTTTCCTGTAATTCCACTTTCCTTATTCATTGTGTCACACATCCTGCTCATAGAAAACTCATCAGGCTTACTAGATATGAAAATGATTATATCTTCTAGGATTTTTGTAATTTCTTCTGCTGTAATGGATGGCCACATGCAAAACAATGAGTAACATAAGGATATTGAAATCACCTCTCTGTAAGGAACAAGTAAATCATGAAGCTGGGACCTTCTAAGGAGCTTAAAGAACTCCTTCATAAATTAGGAGATTACTTCCTAATATAATTTGGTTGGTCCAAAGAAACCCCAAACCAAACCTCAAAAAAAAGCAATAAATCAAAATTGGCCTTTACTGGGGGAGACCTTGGAAGACCTGTAACTCATTTTTCAGCTGTTTTTTTTCTGTCTTAAAAATCCCATCAGTACTTCTTGTTCTGATTTTTGGCATATTTGGTAGCATCCTGGTCTAAGAAGTTTTGCTGCAGCAACACAATTCAGAAATGAAAGCATGGGAAGATTGCTCCATCAGGAGACTCCACTCAGACCGTGGCTAGTGTACATGTTGACTTAAACAAGCTCAAAAAAAAATGCATGTGGCTGTTCTGGTTGAGAATGTAAATAATTTTTTATGTAAGGGCCTAACAAGTACAGTATGTACCCCAAAAAAATTAAAACCAAACAAACAGTAAGAGAAAACAGCCCTGGCCCTTTTGTCCTCTTCCTCCTTTAAACCTCTTCAAAAATTCTGGGTGTAGTCCCTGACTGTAAAAAGAGATTGAAATATTTTTATTTTCTTTTTATTTAGATAGTAAGAATAAAATCCCTGGCTGAAGGAGTTAACAGCATTGCCCGGATGTAAATGAAAAGTGAAATGACTGTATCACCAGCACCAAAAGCAAATGAATTCTTCAATGTATTTCCAGTACATTGAATTGAACTGCTAAAAACTTTGTACTCTGGCTGGCAAGCTGAATGAAATGCGAGACCACATAGAAACTTATGCAGCAAACAGTTTGTTTGAGGATTGCCACTTTGCTCTGGGAGAAATGTCTCCTCTTTTTCTTTCTGGCTGTGGTAACTAACCCTGTCTCCGCAGAGAGCTGTATGATGATGAGCTGCGGCACCCGGGAGCCAAGTGTTTGTGCCCTCTTGATCTCTCTTATGAGAAATGAGGCCTCAGCTCTCGAGGAGGAAGGAAAGAGTGAAAAGAGCCAAGCTCTCAGGGAATACTGTGAGGGCATTAGAGCAAACAATGCCTCAGTCCTTTCACCGATGGCACAAACTGTTCCATCCACATCTGAAAGGAGGGGGAAGAGATCAGAGCCTATGGTTATCTTAAGCTTATGGCTTATCTGTATTGAACAAAACCTGTGTTCTAGGCCTTGTGGCTGTTTGATTCAGACATCATTACAGAATCCTTATCAAGTTCATTTTACTTACTCCTCTTACTAAACAAATTGTTTATGGTTTTGGACAGCCCGGGACACCAAATTGTACCTTTAAGCACGAGAGAGGAAAGAGGAATGTGAAGGCAACTTGGTTAGAGGATTCTGCACACCGCAGCTGAGCCAAGGAAGATGAAGTGTGATTCTCATTTTAAATTGGCTCAGTGCTGGCACTTCTGCTTCAGGTGACTTGCAATGAGATTTTCACAGAACTCATTCTCCTTGGCAGACGTTTAGCTCTGATTAGAGCTGTGCCTGGGCTGGGATGCTCTGCCTCCTGCCCTGTCCACCCTGCCCCACTCAGACTGCCTTGGCCAGGGCTCTGGCTTGCGTTCCTCCTGTTCCTGGCATTGCTGGGCTGGCAGCCAGGCAGAAGGAGGGGTCATCTTTTGTTAGATATTTTTCTCTAGAACATCTGTTAACAATCTACCTTTATTTAAAAGTAAAAGCTAGGAAGTTGTAGCCAATTTAAGACCACATCTCTGTGGAAAGGGAATATTTAGGGAAGAAAACTAGATAGCCATGTTCCTCTCTCTGAAAAGAAGAGTCTGTCTGGCCTGAAAACTGTTTGGAATAAGTATTTCCATTACTCAGAGACAATCACGTTGTAAATGGAAGTAGCAGAAGTAGAAAGGGTGCTGGTTATTTGCCTCAGGACTTACTAAGTGGGTTAGAAGCATAGGCACAGGCTGGCTGCAAGGGGTTTAGGCACGTGGGCTGAATACTGGCATTTCCAAAACAAATCACTGTCTTTATTGTTTAAATTCAGACTATATAAAATCAGAGAAAATAAGAGAAGTTTTGAGATTTTCCTGACATAGCTCCAGCTATCTCATCTCTTGCAAATACTTCTCAAGTAATTTTGAAGACTTACGATGAAAGAGACACTGCAACTTCCTTGGAAATTTATTCCAGCATCTAACTTTTTATATAGACAAGGATTTTCTTATTTCTTGCAGCAATTCAAACCCATTTTTGCTCATCCTGTCTACCACAGATAAATAGTATCCCCTTCACAATAACTTATGTTTTGAAAAATATAGTTGGGTCCTCTGGACTGCTTTTCTGCAGCTTAAACAACCTCAATTCTTTTTTGATAGAACCTGGTTTTTAAGACCGTTAGTTATTTTATTTTGTCCGTCTGGGAACATCTTTAGCTGGTCCATCTGAATTTCCAAAACCTGACCCACTACTCCCAGCTATGAATTATGAATGTCACATTCTAAAGCTTTTCTTCATCTGTCTTAAATACAAGTGTGAAACCATCTGTGGGAGTCACTTGTTTTTTAATAAAATGATTTGTCTTTACATGGTTCCCATTCTGGTGTTCAACAGTTGGAGAACTTATTTTCTTCCTAAGTGTGAACTGTCGTTAATCAACCTATTTGGTGATGCCTTGTGAATACTTTTGGAGATATACTTTTAATCTTCAGGTTTTGATGTTGGTGACCTCTGACATGATGTGTAAAGGAGAGGAAAGCTTATTAACCAAGCTTCTTACCTTTTTATTTTCACTTAATGCTGTTCTATAATGATGTAGGCAATGCAGCCATTCCCCAGAAATCTTTTCTATACCATACTTTACCTTTCTGTACTTTTTTCAGGCCTTGCTGAGTCCTCTCATGTCCTCAGAAATTACTCCTGTTCTTGTCAGTCTCTCATATTTGAAGCATTCTCTTGGATTATTTTTGTTTTTCTTCTTCTGCCCACTAGTTTGGCCATGAACTTTAAAGCTAGACATGCCACCACTCAAAGGTGTCTCCAGATGGAACCAAAGCACAGATTAGTACTAGAATGCATTGTGTGTCTGCTAATGTGATGTAGAAGGTTTTATGTTCATCTGTGTAGGTCTTGACATGTGCTGCAATTCTGGTGCTCACTGCAAACACAGTCATCATACTTCAAACAGGGTATTTTTGTTATTTTAATTTATTGATATTTAATTCTCTCCTGTCTCTTTTCCAGCTTTCTCCCTTGAAATGAGTAGGTAATCATGATGAGTTTCTAAATTTTTAAATAGTCCTTTTAGACTAGATAAATGCATTTTTCAATTATTAAAAACCCAACCCTTTTTCTTAACTTCTGGAACAACAGTTGACCAGGAGGTGTCCCCCAGGCAGTTCTATGTACACTGAAACCCAAGGCCAGGCACATTCAGTTTTCAGTGCCCTCCCTAGTCCAGCCCGGGCTGTGTCAGTCCACGGCTGGAGCTGAACAGCTCTGCCTTTATCGTTGGAAAAAGGGCTGGTGACTGCTGTGAACCTCAACTTCACTGTGAAATCTTGCAGATCAAGATAGCAATGCTCAAGGGGACATGGCAGTGACTGAGGGAGTGTCAGGCATGTTCCCCACTAGGCAGAATCCTGTTATTCATTCCATCTGAAATTTCTGAATTTCAATTTTTGGGTGTTTTTCTTTCCACTTGCAGGGCAGACATTCTGTTTCCCAAACATAAGCACTTCTTACAAAACAGGCAGGCCATTTTACTGCTGTGCCCAAATTTGTGCTCAGGTAGCTTTTGATGGATGTGTTGTTTATGTTTCTCCTGTGGTGCAGAGCTTCACCAGAAGTCTGACTGTGTCTTGTGTTTCGTTGTGTTCATTACAGAAGGATGCCTAGAGAGCCCTCTTGAAGCTTCTGTTTGGTGAGAGAATTACAGAGAATTACAGCAGCCAACTCATTTCCTCTTCAAGATGTGCTGAAACCAAAACAAGAAGCACCTGTTGGGCTGTCCCTCTTCTTTGTCCTGCTCAGAGTGGATGACAGTCGAGGCAAGTGCACGTCTAGTGCCATGCTAAGTCCCTTAGGTATCACAATGCAGATTTCCGTTTATTTTAGGGTTTGTGTCACACGGTGTGAGCTGGATGGGGATTTTTCTGAAGTGCTCAGGCATGTATTGCTGATTTCCTCTGATTTCCTCTGACAGCTCTGTGATATAAGCTCCACTGGTCCCCTTACCCAGACACATATATTTACCTGTCGTTGGTGCACAGCTTACCAGGATTGCAAATTTTTACTTATTAAAGTTCATGTTGCCACAGAAACACTTTTATTTTCAAAATTATTTATAATTCCTTTGGGGCAGCTGACTTTTCTGTATTTTTCATCATGTCTCTTATTTCATTTTTAAATGAATTTCATGGCTAGGTGCAGTATCCTACTGCGCACAATTATTGCACCAATATAAAATCTAAGCATCACAAAATCATTTCCAAAATCTAGGCGCTTACTGGTACCATTGCAAGAAAATCAACAGAAAAGTTATCTTTTTTTTTTTTTGCCTTGAACTGAGGCGTTTACCTGACATTTAAAATATTGTCTTTAATATTTCTTTCTACCTCATTACAGAGTTAAATAATCCATGAGATAGTGTGTATTAAAAATCTACTCAAAATATTACAATATTGTTTTCAAAAAAGCCTCACAAATCTACCTTGTACACTAAGCCTATACCTCATATGTTGGTTAACAGCCAAATGGAGCTATGTCTTACAGTCTAATTAAAGGTAAAAATCAGGACAACCAGAGTTGTCTTTCATAAATTAAAAGTCCTCTTTTATGTGCTCTGGAGGTGTCAGCACTGTTATAAGGACTAATCAGACATTTTACAACGTCCTGGTACCAGGGAGGAAGTGGCATTGTGTGTCGTTTAAAGATTATTAGGTTTCTTTAGCACACTGGGGTTAGATTTTTCAGGATGCCTTCAGTGCTTACCTGCTGTTACAAGAGGAAGTGCTTTATTGTCGCGTAAGAAAGCCCTGGGCTTTTTGAAGAATTAAATGCTTGTGTGTAATGGCAAGCTTCCACCTCTGAAAGCCACTAAAAAGAACAAGCAAATTGTGGTAAATGTAGAGGGCTTCATGTGTTCGTGTCCACTCATAAATCCCAGCCAGAGTATGTATCTATAAATCCAAAATCACCTGCTGATTGTATGTGGCATTCCATATCAGCCTCCACTGTAAAATATGTACTTTTTCCACTCATCTCCCATCCCCCAGCAAACCCTCAGATAACACTTCTTTGCTTTCCTTAACCAGCGTAATTAGCAGAAAGGCTGTTCCAACGGTGTGTGTCTTTTCACAATAAAATTAGATTATCCCTTTTGTGCACAGACATTTAATTTAACACCTCATGATTTACAAACCAGGCTCATGCTTAAATTGGGAATAGTAAAGGTGGGGACCAACATGTTTTCATACTTTATTTTTTAATGCTTGCATTGTTGTCACTCAGAACTTGGTTATAGTCATAATTTTGCCTGTTGCTTCCATTTTTCCTCCTTTTTCTACCTGGCTTTATGTGCATTCACATTTTGAGTGTGAAACACCTTTTTTCTTGTTAATGCTTTACATGCCTAGCTAGAAAAAGAAAAAAACCAAACAACCAAAACCAAATTCAAGACAAATATGCGTACATTCACTTTATAATGGAAAAATTTTGACCAAAAGTATGTTTGATATGTGGTCCCTACAATGCTCATAAACAAGTGAGTATCGCCCTTTGTGAACAAAAGTTGTAGTTACATCATAGATTTATCTTTTAGCTTTTAGAACTTCGGATGAGGCATTCTGAAGACATTAATCAACGTCAGCTTGAAAGAGTAATTTTAAAAATTTCATTTGGTATGTGAACTTCTTGCAAAACTACATCTTCTGATTAACTGTCTAAACTGAAATGAAAAGTTCTGTCTGCCTGGTATGAGAGCAATCAGTGTTTAACAGACTAACAACTGTTTTCAAAAGAATTCAACACCCAAACGTAATGGGCGCTTTTGAAACGAAATTTTCCACGTGGTGTTTAGGGATTTAAGCATGCAGTGCACATTAGTGTTAATGGGAAATTGTCTGGGCAAATCTCTGCACATTACACTGCAAATGCACTCCTTAGTGTTTAAAGCTGGCCTGTTAACACCCATTATGGAGCTGCACTCAGGGAAGGAGAGGAAGAAATATGGGACCTGAACATCCATCACTCAGCAGTACAGCCCTTCCCACTCCTCCCGTTTTTGGGGGGTTACGTTATTTGTTCATCTTCAGGGTTTTAGTTTTTTTACAGAAATCCTACCAGAAGAATGTATTGGGATATTCTTCCCTATTGGGTTATTCTTCCCTATGGAAAGGCATTCTCCCAGATTGAATAATAACTGTTTTTCCTGGGGACACAGTCAAAACTGGCATGGAACCTGTGGAGGGGTTACAAATCCAGCAATGAGGGTTTTTTTTTGCTTTTCTTTTCCTCTTGCATTTTTTAAAATTTCTTTTCAACTAGCCTGCATGTCAATCCCAGCTATTCTGGACCTGATTCAGCCCCAGCAGAACTTAGAGATGAGTGAGGGTAATGTAATGAAGAAAGCCGCACATAATTTTGCCAATAGCATTCTTTAATTATACAATGCTGATTTGGTAAAATTGGACTTCTGTTAAGAACATTTAAGTTTAGATAAAATTTTTGCTACCCGCTGTTTAATTTTTCAGTCATTAATCTTCCACAGATTACATATCTAGGTTCAAGGTCTGATTTCTCCACATTTATTTATACATAGTGGAAGAATTCCAATAAGAAATGTTGGAAGCTGGTCATCTCAACACAGTTGTTGTCATCCTGGCAATAAAGACAATGAATCTGGAATGAGAGGAAATGGCAGAAGGCAGGAAGCTGAAGCTGCTCTCTCACACCTATACTGGATGTTCCAGCCATCTAGGTATGTGGAGAAAAGGACTTTATAACATCTGTGAAAAACAGGAAACGTCTTTGTTTTGTTCCAGGTGACTGCCAATGTTTTTGAAATACCAAATTTACTCATTGTAGGAAAACTCCTTATAGTGAGAATGTGGGGGACCAAGAACTGGGTAGGGAAAATGAAGAATAAGGGTGTGAGATATGACAGATTTTTTTTCAGAGAAGCGTAGTCATAGACGAGCTGCATTTCCATCTAGGATTTGTAATTTTGTTCAAGATCTTGTGCTTTGGTTTGATGTTCTTGCCTCTTTAGGAAAAAATTGAAATGTGGTAGAGTGGAATTTCTTTGCTGTGGCGTGACTTAGCAGAAAAGCATAATTGCAGCTATTCCTTCTTTTTTGGTCATTGCAATGCGTGAAATACATAACTACAACTGAAATCCACTTGGGCAATATCCCTCCCTCAGAGAATTATGGACCTTGGAATATAATGTCTGAGGGCTCCTATCGCTTTCCTGAGAACTTGTGCAAGGACACTGAACTCAGGTTAAACCCCTGTTCTTTGGGGAGCTGACACAGGATTTGTACCTTCAATGATAATAGAGTTGCATGACAGAAATTTCTTTTTGTCTTTCCAGTTCACGATGTGCATTTTATTTTTACTGGTGCAGAATGTGCGCTCTGGAGAAAACACTGCCTTGTAGTTTTTCACAACCGAAATCTCTCAAAATTGGCAGATAGATTAATAACGCATGCTCAAGGTGCCCATTAGTTATTTCTACAATTAGTGGAAAAGTGCCACAGCTCATTTTAAGGAGTTATTAGGGGCATTTCTGTAGGAATGCAATCAATTCTTTGCTCTGTATAGTTGCCCAAAGCCAGCAGAGCTAACTTAAAAAGTCCTTTTAAGGATCCTTTAGAGACAAGTAAAACTAGATTTGAAAGACTTACCACAAATACGCTGTTGATCCACTAATGTGATTGAGGATCTGGCACAGGGTATTTAATTTTTCCTCTTTACAATACTTCTTCAGAGGAATGTGAAAGTGATGTATACGAGCTTCCCTTAAGTTGCTGAAGTGGCTTATGACAATTTTTTTCTTTCCTCCTCCTCTCTCTGTGATGTATGCAATGGCAAACTATTCCTGATGGACATTTATTTAATGCTCCTCCCTGTGCCTGTTCTTACTACTCCCTAGAGCATCACTCCCCCAGAACTATGACTGCAGAGGCTTTTATTCCTTCAGTAGGACAGCTGTGGGATACCCCACTGCCAAGGAAGGATCCCTTTGCTAGAAAAGCATCTCATGGAATGATAGGTATGAGCCTCAGCATTCCCCAGGCTGCTGCTTTCTTCTCAAGAGCTGCACATCCCATGGTCGTGCCACTGTCACCAGGACTGCAGTGAGCTGCAGGAAGCAGAGCACCCAAAGCTGGAGGCAGGGTGACAACCTCCGCACAGCTCAGGCACTTCTAGGTGGCCAGAAAATGTTGAAAGCTGCTTCAAGCTGCTAAGATGGTATGAAGTGACAAGGCAGCTCCAACCACTCTGATGTCTGATTAAGAGAACCCAAAGCTCTAAGCAGGGAGGCTTGTTGAAGGAAGATAAGCATGGTAGTTACTCTCTGCTTATTCCACATGATCTCGATGCATCAGCTCTTTGTCTTAACCACATGCAGCTTGTGGGAGAATTACTTTTCCATCTGTGCTCTGTTACTGTCAGTTTTAAACGTGATTTTGAATCCTCTTGAACTCTTATGGCAGTTTCAGCCTCATCCTGTGCTAAAGGCCCTATAGGTTTCGGTAGCTGCTTTGTTTGATCCTTCTATTGAAGGCTCAGAATTCTGCCAGTATGCCTCAGAGTGAGTGTACTCAGAGGAGTGGAATGCTGTGCATTTACACCACAGAGTAAGTGTACTGAGAGGAGTGGAATAGTCTGCATTTACACCTCGGAGTAAGTGTACTGAGAGGAGTGGAATGCTGTGCATTTACACCTCAGAGTAGGTGTACTCAGAGGAGTGTAATGCTCTGCATTTACACCACAGAGAAAGTGTACTGAGAGGAGTGGAATAGTCTGCATTTATACCTCAGAGTAAGTGTACTCAGAGGAGTGGAATGCTGTGCATTTACACCTCAGAGTAAGTGTACTCAGAATGGGTCTGTGCTGTTGTCTGTCTGTACTGGTGCTGCTCCAGCAGAGTGGCAGTGCTCTGATTAAACAGATGGATAATTGAAATAACTGCTCAGGGAAATTCCTACCCCTGCCCCATGTAGGCATTCAGTTTCTTTGTTTAAAGAACACATATTTCACATTTCAATGGTAGAAAACAGACTTTTGAATGCGCTGTATTTTTTCCAGATTTGTGTTCTTATCTGCTGGTGGGTTTCAACTGTCCATGCATTAGCACAACTTCTTATTACCTTACAGTTCTGAATTATGGGGTTTTTTTCACTATTAATTTGACAGCCCATTGGAATACTATTTGAAAATATCCAGACATTTTAAATAAAATATTTTTGGTCATAAATGCTATGGGGAAATTTGGCACAATATATCCTACTTTCAGAAGACAAATTTGCATTTTTACAGGAGCAGCTAGAATGACAGAATAATTTAGGTGCAGCAGAAATTTGGGTGAAATCCAATTGCTACAGTGAAGGTACTATTAGTAATGTGCTTAAATCAATACCATTTATCTTTAACTTTCTTAGCACAACTAATTTGCAGGCCCTGGGAAGAAACAGTGGTAATTGGCAGCAGTTTTAATTCTGCTGTTTTCTCTTTTCGTCTGTCGTTCTTTTTAGCTCCAGTAAGAATACTGCACATTAATTTCTTGTTCATTGAGAGACTAACAGACCTCTCTGTATTGTAAGCTTTTAAATTTGTCACATAACACTTCTTTATCTCCCCCTCTTCCACCAGCCCTTCAATATAACATCCCAGGTGTTCTCCTTCATTTTGTTTCACTCTTAGAATTCTTTTTTCTGCTTAAGTTGTCACTCAGCCCTGCCAGCACTTTAGCAGACCCATGCTGTGGAAGGAACTGTTCCCAAATTGTGGGTCAGGTCCGGTTTTGGTAGGGAGGATGACTTAGAAATCAGGATTTGGGAAGTGATTGCAAGGATCAAAAAAGGGTGAGTTAAAACCATGGCACTGCTGCCTTTACCCTCCACTCTCACTGGAGCCTGGTAGAACCTCCTAAACTGCTTTTTGCAGAGGGAAAAAAGAAATGTTATGTTTCACTCTTAACAGCATATGCATTTTTGTTCCTTAAAATCTGATTTTAAAGCCTCATCATAATATACCTGCACCATTAGGAACTGAGATTATATATTGATAAAAATGTTACCTCCTTTCAATGGTAGCTAGTAAATATTGCCATTTTGGTCCACTTCAATGCCTTTTACTTCGCTGGGGATATGTTGTGCTTGTGGTGGTGTGATATTTCAGTAACACTCTTTCTGGATTTCCAGAGAATTAATGGAATTCTGTGAAACTCAAAATCTGCCCTCTATTTTCAGATATACTGAGCAGACAGACTTCTGAGGATGAGCATTTCTATTTGTGCATCATTTATCTACTTTTTTCTGTACCATTTGTGCTTACCTGTAGACTGCAAAGCCATTTTTACCTATTGTGGCTATTACAGTAGCACCAACAGCCTCTGACTGATCTTGCCTGTGGTTATTCCCTCACAGAATGCAAGAATTGGTGGCCCAAAGCAGGACAATAAAAACTGCCAAGACAGAAAACAGGACAGTGTAAAGCACCCCAGCTCAGAGGGGTGCAACAGGTCAGTGGTGGAGCTGGGAGAGAGCTGCAGTTCTCTCACTGCCTCTGAGGTGCTGCACTTTGGGAGCCTCGTTCTCTTCTCATGTCAACAAATCCTCGCTCTGCACATAAGTCGTGTAGGGATCTCCAGCCTGCCTCTGTGCTCCTGCCAAACCCAACAGTGGGGAAGCATGGTGAAGTGGATTTAATGAATGTCATTCATTTCAGCAGTGAAACACAACTTTAATATTTTGATTAGCCTAAAATTTATATGGAAGGAATGAAAGCCATGAGCAGAGCTGGCCAGAATTTTCCTGGTTTTTGGGGTTTTTTTACAGCCAGAAAAATACTTATATTACTAAGACAAAACATTCTGCCCTATGTAGTGCTGTTATTTAAGTTGTGCTAGAATCGGTAATGTATGAGGTTTATTTTCTCCCTTCAAGGCAAATGGAACTTATAGAAAAACAAATTCTTATCCCCCCCCTGAACTCACCAGTGAGAAAATTTTCCTATATTGCTGTACAGTAGGAGCACACAGTATCCATCACTACATAGCCATGCCTCCGATTCTATCACACTGCTCTTTGCAGACCTCTTTTCATTTTTAAATAAATAAAAAGTGGGTTGAATCATTGGGCTTTTGTAGATGATGTTCCTTGTTCAGCTTGTAGCAGAAGAGCCCAGTGTTGGCAGATATTCTGGGTCATTCATGGAGTCCAATTTAAGGGAAACTTCCTTTGCAACAGGCGTATGGAAATCTCTCAGAAGCAAGAATTCAGAGGATTATAGGTGCAATTAGTGTTTTTGTAAGTGCTACGAACAGAGAACTGCATGTAAGGAGTGTCTGGGGAGAGCTTCCATCATGGCCAAGCATAGCTGGGGATGAGGAGAAACCCCTGACTGTCTGCGTGGGATAGATCAGCTCCCATAGCGCCTTTAAACATTCAGTGCCAGGGCTGGACACGAGAGGTTCAAGCAGCCACATCACAGGATGTTCCAAAAGCTTTGTTGGCTTCCTGTCTTTGAGTCAAAATCCCCATGCTTTATGTGCAGGCAGTGTTTTCTCCTGGAAAGCCAGCAGCCTTCCAAGGCAGCAGCTGGTGCAGACTCTGTGTGTGCTGAGAGACTGACTGAGCCTTATCTTCAAGGGGTAATGAAGTAATGACATCTCTCCATTGCCTATTTTGTACATTGTACTTGCCATGATCTTGGATCATGCCAAACCCCAGGGATTGGGAAGATTGTGAAGTACATAACTGTAAGCATTTTGATTTCTTCCAAATGCAGGGAGGGATATGGGGAAAATATCTGTTGTAGATTTTTGGCAAATGTAGGAGGACTCCTGATGTAACCTTCAAAATATTCATGTGCCCGTGTCGTCACCAGAAACATTCTGGCTGTGCCTTTTCCTCCTTGGTGATTACTGTTGGTTATTCTTTCCTTCGTGACGCCTTTTGCTTTTTACTTTTTCTCTGTTTAGCTGCTAATTTCGCCTTTTTACACAGCAGGACTTTGTGGCACTGCCTCCACTCTGACATGCCACAGCTTCTTCTGTCGCAAATGCTCCACTGCCATCATGGCCCACAGACAGTGCTGGTACTATCACATGGTTTGTGTTAGGGCTGCATCGGAGCTCAAAAGGATTCACTCCTGGAAAACTTCAGTCTTAACAAATACACTTTTTGGAAAGGAATAAGATGCCTGACAGACTGAGACTGATATTGCACAGTCATACTTCATGCTGAAGGCTAACGCTGTCTCTGAAGATTTTGACCTCCACAGATCAAAGTTGGTTTAATTTTGGTTTATTTTCCAGGCCTGTCCAAAACACCTGGTTCAGTCAGCATCGTCCTTAAACACACCAGGGTTCCAGATAACATCCTGGGCACTTTGTGTGCACGGCCCCTCAGCCCTGGGGTCTCCTCCCCATTGTCTCACCCCACTGTGCAGCTGTTTAACACTTGCACTGCTTTAGGGTTCAGTGGGAAATAGCAGCTCAAGAAGGTGAGCTGATCCAATTTCAGAGACAAAAGCTAGTCTGTTCTGACAGTAAAGATGTGTTTTCTGCAATTACTAGCTACAGACCTCTTTTGTGGAGGAAATAGGAATTGATCTGGAAGAATCCCTGGCATTGTAATGCTATCAAAGTGAAATTGCTTATTATCAATTTGCCATTCATTCTGAAAGTCTTTAAACCAATTAGAATTATTTTACTTCAGCACAATCATTGCTGCCACATTATGGACACGTAATCTTGTTTCAGTAACTCTTCAGTGGTTCTCTTAATTCTCATATATAACTCTCTATAAGCAGTCTTTTTCTCAAAGTGATTTAATATGCATGAAAAGTATCAGAAGATATAAACATTGATTACATCTGTAGAATAAATAAACGTAAAAGTTTACTTAAAATACCCTATCTGTCATGAAAAGGGCCATCTCTGAGATGAAGGATCCACTCAAGACTCCTGATGTTGCAATTTGCAGCAAGTGTCCACCAGACAGAGCAGCTCTCCTCTAGGAAATGAATGAAATGAAACCAGATAGCCAATGCACACAAGCCTTTGAGTTGTGATGTTGTAATGTAATGGCCTTGCCATCTTCTTTTGTTCTGTGTGCAGCTCAAGCAAATGCTTTTCTTTTTCTTTATTAATGCTGTATTTCTCTGACCTTAGTTTAGTGAACAATATTTTTTCTTCCTTCTTTTTTTCCTCTTTTCTTGCCATGCTAAAGATGGATTTATAAGGCTCATTGCATTGGAAATGAGGCATGAAAGCTTCCACCTTTTGCCTTCAGTCCAGACTTGACTTTAAGTAAAAATATTTTCTTTTTTAGATGGGAGGCTTTGTATTCTCAGCTTTGCATTTGGCTCTTGTGGACCCCATCCAATTTGCCACACCTGAGGAAAACTGTAATGGGAGATTGAGACTCGTGATGGAATTGCTTCTTGGGGATGAATTCAAAACAATATTCTCTCTTAACTCAATGTGCTAGCAGGTATTCATTTATGATTTTGTAATTTGGTTTGCGATCTGATGATGGAGGGAACTTCCCCTCTCACTTTCACGATTGTAGTTACTACTTGCAAGCAGATGATGTGATTTGATGCCTTTTGTTGTGATTACTGCTGGTTTTGTCGTTGTTGTTCGTTCTCTGACTGAACAAAGCAGTATAGCCTTGATCTCAGATACAGCTGATTTATTTAATGCAGGCAGAGAATGCTCCAATAATTTGCAAAGGCCAAATAAACTTGTAGGTAGTAAACCCTGCCTCTCTTTCCAAGGTTTGAAGTAGACCTTTATATCTCCAGGTGCTGTCTTTTGCTCAGTCTCAGACAGCTGTCCATGGATGCTCTCCAGAGCAGTGTATCTCTAGTTAAAAAGCCTAGAACCCATGAAAGAGGTGTTTAATATATCAGAAACCAGCCCAAGAGGTCTCTGTTTCACAAGCCTGCAGATTTGGCTTTGAACAGGTTGCATCTTTGGACTGGGAGAACATTTTAGGGTCATGTGCTATGTTCTCATCCCATCAAAAACCCTACAAGTTTTCAAATTTCTGTGTAGTGTCTGCGTTTATAAAATGTTTTTAACTTCAGCTGATTAAATCGTATGTCTTAATTAACAGCAGATCTTAAACATGAATGTATGCTTGTAACAAAATTGCTGCTTTTCAAAATTTTAATTAAAATACTTCTGAAAAAGCTCAAACCCATGAAGAAGCGAGGTGATGTCTGTGTGCCACCCCCCCTCCTTTTTCTTCACAGCAATGACTGAGGATACTTATTTTGAAGAACACAGGGCTGAATGGTGAATCCAGCTAATTCAGGAGCCTCCTCATCTCTTGGTCCCTGTTCTCTTATTCTTTTTCCCTCCTCCTCTTCCATCTTTTCCTGTTCTCAGTGCCTTTCTTTCTTTGTCAGGGTTAATTTGCACTCTCAGAACCTAATGGAATAAGCTGCTGGCTGCAACAGCTTGCGTTAAGCAGCAAAGATGGTGTGGGAACAATTAATGAGAAGTAGCTTGGAAGTAGCTTTCCCAGTTTTGTGATGGCTGTCATTGGGGCAGTTGATTGGAGGCTCATTCCAGTTTTCTGCAGTCTGTTCTGCAGCCACTCAGCAAGTGAAATTGAGATGGCATCGCTTATATTGCACAATAACCAAAACCTGAGAAAACATTGCTTTCTATTCACAACGTTGCTAAAATTCTAGCAGTTCTGGGAGTTCATTGTCTCTCTCCCCTCTTCTCTCTGCTGCCATTTAAATTTCGTTGTTTTATGCTGTTCTGCACCAAAAAGTAAAATCACACTAATCTAATCTGATCTGCTCTAAAAAAGATGAAAAGGGATTAGGGATGGAGATTTATTCTCAGTCTCTATTAAATTTCCTACGCTGTTTACTCGAATTTCCCTCTCTCTCTTTGTTTTCTAACAGGTTTTTCTTCTTCTTTCCCTGCTCTGGGTGAGGGTGAGGCAGAGGAGGGAAGCTCTGCGCACGAGCTGCTGGTGGAACCCCGTGGAGAGGGTTGCTGCCAGGGGCAGGAAATGGAACACATGCCTTCCAGCCCGGCACATTGCTGCCTCTAATCAGATCTGCGCTCATGCAGGGAGAAGTGGCACTGACAAAACGTCAAGAAATCAATCCTCACATGCACACGGCTTCCAACCGGAGCCATGGATGGATTTCTGACACAGAGGAAACGGCCATGGCCAAAACTGTGTTGTACATCGTGATTACAGCTGTAAGGAACACTTCATTTAACCCAAATAGTGGTGAGCCTTTGGATTGGGAGTAACTGATCCAAGCTTCCTCACGGAAAGTTAAAGTGAACTTAATTAGCAGCTTCAGCTTGTGGTGTTTCTTGCCATGCTGTACCCCTGCCCTGAGGAATACCTGTTCTGCAAAGCTTTGCCTCAAAGCCTGCTAAGCTTTAAATAAATCAACTGTTCTCATTTATAAGCTTTCACATTATTACTTTATAACTAAATATACATACTTATGTATTTTGGCTGAGGCTGGAGTAGTAGTTTCTGCCTTTCTTTAGCTCTAGCTTGCATCCTGGGGCTTAGCAATAGAGTGCACTGTTCATACATTGCAGCGCAGAGGGAAAAGCAGAGATGCCCTTGGAGCTGTCTTTGGTATGCAGTGCATGCAGCTCTGGTGCTTCCCTGCTGCAGCACTGGAGCCTTTTTCCTTTGCACAGAACAGAAAGAACCTTATTTTCTGGATTCCAAGGTTTATATATTTTACATAGAAGATGAAAGCCCTGGAATTTGTCGTAGATTAGCTCCCTGAAATAAAAGGGCTGGGAATTTGTTCCTATCCTTACAGGCCATAAAAATTCTGGGATAAGAATTTAACCACAAAAGCACCACAATGTCATAGTTCTGTGGGCCTTTGATGTAAGGTATAACAAAGAGCAGAAAACCAGTTAAAAAACAATTAAGGAATTATTTCATTTAGAACTGTTGTTAGATTAGCTTTGTTAATTTAGCATTTAACTGCTATTAGAAAAATACTGATATTTCCATCACATGAAAACAAGTTAGAAGAGAGTTTTCTGAGGCAGAAAATATGTTCTAGAAATATAACTTTGAGGTTTAGGAGCAAATTATGATGAAAGGTATGACGAGTTATGAAGTCCCTCCCATACAGAAATGGAAGAGAATGATTAAGTCTGTTAAACATGAATTCTATGAACTGGATTATTTATCTATCTGTTTATGTGGAAGTGTGAAGTGAATATTGCTGAGAATGCCTCTGGTTTTCTTTAATGTATTTAAAATAGTGGCATGTGAAATGAAGCACGTCCTCTTAATTAACTTGTGAACCTCACTGCTGCAAGATGTTGTTCAAGGCAGAACATAGTAATAGTTTGCAGAAGGGCAAATAATTTTTATCAGTGAAGAGAGATGTGATAGGTGAGACCAAGGGCTGGGGATTTCCTGTGACAAAGCACATGCTGATTATGATTGAATTTGTTGTTTGACAGACTATTTTCCAATTGTTAGCTGTATCACCCTGGTGTAAACTGTGCTGCTGCTGTCAGAGTGAGGAGCACCATGTCCCTGGGTCCCAAGCAAGTTTCATAAATAGCTCCTTTTCCTGAGGTATGCAATATGTGTGTGTGTGTGTGTCAGGTGAAAACAGCTACTTGTGCTGAGATTTCAGAATGTTTTTGGAGGTTTCTAACATTGTCAAATACAACTTCTGGAATTTTCTTTCAGAAAGTACCTTTTTCTCCTACTAATTTTTTTAGGCTTTAGACATCACCATTTAGCATTTTGTTATTTGATATTTATAATCCTAATAGCTGCTAGCAAATATGGGCGTGAATTCAAGAACAAAACGTTGCATTTCTCCACTGACTAAGCACAATCCTAATTAAATCTACAAAAGCATGGAAATTCTGGATGAAATTTGGGAGTCCTCTGCAGTGCATCCTGATGCTTCAGGCCTAATGGAAGGCTGCTGGAATAGCTGCTTGTATACTTGACAGAAGGCATCCTATCCATGGCCTCTAATAGTTGGAGATCAATTCGATAGCTAATTACTTCCAGCACAAGCGAGGGCTAACTCTGCACCTCGTGTAGCTTGCTGATTATATCAGTGTGGCAGTCACTGAGAATGCATCACACAGACAGCACTTATTATTACCTTTTTTCCTGACAATTAACTGTCTGCCTCTTAATAGCTCTGTCCTGCATTACTGTGGAGAGGGAACTCACAGCTGGGGAAGCAGGGGCAGCGAAAGGATCATGCAGTGGAATGTTCTGCCCTGGTAAAATGTTCCATGTGCAGTGCACACAGCTGTACTGATCTGCTGAGGATAAAAGCAGGGCATTAAAGGGCACTGCTGCAGTACTTTCAGTCCTCACACATCCTCAGTGCCCAGAGTGGCTCCAAGGACTGCAGAATTGTTGGCCTTGAGGAGAATCCTGACTTGGTGATGAAGGATCGTTAACACTGACCTACCTGTTGCATCTTTTAATTTAATGCTGTGAAGATTTTTGGGGTCTGGCACTTGAAAATATGTGTTATCTAAAATGTTTCTTTTAATACATGGTCAAGCCACATACCTGATAACTGATGGCTTGGTGTATGCCTATTAGTTCTGGAATAAGTTATTTTTATTACTTGCTTTCCTTCCTCTATCTCCAGGCAGAATAAATCTAAATTCAAATTTTAAAGTGGAGTGGGGGAGGGCAGACAAGAGAAAGAGAGGCTAACAGTCAGCTCAGCATGCCAAGGTTCATCCCAAAGCATTTTTTACAGCTGCATTTCGTACTAATTAAAAAAAAAAAAAAGGGTTTATAATAGAGATTTGAACCATATTTTAACAATAGAAGAGCAGCTGGGTGCTGCTAGAATATCAGAGGTTGCTGAGCATTGCAGTTTGAATGAATCTGTCTGCCCAACTTTAAAAGAAGATGTCAAGTGTAGACCCTCTCTCACTGAAAAAGAAAAAAAGCCTTATTGATCCATTTAGCTGGTAACAGATAGGAATCAAACCAAAAAGTATGTTCTCTAGCGCTCAAGTTAGATAAATGTCAAGAGCTGCAATTGATCTGGAGCTGAGTGCAAAACTTCATGGCCGTAGAGCTTTATAGACTGGTGAATTCTGCAGGAAGTGATGGATTCTGAAGAGAGATTTTTGTCATGTTTTCCACGAGAAACCAGATTTTTACAGCAGCCTGCTTGAAGGAGGGGGTTTTGGCCCGTGACAACGGTAAGAGTCAGCAGAACTGGGCAGAATTGCCTACCTTTTCCAGAGGGCATGACAGAATTGTATTAGTTCTGGTGTAGGATTTGGTCTGTTGGGTTTGCTCAGTTTTTCTGGACTTTTCTATAAAGCACAGTTATCCTCAGTTATGACTGTGGTATCAATGTTTTGAGGCAGGCACCTCCACATGCAACACTGCAGGGCCAAAGATTTAAGTTTGGACTTTACTAGCAAAAAAACCATCACAAAACCATCGCTGAACCCCACTTGTATCCAATATAAAAAAATGTGGATTTCACAAAAATAGTTAGAACTAGAGTCTAATCCACAAATACAGGTCAGTTTTCATACACTCCAAATTACTCAAAATTAACTGCTTCCAAAAATGTATTTTTGTATTTTGCTGACCAAATAATGTCAGCAAAAAGTTGACTATTTTTACATTCAAAGAATCCAAAAATATAAATGTAGTGTGTTTTCAATGTGATAGTGCATTTCCATAACACTGACTTTATTTGTAATAAAAAATGGGTCAGGAATCACATATGTCTAAGACAACCATTTGTAGAAAAGCTCATTATTGTTCTGGTCTTCTGAGCTCCTCTGGTTTGACCAAATTCATCCAACCAATGTCACAGCAGAAGAGTGGGAATTTTGTGGCCCAGGCTGCAGGACAGGGGGGAAAAAAAGGGATAGCACAAAGCCCCACTATTTTTTTGTTATTCAACCTGGATATCAACATGAGAAAAACTTAAGATAACTATTTATGATGTGTAAGGAGACCATAAACTGACATTGTGTCAGCACAGAATCCTTTGTGAAAACTGTGATTATACACCAGTATGAAACATTTGTCACAGCAGCCTCAATGCAAAGTTTTCAATTGCCCATGTTTTAAATTGGATTTTGAAAATAGTTCTAAGCCAGGACTAGGAAATGGAAATCTTGAAGTATTCTCTGCATTGTACCATTTGTGAATTGTGCTTTTGCTTTTTTCAGTTTTCTAGTACATATATATTTGTCTTTATGATGGACACATGCAAAACCAGTTAATGCCAACGTTTGCAGTGAAGGGGAAATAAAATACCTCTGCATGTGGACAGAGAGAACTAGAGGGGTTTCTTCAAAGTATTTCAAAGATTCTAAAGTATCTGCACAATGACTCACTTCATCTTTCATTGTTCTTTGAGTCCCTCCCTCCTCAGAAGATAGTTTAAGGGAAATAAACAGATGAGATAATTAATAGGAATAGTGAGAATTAAACACTTTGACACCCCAAAGCAAGAGGAGCTTTCTCATTCTGTCTAATCTTTTGAGGGTAGAAAAATTCTTCAAACTAAGTCTGTGGCTCTGAGCACTTCCAAACCTTACTGGGAGCTGCACACACACTGCTGACCTACATACAGGTATTTGTTCTCAACTTCAGAGTTTTCAACTTCTTACTAAGATTCCTCCTTTCAGTTAAATAAACAACAAATCTATCTGCAGATTTTTTTAAATTTAGTTTTTAAAAGCAAATGACCATTTAAGGCACAGCAACAGCTCCAGGTGAATTATTTCTTGCAAATGACTGATGCTGTCTTCAGGACCTCTAATCCATGAAGCTGGCATGGAAGGTGTGTAGAAAAATCGAGTTGGAACCTTTGCTATAATTGTGTAACTGCGCTGACTGTATGGTATGTGCATATGTTTAATATAATGATTATAATCAAGTGGATGGCACTGGGCTATCAAATTACTGGCTAAATAAAAGAACAGTCATTTTTTCTTGACTAAGTATAACAGCACCTGTGGCAAAAGTAATGTTGGGGGTTTTTTGGACCAATAGTAGTGTATTTTAGTCTTTCTTTTTTTCCCCAAAATGTGCAGACTGAATATTGATATACAGTCATTTTCCCGAACTGCATTTCTGCCGCACTTCATTTCCTAATGGGCCATTGGTAAAGGAAGATAACGTTTCCTCAGGCTTGAGTAGGAACACTAATCTTTTATATTACATCAGACTTGACAAATGGATCTCCGAAAACTTGCAAGCTTTTTGTGAGGATCCGGAGGAACCTGCGCAGGAGGAACAGTTTGGCATCTGTTTGTGGCTCCAGAAATTTTGGAAGAGTACTCTTGGCACCTCTTTCTCCCAAGGTATGTCCACAGTATGTTCTACGTGTGTCCCTTCAAGAGTTCATGTCAACACTCGAGATTAAGCCCAAGAATGAAAGAAAAACACAGCAAGAATCATCCGAGAGGGAACAAAAACCCCTACATTAAAACTCAGCCTCTGCAAAGTGCAAGAAAATGAGCTTTTTTTCATGAAAACTTGAGATTATAATGAATAGCAGAGCACTTCTTTGCCAGCTGAATGGCTGCTAAATATAGCACTTCCATCAGAAGTGTCTTAGGTAGTGGATCTCTAGGTAAATGAACATCTTGCTTCTGCCCTGAAGATGCCTTTATCTTTAAAATTCCAGTCTTTAAAATATGAATTTTATTCTTTAAAATAACTACAGAGCTCACTGACAGGCCAGGCCAGGCCTAAAAGTGCCCTCCAAGATGGCTCTCACAGCTTAGGCTTCTCTTTGCAGCAGATTGCTCCAGCCAGGCTGCTTTCATCCCCTCACATGTGAATTGCTGCAGAATGGGAAAGAGGGGGCTTAGGACTTGGCATTGCAAATGTTTGCACCCTTCCCCCCTTGCCAAAGTCCCCGAGTCTGCTATTAAACATCAGAGAAAACTTTTGTAATGATTCATGGGACACCACTACCCTCCCTCTCTCTGGAGCTCCCCGCCTGCCTGATTCCTTATACACATCAATGTGGTCTTTTATTGCTGCTTAATAATAAATGGTATTTTGTTTGCCTACCTGACACTTTTATTAACTTCACTCGTGTGTATGTGTGCGTGCACATGTTTCTCCAGGCATGATTTCTCCCCAACACCCCCCAAATTAAAGGGGGGATGGGGAGAAAAAGCCCAGCTTTATCTGAAGAGAATTTGTTCCTAATCTGTTGCAGCTGTAGGGGACCATTCGGCCAATTAAACAGAGCAGGCTTTGGCTCCTTCCCAAACGAGGCGACCACATGTTCCACTTGGATCGGTCACCTCGGGGGAACGGGGGGTCACAGGGGCATCTGGTTGTCATTTCCTCTCTGGTCAGCATGAGGCGAGCAAGGAGGAGAAAAATGTATATTTATTTATGTATGTCTTGTCCTGCAGCATCAAAAGGTCCAACAGCATCCAGCCAGAGCAGGAGAGGCTCCCATGATGCGATGCAGTTCAGGATGTGGGAATGAGAGCTGTGTGATTGATTGGCTTAGCTCTGAGGTGTCATTAATTTATTTCTGTTTCTTTGCTGCAACAGCATAAATGTGGAGGTTCTGTTAATATTAAGGAGTTCCGGAAGGTTTGTGCTGCTTTTACTGACTTAAGAGTTGCCCTGCTAGGTGGGAGATGTGCCCTTCTGTAAGGGAACAGTCCCTTCTGCTACAGACAAGTGAAAAGCTCCTGAGCTGGGATGGAATTGGGGTTTGATGGAAATGTAAGAAGACATTGTGATCTCCAGTGTCTCAAATGAGCGGTGTAATCTCATGCTCAGCAAATAGTGGAGATCAGGAATTATGAACAATTTTATAGCTCATCTGAGGCTTAATTGACTCCCAAACTGCACATACACCCAGGGCTGGAGGGTAACACAGAGCCATCACAGCGAGGTTGTCTTCAAAAAATCAGAAACATCTGGTTTCAGCTAAACCCAGGCACTAATAAACTAATACTCATAATGAAGGGGGAAATGCTTCAATGAACTAGTCAGGTCAGTGAACTGCTTTTCCTCTGAAGGTGCCTGGCCCACAGTTTTCAAACTGTTATGGTTAACACGGACTGGTTATTTGGCTTTGCTAATGAAGTAGTGTCAATGATGAAAAGGTTTTCTTGATCTGAAACTTTCATCTTTTCAGTGCAATGAATTTAGAGCTGTACCATTTCCATTCCAGGGTACTGAGCATCACAGGAGCTAAGGAATCACGAACAAGTCTGTGCAATCAGAGGAGCTGATAAATGTGCTTTCTTAGGCAGGGTAAGTGCAGATGTTGTTATTAAAGAAGGGCTGTGAGACCCTCTCAGGATTGTTGGAGGGAAGGAGAGCACACATGGAGCAGCTGATGAACCATGGCAGCCTCCTTGCAAGGATCAGCCTTGATCAGAGGCTGGGGAGCAGGGAATGGATTGTTCCCCACATCGTAGAGCACAGCAGATCATACTTTGCTATTTTTCTTTATAACTCCTTCTAAATATCAGAAAAGACCTGTGCAAAAAACAGGAAGTCTCATGCAGTTACTAGTTATTGCTTAATTATCAAAGGGCTCTAAATCTGAAAGGAATAGGGGGGATTTTGCTTCAACTTTTGTCAATAACTTTTACTTTTTCCTCTAGACTCCAAATCCTTTATCCCAGTGGTTATCAATATCATAACAGCTGATGTATAAAATTCTATGTGGCACTTTCAACAAGACCTACAGGGCTGAGTTTTTAAGAGTTTTAAAATACAGTAGCCACTCCCTGCCAAGGCTGAAGCTACGAAAACGTCAGATTTCGTCCTTGAAAGACATTTAGATTTTGAGATTATGTTATCATTGAGAAACTTGTCCTCTGATTAGGTTTTAAGCAGATTCAACACAAAACTTCATCACAGATGCCACGATCACTTTTATAAGTTGTTTCGTTTAAAAACAATCAGGAGAACTGCACCATTTTCAGTCAAATGTGACACCTTATAAAAATTC
The DNA here is from genome assembly GCA_013397895.1 of Origma solitaria. Lineage (NCBI taxonomy): Eukaryota > Metazoa > Chordata > Aves > Passeriformes > Acanthizidae > Origma > Origma solitaria. The sequence goes on along the minus strand of VZRL01004973.1, from coordinate 4,621,863 downwards.
AAGAGGATGCCCTCGACTACACTGGGTTACAATCACCAGAGCTGAGAGGTCAAAACACTTGCCGTGCCCTGGGTGTCCTTTTAGGGCCTGAAGCTGTCTATCTATGGCACTGATAATAGGTTCTTGTATCATGAAATAATTTTCTTCTCTGATATATATTAATTTTCCAATTACTACTGCTTGTTAGCAAAGTTAGAGTACATTTTTAAAATTGTGGTTAAAAATATTTTAGTTTTCTTCCAGTTGGAAATCTGGGACAAACAAGGAGAGCTCAATAAATAAGTGCCATTGTTTTTGACACCTGAAAAAAAACTGTCTCCATACTGGGCTCTAGAAAATGTAAATAGCTTCCATGGGGATCTGATGGTTTAATCTACAGTGTGTGATATTGTGTGAATATATTCTTGTATAGTTTCCTCTTTAGCCTATCTCTGAGTCTTCTAAAATTGATGACTTGGCTGAGGAACTTGTAAGCAATCCCTAGTCAGTTTGGCAGTGAAATCTTGATAAAAAACAAAATGGGATTTTACATAGAACTCTGTAAAAAGAGTTAATAAATCCTATTTAATTTCATAAGAAAAAAGGGGAGAGAAAAAAAAAAATCAAACCCACAAGACCAACCTAAAGCTTTCGGGGTAACTATCAGAAGAAATGGCAAACTCAACACAAGCGTTTTATTTCTTTTTTTTCCCCTGCATGTGCTTTTGATCTAGAGAGGGGATGAAAGTTAGTCCCAAGTATTTCTAAAACATAGTAATTTGTCAATGCACTATTTGTCTAGAATGGATACTATAATAAAAACAAGTGACAAAATACTGGTCCTTTGTAGATCAGATTCAGATTTTTCTTGCATAACCTACAATTTTCCTACTGTATTTTGTGGTCAGCAATGCCAGTTCCAATGAATTTTCAAATTATAAAATGGGAGAGCTAAAACTAAACTCTTTCTGAGTTAAGGTATGGATTTCTGAGTTTTTGAATTTTAGGGTAATTTAATCCATTTGCAGTTTAACAATATTGTCAAAATAAGTGGAAGATTATAAATAATTGTTGGGCGCGTGTTCTAATTATCCAAATATTGCAATTGTTTTATCTCAAATACTGTCCCCAAAGTCCAGAGAGCTGCTTTTCAATCCCTTTCCTGGCTAATATCAGAATTGAAGATAAACAAGCTCTGCCATTTTAACCTGTAGGGTTTGATTGGCATCATGTTAAACTAACATACCTCTGCCCTAAGAAAACACAAACCCAGCTTTTTCCAAGGTGGAAGGAAAACCGCAGGGCTTTTTGGATAAGGTCATGTTCATCCCCCTTTCCTTCCTTATTTGTAACATCTTCCAGAAGCGCAGAGAAATGGCAGTTTTGTTTTGCATCACTAAAGAATGGCATCGTTTGACTCAGATTAAATAGAAACACAGCTAAACATGAGAGGCAGAAGCAGGAGGACTTCAAGCTCCCAGAGTGAAGGTAGTGAAGGGAGGACTTGGGGCTTTATCTCCAGAAAATAATCTAATACCATAGAGTTGAATCATTTTCTGTCTCTTTTTTATTGCCTCTGATCAGATGCGAGTTCTGTGTCACAATTGAAGAATTTGTGAGCTGTCTTTAAAAGTTCAGGTAAGGCCTAATTCTGAAATTTATCACAAAAATGTCAAAGGCTTTTAGGTAAATAGACTTGAAACATTGAAAATAATTTTTCTCTTCAATTTCTCTTGAAAGCAGCACCATAGCAGCAAAGTCCCTCCTGAAATCAGCATCTGGCAGGGTTAGTCCTTCAGGTCCATATCCCACCTTCATTTGTATGCATGAATTTAACTTTTTGCAGGAGAAGGCTTTTATTGAAAATTGTTTGTAAAATTGCCACAGATGTGTTTATAGGATGTTACAGGCTCTTGTGCATAAGAAAATATTACCATTTGGCCATATGGAAAATGTATTAGAATAAAATAAAACTATTTTGAAATGGTTGTAATACCTCTGTAGTCATTGTGAACAATTCTGTGACACTTATGAGAGAATTATGTACCTTTTAGAGGTTTCTACAACTCACATATAAGCAGAGGAAACAATATTTTTGCTATAGCACTGTTACTTTAGGCATATTTCTGCATCTGTCAATACACAGTTAAATACAGTTCTTGGTCCAATTGGTCACTTCTCTCTAAATTAAAATCCCTGATTCAATACCTCAGAAGGTACTTATGACCTAACTCTGAATTTCCGATACGCTTACTGGGTCTTTGGTGGGCCAAACTGGGGCCCAGGTACTGAGCAGCACAGAGGAGACCTTGTGCCATCCGGGTCTGTTCAGGTTCAGCTGCAGAAGCCCAAAGGCAGAAAACGAAATATTGTATGTCCTGCTCTTTTTTCCAGGCCCTAAGTATACGGAAACAAGGAAAAATAGTTACAAAAACTGAAACAGAGGCTGTGTTGACAGAATTGTTGTGTAGTTCAGGAAAGGGAAATTGATGTAGTGATCCACAGTGCTTTTTGTCCTCCTCTTGAAGTAAAATAAGTTCTATCTTGTATGAGTACTATTGATTCAGCAAGTAATGCTGTGAAATTTTATCCCATACAGCTACAAGCTGTGCTGGAAGTTTGCAGCATGGCTCAAAGCTGATTCCGCTCGAGCATCATGAGCTTGGTTAAGTAGATGAACAAATGAGAAATCTGTATCAGGGGTGTAATATTTACAATTTCTGTGCCCACAAGCCCCAGCGAGCATGCACTGTTTGTTTGGACAAGTGCTACTGGATTTCAGAACTGGCCCCCAGGTCAGCGTCAACACTTCCCAGCCGCGGGTGGAAAAGGTTTCAGGAATTTTCTATCCAAGGCTATGATCAGGTTTTCCCATATTTGCCTGAGAGGTGATAGATGTAGCTCAATAAAACAAAGATGTCACTGATGTCATGTTTTTCATACTTTTTTTAACTTGAAATATAATGGCAATAACTTCCTAACATCTCTGTTATTGATTCTGCAGTATCAGAATCTGCTTTCCCCACAATCCATATGAAAATGAGGAAGTATCCTGAAACTCACAAGTTAATAGGCTCAGCAGCAAAGACTCACAGTTTTTTTGAGTATAGTTTTCTCTATCTGTGTTTCCTCTGTCTGTGTTTTCTCTAAGAGGTTTTGGCAAGCGATAGAAGAGGAATGCAGATAGTGAGGATATGTCTTGTGGAAGTAAAAGAGGGGTTTTTTGTCCTAGTTTTATGGATTTTAGAAACTGGAATGAAAAGGAAGTCTTACGGTCATTTAAATAATTGGTGAATTGTGTGCCAATCCTTTTCTTGGATTCAGACCTGTGACTTCTCTTTTTCGTTATCTATATTCTTAATATTTAAGACAAGCCAAGAGCAATCATGCGGTAAAGAATCATTTAGCTAGAAGATACCTGCACAATACTGAGAATAATTCAGAAAGTAAAAGAACTTTTAAAATCTGGAAATTACCCATAAAGATATTTGAAGTAAGTTTAGAGAATGGTATTTGAAATGACAGTGTAGGGAATAAAGCAGAAGGAAACAGGAATTTCGGCTTGGTGATCTCAGTAGATGGTTCCCAGTCCTGCTTGGATTTCGGGTGCAGGACATGGTTTTAGGATTATTTCAGCAAGAAGTGGATGTACACACCTGTGAGGAATGATCTAGTTATTTAATTTGGTATAGATGTGGGGAAACATCTCAAGTTTTGATTTCACCACAAACTTTCATTCTGGCCATGATCAAGATATTCAGAACAGAATTCTGGAAATATATGAACACAATGGACAACTCCTTTAAACAGACACCTTTAAACTCTCTCCAAAACTCCCTGTAAAACTTCCTAGTTTGTTTCCTTGTCTTTCACTACTTTTTCCATCAGAAAGCTGGGGGATTTTGCTTTGCTTTTTCCTGAAGATGAATCTTTATTTTCTGCATCTGAAGCCCTCTGCTCTGTATACTCTGAGACAGACTGTTCCTATCTCTTTTCACCAGGCTGTCACACACTTGATGACTTACATCCACTGTCATTCTTCTTAGGCAAAACAAGCCTGTTTGCTCAATCTGTACTCCAGGGTTTTTTTGGGGGTGTTGTATAACTCTGTGTTCTGTTATTGCACCCACTGAACTTGTTTATGACTCATACGCTTTCTTTGCAGGGATTTAGGTAGAAAAAACATCTTTGCCAAGCTCCCAAGTGTTTCAATGATGACAGAATCATCCCTTCTTTATTCAATCACATCGCTTATGGATTTTACTGGGGGGAACGGAATGTCCTTGGGACGCTGTGTTGTACAGATCTATTACAAACCGGTTAACAAGGACATTTCATGTAATCTAATTTCAATTTACATAACCTTTTACAATTGGATTATTAGGTCCTAGGCGTTGTAATGCATGTGTGGAAAGAGTGCTCCCCTGCCTAAAGAGTCACTTGGCTGCTGAGGAGAGCGCAGAATTCATCTCACGCTTGGAGGATTCCTGTGGATTTTTGCTCTTTCATTCCGAAGCACAACCTGGCTGTAAAAAACTGAGAGACCTTTCAGGAAAGGGTTAATTTCTCAATAGAAATTATGTTTCCCAACTCCGTGCTAGAAAGGATTAAGTAAGAATTTGCTAATTGGGGGAGGTGGGAGGGTGCGGATTTGCAGGCAGAGCAGGTGATAATGTAACTGGTGGAGATTACAAACTAATGATGTGAAGCAGCAATTGCCTGCCAGGTGTGCGAGGGGCACAGCAGGGTGGAGCCAGGGGCAGCAGCCAAGGAGGAATTTTAGATGCACTTTAAAGCTCCGAGGGAGCAGAGCTCTGATTAGCACTTTGCTCTGGATGGCTTAGGCTTGAGAGGGAAGGACGAATGAGCACTGAAGGAAGGTGGTTGTGTTTTCACAGATTTTCAAGCGTGGCTCTGAGCTTCTGTGTTACATTTGACCGTGGCCTGATGTTGTGTGGCCTGTTACTATTCAGGAGCCACCTGTAGCTTGGGATGAATGAGCAAGAATTTTGTTTGGTGGTATTACTGAAATACGCCCAATAAAACCGTGACAGTTGTTCTCTGCCATAGAGAGGTCAGGTTTCATTCCAATTTAGGTTGCCTTTCAAACAAATCCTCGGTATTAGCTACAGCTTTAGATAGTACAGGAATTGGTGGGAACGCTTTGTTATTCTCAAGTACAGGCACTGAAGAGTAATTCAGTCATTACATATTTTAATACAAATTACGGCTTCCTGAGTAGCAACTATAAATAAGCTCTGCTGCCATATGTGGAGCAGGCAGATGAGCGCTGTGCTCTCACGGAGCAGACCCATAATTGAGAACCAGATGCTCCTAAGCTCCAGCCCTGATTCTGGTCTTCATGTGCTTGCTTGAGTGATTGCTTGCATCACTGAGTTGTAATTAATTAGTTAGTGCCTGGGAATGTGCAGAAGGTATAAAAGCACTACAGAAAGTATTTGAGGAGGTGTTTTGTTGCTCCACTTCCTTCCCATCAGAAGTAGGTAGCGTGACCTGTTGAAAAGCACCCAGGTAAATATATGCTTCACAAAGAAGGGGTGTTAATATTTGTTCCATTTTCTTATTAAGTGAAGTATGAAAGTGAATTGTTAAAGCTTTCAGTATTAGACTGTAATGAAATTATATCTTTTATTTATTTGATAGGCAGTTAATGGTGATGTGTTTGACGTCTCAGCCATCAGCTGGTGCTTTATGTTGATCTCAGCTATTATTGTGGATGCACTGATGGTGGTTTTTTTATCACTATAATTTTTATTAATAACATGAAATACTACAATCTATAGATGATGATGGTATTGTAATAATAATGAAAATACAGTGTTTTCACAGTGGCCCAGAGAAGCAAACTGTATCTGTGTTTTAAATTAATGACTCTATACTGGGGAAAGGACCAATCATGTTCACTTACTGTTGGTTAATTTTAGGTATGTTGTAGGTGTATCATATACTTCTAGAGATGTAGAAGACAGTAACTTCATCTTTTAACAAGGTTGTTTCTTGCGTTTCTAGCAGTTATCAAAACATTTAGTGAAATGTGAATGCTATGGTTCTCGTATAATTTAGGAAATACGAATTAATTTTAGTATTCTAACATTAATATTTCTTGGTAGGCTATTAATCACTTGACTGCTAGGTGTTTAAAACCCAATCTTTCAAACAGGAGCTGTACAAGGAGATAAATGTGGCTTCCATCTTCCTTTTGGCAAACCAAGCACAGCTTTTCACCCAACCAAGCAAAATGCAGGGACGTCTGGTGGCTGAATGTCCTGTGAGTAAATAATAGACAATGTAAATAACTCAACAATAATGTAGCAGGAATCAAGTTACAGCTGCTAAAAGCATTTCTGTCTCCAAAGAGAGGGTGAACTGATGTGTTTGTTGTCCATGGCCCAGCTCCTGGTGCAGGTGTGAGCCAAGCAAAGCCTTTCTGCTCAACTGCAGCAGCAGTGCTGTGACATTTCCCAGTGGCATTTCCATTTTGGATGTGGAGCTGTGATTGCTTGGTTTCAGTCTCTGAAGTTTCAATATTTAAAGTGAAATTGGGATTTGAGAGCAGCAGGGGCTGGGTGTGGTGTGGCTTTGCTGGTGGCATGGAGGTAGAAGAGAGAAGGCTTTCCTCTTTTTAGCAGTTGAGGATATTCTATTAAACACTTCTCTTCCTGGGGAGTAGTCTGTTGTTATATGGCAAATCTTTGCTGTACTAGGAAAGTGATTTTTATAGGGCAGTAGTTCTAAACCTGGGCCATCAAGAGTGAGTAAACCATGTTTATTTATACAGCACTTCCTTTGAAAACATTGGTGCCATCTGTCTATTTGCCAAGACACAGGAGTGGCACTGCTTTTTTTTGAAATACTGGATGTTTTTATTCCTACCTCTTATTTTACTTTACAATAAAACTGAAATTTTTTTTTAGAAATGAGGCATGGACTGTAAGGTGGACTGAAGATTTCAGTTCCAATTTGTGACTTTGCATCACTGTCTTATCCCTCTTCCCTGGGGAATATCCTAATGCAACACTTCAAATTGCTGTACTATGTCAGTGTGTCCCAGAAAACCCACCCTGCCTTTCTGAGCACCAGTTTCTTTAGGAAGAAGGTGAAGAAGGGCTCTATAACCTTGATAAGATGTCACAACATATGAGCTTTTTGTGCCTATTCTAAAACTTTCCTCTGATTATTTTAAATATAAATATTAGTATAATGAAATATCTTCTTGTATATTAGCATGTTAAGAGAATCCATAAATCTATCCATCAGGCTGAATCTTTTTCATAAAACTTTACATGGCTGGAAATATTTAGGAAAAAATGTATTCTTCCTTTTCCTTTAGTTTTATAAAGCGTATTCTAACTCTGTGAAGTGAAATCCACGTGTGGGGTGTTTGGATTCATTGGCTGGAGTTGGGGGATGGATAATGTTGGGTCATCAATTTTTGAGTGCACAGGAGTGCCTGTGTGAGATTAGAATATTTAATAGAAAATAATTCTGAATAGAAGATAGTGCAGTATTGTTATAGACTTAAATGAGAAGATTGCAATGTTATCAAACTAAGTGTACCTGACACTAATATAATATCATTTAAATCTGTTGTGAATCCAAAACCTGTGGATTAAAAAAAAAAAAGTTTGTCATTTTCAGTCCTCTGCATCTCTCATTTCTGATGTGTATAACAATGCTCTTATGAGGTTTTGGTTTGTTTGGTTTTTTCCTGTTGAATCTCATCCAGAATGCTTGAATGTGTTAATGACTCATGGAACACAGACCTTGTCTTTCAAATGAGTTTATTTTGTGGGCTGGTGAATTCCTAGCAGAACACATCATCTTCATTCACTTGAAATTGATATTTAGCATCTTTTCTAAATCAAATCAGTTTCATAAAAAGGTATAGAGTACTGAGACTTACAGATAAGACCAGAACACTAGATTTTTTTTTCCAAGTTAAAACTCCACTCAATACTTTCTTAAAGCTGTAAGAGTGGGGAAATAAGAATGTTCTATTTGACTGTTTCCTGAAATTTGCTTTAACTAACCATATCAGTTACGTATAACTTTTTTCCCTTTTTGGAGTTGAATTCTGCTCTACTCACATATGAGGGCTTTTTGTTCCATTCATGTAGTACTAGTCCTATGTGAGTTAATCTTCATATTGTCTGTAAGGATAAATGTTTCTCTATAAATCCTGCCCGTACCTCTACCTTTAAAACACAAAATGAGCTCTATTTGTAGATTAATTGGTACCCTTTCTCATACAAATGACAAAAGAAACCTGAAGTATATTAGTAATGTGATGGCAGTACTACTTCAAGAACAATTACCTTGTCTTAAATTGAAGATAAGCAGAATTGCAGAATTCATTCCAGCAATAAAGGCCACTTCTTTGAGTGGAATTAGGAAGAAATTAAAGGAATGTTTGTGCAAATGCGTTCTTGTAGGTCTTTGCGTGCTTTTTTTATCTTGGGAGGCATGTGGAAATAACAGAAAGAAAAACAGAGTAAGGTTGGTTTTTGTTTTTTTTTTTGGAAGTAGTATTCTTTAGTTTTGACTGTGGTTGTGGTGCCTTGGTCCCTCAAAACCAGATCTTGAGTCAAGAGACATAAAATCTGCTTATCACACCTTAACTGAGTACTAGGTTTTTTTCTGTTTAGAAGTATTCCAGATTGAAATCCATCAGTATGTACACCAAACTGCCTCTGGAAAGTTAGTTTTTCAAAGACTTTGTACAGGCTTTTTTAACAAAGGGCCAACAATGGGCAACTAACGGGCAAGTTACAAACCTCTATCAGTGTCAGTGGGTGGAAATTCAGCTGTGGGACATTTATGTGAACCTGAAGTTGCTGTGTGCTAAATAATATATGTATTTAAATGTAGTGTCTGTGTCAATCTGAAATATAAACAGTGTGGATCTGCTTCAGTTTCATGTTATAATTTTGTTAGTGTTCATATCAACTTGAAATTCTAACGGAGAAGAATGAGAAATTAATTTGTAATAATTCATGGAGCTCAAACACAGTTTAAAAATACCAGCTGAACCACAGAAATGTGAAATAAACCCTTTAGATAAGGAAGTGTCTGCAGAACTAATCCAGGAATTTTCCCGACAATCATATTCTCCACGGGGTCAGTAACCTTCTAACATCTGTGTGTCACACGATTTTTCTTTTCCCAAATCAGAGGCTCTTCAAGATCTGGTAGATATTTTCTGTCTTGAGGCAAAGAAATGATGATCAAGCCTTATGCAAGATCTGGAGTCCTCCAACAGCAGGGGCTGGGAAAGATCCAGAGGGAAAATCCAGAGTCTGCTGCTCTGCTTCACTGTTGGGGTGACTGGCTCTGCAGTAAACTCAGGGCTCAGTTCTCAGATCTCATGGGCAGGCTCTGGGTTTGGATATTTTGAATATCTGGATGATATTTGCTGCTTTAAAAACCTGTCACAGCTGAGGTCAGGCTTTTGTGCGTGTCAGGAGCTGCGACTGGAGGTGGTGAAAGGCGTTTCATGTGGCATTGGGATTTTGGGCTGTATGCTGAGCATCGTGAGGATTTTTTTTAGAGAAGGACTTTAAAGAGCTTGAGAAGCATTTTCATTGCATGATCTGAATCATAATATATAGATACTCTGACTACTTAAGCAAACTGTGCTGATATTGTGTACTACTTCTCACATGCTCCAAAAAAAGTTTTGTTCAATTGACTGCCCACGTGAAACATAAAGAACCTCTTGGCCTCAGAGTCACTTCATCAAAAAAACTGCTGGTGGGGAGGAGAGGTTAAAAAGATAATGATTGTTTTAGATTTCTTGTAAGTGTAAGAGCAGATACCTGTCACTTGAATTGGGAAAGGCATTGTGCTGCTCCTGCCCTGTTCTCAGCAGTGCAGCCTGGAATGTTGGCAGCCCAGCTCTGGCAGCGGGAGGATTCTTGGGAAGGAGGTGGGAATTCACTGAGCATCATTCACAAAAACGCCTTTGGGAGGTGTTTGCTGTAGCAGGGGAGCTCATTCTGACAGCAAAAGGGAGAGCTTTGTGTAAAGTCAGGGGTAGGTGCAGAGCCTGAATACTGATGGGCTTTCATCCCCAAAATTTCATCTTTCATCTTATTTCCTCTCCACTGTGGGTGCAGCCTTTGGAGCTGATAGAAATGTGAATATGTTGGAAAAAAGCTAATAACTCTGAAAAATGTTACACGTGAAAGCCGTGGGGAGCAGTGGCTGTGAGAAGGGTGGGGTTTGAAATGCACTGAGAGAAAAACATTTAACAAACATGGGCAAGGAGACAGATCTCAGAGAGAGGAGGCCCAACATCTCTGAGTCCTCTGATGACCAGTGCCAAAATTCCTTTTGAGCCTTGAACCCTGCACCAGAAGAAAGCTGCTGAAGGTTTATTTGTTTTGTTTTGGGGTTTTTTTGAGGGAAGGGACAGATGTTTAACCTGGCATCCCATCTAATTACCCATCAGACTCCTCTCATACTTAAGCAGAAGGAAAGGACTTCACAAGTAAAAAATCTGCAATTTAAATGTGCTTAGATTGGAGATGCAATTATCTACCCAATAGTTTGAAAATGTTCCAGCGGCCTGATGCAAAATCCATTCAGTTTAAAGGAAGTCTTTGATGGGCTCTGGATTTTACCTTAAAAGAGGAGAGCTACCTTAGTCTGTGTATTTCCTCTGCCTCTCAATTTCCTGATTTGGAAAAATTAACACTTTACCCCTGTCATTTGAAGTAAAAGTTAATTCCTTTATAATAAAACCACTGGAGAGAACAATAAAGATATAGGTGAATGAAGAGGTGTTGTATTCATAAAGTTCTTTCCAGTAGCCAGCCTGGGTGGTCACCCTCTGTTCTGGAAAGTTCTGCTTGGTGCCACCATGTTCTCACTTGTGGGTGGGCGACTGGGCAGTGAATGAAGGGATTTGTTGGTTTTACACCTATCTGCTGTCTTTGTAGAAATGCAAGGTATGACCTTCTCTGTCTTTTTTGCTGTTGGTACCCTTTGTCTGATATTCTGTGACTTCTTGATTCTCCTCCCATTTGATATGAAGTGATGATAGACCAAGCAAGTTTGCAAGGGAACTCTGACAGAATCCTCTGGGTCACCATAAACAGCAGAACTGCATTCTCAAGAAGGCTTGCTCCATCTTTTTAAGAGGTAGGCATTGTAATTCAGAGAAGGATAATGAATATTCTGTATGTAGGTGATTTTTTTTTGCAGGATCCAAATGCAAGGTCAGATAGAACGATCATAATTTTTATAGTACAGTTCCATATACTCCTAGAAATATATGTCTTACTCTCCTAGGATCAAGTCTTTGAACTTGGGGGGAGGAGATTGTGGTGGGTTTTTTTGCTTTGGTTTTTTGCTTTATTTTGGGTTTCTGTTTATTTGTGTTGGGGGTAGTTTGTTTGTTTTGTACTAAACTGTATGACTGCAGAGATACAAAGAAAAATATCCTGAATGGCTTTGTTGTTAGTGGTAACACTGAGCCGGTGCTCTTGAGGGAGAGTGATGCCTCTGACTGGGGCTTCCTGTTGCTAAAATGCACATCAGCTCTCACCTGTCCTGGAAGATTCTGCTTCTGGAGACAGGGAGGCACATTAGGTTTGTTTATGCTTGTTTTGTGTGCTTTCATAAAGCAGTTTGGAGTTGTAAACCCATGTGTAATCAACGTTACATGACTTTCCTGTGAATGGCATAATTACATTCACATGCCAAGTGTGAAGTGCTTTGACAGTCTCGCAACAAAATTCATTCAAAGCTTTGAAGCAAAAGAAAGAGAGGAAAAATCAACTATTGTCTTTTGGTGAGAATAATAACGTCTGAGACTCCATCGTGCTTATCCACCAAATTCTGTGTGGAATGGTTTTTATGTGCAATAGGCTGTTTACAGCGAGCCATTTAAAATAATAGCCCGTGAGACCATTCCCTGATGCGTGCTGCTATACCTGGAGAGCCTGCCAGATACCATCAGGAAAATGGACCATAAAAGCAATCCAAAACCTACATTCTTAGTGGAATTTATCTGATAAATACCTTGCTAAATCCTAAGTGTTTCATTCATCTTTTTTAAGTGTGATACACTGATCTGCTTATCTGTTTAGCCTCACTGGCAGCATTCTCTCCCGAGGTTAAAACACGTAAGGAAGACACATCCATTCACTTTAATAACTGTTATCTCCCAAAGAATAAGAGCTGCAGAATCATTAATTAAATGTGATCTTGCTGGGGAAGGGCTCCTGATGAAGATGTATGTATGGCTCACTTGGTGTCGGTAAACTCTATTTCAAATACAGTTTTTCACGTTTGACCATTTTCAGTGTCAGGTAAAAACTTGTCAACAAAAGAGCCTATGTATCTAAAAAGCATCATTTGTAATAGACATACAGCCAATCCCTTTCACCTCCTGCTGCCATCTGTAACATGCAGTAATGGAATTATGGTGGATGAATAGTCCTATATTTTTTCGTAAGACTAGAAGCTGGGAACTTTTTTTGCCATCAAGCTCTGTGAAAGATAGAAATTGTTTAATATGTAAAATTTCTGTTTAAGCACACTACTGTGTGATTTCAAATTTTATTTTAATGCCACTTCAGAAGAAAATCACAAAAATTTAAAGTTTTTCCTGAAGACATTTGTAGAAAATTTTCTTAAACAAAACAGTATTTCAGTCAAAATCGAAATATTTCTACGTCAAGTGCAATATAAATCCCAGTCTCTTACTAGAAGTATCCGAATGTTTGATATTGATGTGTTTCTGATGAAAAGAAGCTGCATTTCTGTGAAGTATATTTGAAGTCAGAAGAGGTTTCATCTTCCTTTTTTCTTTACCTTATATTTCACCTTATATCCTTGATTCTTTTTTATGTAGATGTCCACCTTCTGTTTCTTCATAATTTCAAACACCTCTGCCTTTCCTTTGATTTTTTTTTTTTCCCATCTATAAGATATTTCTCACAAACTTAATTAAGTAGACCTTTATCTTCACACTGCAAGACTGGGAGATACCAGAAGCTACTCTAATAGAAGCATAATAAAATAGAGGTACAGATTTTTTTGACTGTGTTTACAAAGTGGAAGGGCAGCCATGCACTCTGTGGTTCTGAACAACAGGGTAAATTTTCCCTTCCACCTCTATCCAATTTTAATTAATATATTCCAATATAAGTGGTGAGCTGAAGGCTTCCTTTTGCTTCTCTTCAAGACCTGTATTAACTAACAAAACACCCCGAACAAAGTGTGTAATTTATCAACACATCTCAGTGGATGCTGGATCCCTTAAAACTTGGGAAATGCAAAGGTATCATCCATTAATTGATGCAATTTCCAAAGTGTCCCCTGACAAGGTGAGCAGAGGCTCTTTTGTGTTCTCTTTGAGGTATCCTTAGGTTACATACCCGGAGCAAGAATCTGATGTGTATGTGAATATAAAATTGTGCATGGTTTGTAGGATAGAAATTGTTAATTCTGGCCAAGAACACACACATCTACCATCTATTCCACGAGGATTTTGGCAGCAGCTCCACCCCTGGATCCATGGACCAGCACACCCTGTCTGCTCCTGGCTATGGGGCCATGTGTCAGAGGAGCAGCTTGGTCTGGGTGCCTTCCTTTTGTTTTCCACTTCAACCACAGAGATGCCACGTGGTTCTACGTTCTAAAGTACTGTCCTTAGACTCTGTCTCAAATACATTCTTCTCTTCAGCAGCAGCACTGGATTTTGTGAATTTCTTGTGGTCAACTCTGCTACAGTTCTATCAACCTGAGCAGAGGGCGTGGTTTCCGAGTAAAGTTGCAGGTGTCCAACTTGGCATCTCCAGAGAGTCTTTTATCAGGGCAAGTGCTTCTTATGCTCAGTGGTAAATGATCAATAAAATGGGGAAAAGTAAAATAAATACCCTAAAGTATCTGGTGATTGAAACGTCAGCTGAGCTGGTGGGCTGTGGTGTGCTGAGGCTCTAAATTTCCACTCAGAGATTTGAACCTCTCCATTTGCAAAGGAGTGACCTAAATCTGGAAATGTCTTTTTTGAGTCTGACTCTAGTACTTTGGGAAAAATCCTCCAGAGATCCTAGTTTCCCTCTCATGTAGAATGTGAATCATATGGAAAATGTACCAGAGCTGTGTGGGAGCAGCTCTTTCGTGCTGAGATGGGATGCTGAGCTTTATCCCTTTCCTTTGGGAGCAGACGCCAGATCTGTGTTCCGAGTGACTATCTTTGGTACATACGTGAATCTCCAAAAGGGCTCATTTATGAAAGGAGCAGAATATCTGATCTCAGATCAGTCATGTAGATCTAAGGGAAGAATTTTGCCTTGAGTGTGAATTAGTCTCAAAGACAAAATTCACAGCAGCTTACTTGTTAATGAATTACAAAGTCTTTATTTTTAAACATTTTAAGTCTTCTTAAGTTCCCACAAGGAACTCATTATGCTTTGCACTTGGAAGAAAATGGAGAAAACCTAAGTGGTGCTTTGGAGGGTGGGGAGTCTGGTTCCCGTGCAGATGAAGTTGGTGCAATTTTACACATGTAATGTAAATAAAGGTACTGATAAATAGAGCATGCACCGTAGGTAGCTGCACGCTCTAATCTGCGATGTGATGCATATTTATGAATGTGAATATAATTAAAAGCTGGTGTTTTAAGTGTCAATCAGCCCAATTTATACACAGATCGTTAGATGAAATGCTTCTCTTGAAATGGCAGAGTGTGTACAGTGTGGACCTGTGCCTGCAGATTATATGATTTCCCATTTCTTCATTTAGAGCTTCCTTTTATGGCTGGAGACCTGGAAAGTCCTTGAGAAGACATTAAGGAGATATTAATCTAATTAATTGCTTTTTAAGTCTTGAATGTGTGTGTATGTTTTTAGGTTTTCCTTTTTTTTCCTGTTCTTGATGTAAGTTGCAAGACAACAGAGGCATAATTAGTTAAATTTGGAGGATGTGTTCACAACTTTTGAGATAATTTAAAAATATGCAAGCTTTTCAGTATCAGTAGAAATTTCAGAGACTGTCTAGGCATACTAGGTTTGCTGAAAATACTCTGGAAAATTATGATTTTGATGTGATGATGTTCCATCATGTAATTGCAGGGATTTCAAAGAGATTTAGGGCCCTGCTCAGTGAGGTGGCACATTATTATCAAAGCACATATCAGAGGATATTTGGATTATTAGGGGCTCAATGGGAAGAGATATGGCCTGGAAGCCACTTGAAGCTTGATGTGGACAATGTGCTCAGCTTAGTTTATGGCCACACTTGTGAGGGGGAGGATTAATTCTCATTCTCCATCCTTTGGGAAATGCTTTCCCTGGATCAGAGGCTGCAGCACACGTGCAGCTGGTACCTGGATGAGGCCAGCGTTTGTCTGGTTATGGGGGAGGAGGGAATTCATCTCACACATCTAAAATTATCTTGATTTTCATTTCAGCTTTGTAGCTCACCTTTAAGAGAAAGCAGAACGTGAGCAGCTGTCCAGTGAGTGATTCTGTGCCAGCTGATGTGGAATGTGAGGTCTTTTATGTAGCTAAACGCAGTGATTTAAAACATCTGCCCATATCCCTGTTTTCTCTATTTGACTGTGGTTCCATAGTGGAAACTTCTTAACCTGGTGGAGACTTTTTATCACATAGTATCCGATTTCCAGAGTTATCTTTTCCATCATTTTTAGAAGTAATTGTGTATTTTCTTGCGAGTGATGGCTTTTATCTCTAATAATTTTGGGAATATATTCATATACAATCTCTTTTCCCCATTGTGGCTGTTGAAAACTTCTTGTATTTGTGTTTTGGGTTATTTTGTTGGGATTTTTTTTTTCCTATGGAAACACAAAGTATTGCATAGCATATTGCACTGACAGAGATGAATAAAAATTGAGGAATAAATTTAGCTGTAGAGGTAAAGCAATAGTAATTTACAAGTATAGTTCTGGGGCCTTTGTTTAGGGTTTTTTTCCTCTCTACAAATAACTGCAATTCCAATGTGAGCGCCTTGGCTGCTAAAAGAAAAAAAAAATTGCTAATCCTGGTGTAGGATACATGCTCCATTTGTATGAGTGTGTGGATCTGCAGTGTGTTTATCCTCGGAGGGATCTGATCCCTTTTGTTTGCTCAGTGCTAATGCCAGGAGCTTGTGGAAAATGTTCCCTCGCCCTCAAGATACAAAGGTCAGTGTTAACATCTGCCCACAGGGATGGTCTAGAGAATTAGGGTAGGCATGGGTTCCAGTAAATCCAACTAAATATAGCAAGAACATCTATTTGAACCGTTTTTGGTGAACCCTTTTGTGGTTTTCATTCTGGCCATGAACACAGTGTTGTGCACAAATTGTGTTAGGGAATCATTTCAGCCACCCCAAGTCCTGCTCTGTGTGTTGGGATCTGCTGTGAGCATCCCTGGTAAGATGCTTAAACTCAAGTGTTCCCTCTGTCAAATGCTGGAACTGAAGAATAACTTCTTCAATTGACCTAATCCTAACTTTGATCGTGCTCAGATTTTCTGCTGCTCATAGCAAAAACTGGAACACCCTTAATTTCTTCTTCTTTTAATTTCTCAGTTTGGGCATATATTACCTTTTTAACTTTAGGGAACTGTTTTAAAAATTTCTTTATGTTTGGTTTGTTAGAAGCTATCCATTTGCTATTGGGGTATAATTATTTTTTAGGACCAATGAGTTATGAAAATATTTATAGTGTTAATCAGTTACATTATTAATGGCTAAAGGCTAAAAATATAGTCACTTTATAATTATTTATGGCTTATAATCTTTAAAGGGCTATAGGTCTTTAACTACCCAGTAAAACTATAGAGAATTTACAGATCACTGTTTTATTGGTATTATAACTTAACTACTTCTTTGAACTTTTACCAGTGACTGCTGAGGCTTTTCAAGGATGACAGTATCTCTTTTACCTTTTGACGGTTGCTTTTAAGAAATCTGTGATGTGAAAGTAAGATATTAAGGTATTTAAGTAACAGATTGAGAAATCGAAATAACCTAGAAAAATGGTAATTGAAGTTGCAAAATATTGATATATAAAAATAATTTTTAAAATATATCTAGAATATTTCTATAACATGTAAATAATATATTTTAATATTTATATTTTTATAATATATAGATATTAATAATCACAATAATTTCTATTGTAATAACAGATTAACAGAAAATATCTCTTTTGTATCAGTGTAGGCAGTCACAGATGCATGGGAAAATGGGAAAGTAGGGAAAAATGACACCTGGATTTTTCAAACATGAGTGACGAAAAAGCTAGTGTCTTCCTAAAGAAAGTCATGTCAGTGTGAGGTTATTCCCTTGATTCTTCTGATTATTTGGGATTTGGGAATCTCCAAAGATATGAATATTGTGCTGTCACTTATGTGTGAGTAAATATATTTTATTGTTTTCTGCCTTTTATTGCTATGAGTGAGGAAAGTGTGAAGGCTGAGGGTTGATCTTCCACTCCTAGGAGTAGTTTCTGAGTCCAATTCACCACCAAATGGGTGTAAATTATTGAAGTCTTTGTGGCCACAGGGCTGTGAGCAGCAAAAATAAGAAAACACTTGCATTGAAGTAGTGGGCATAGCCACTACTAACCCAAATTAGGCTTTGAGTAATTATCCTCATAACTACTTAGACAAGTTCTTGCACATCTTGTTGGGTTAGAACAATTGTCCAAAAGACCTTGCAATTCAAATGTAGTAGCTGGACTTGTTGGTGAAGCTGCAGCAGCTGGTGCTGTGCAGGGCCTTAGGTGGGATGGCCCCGAATCTCTCGTGTTCTGGGGCTGGAGGAGCTTCCACCGCCCAGTGATGAAATGGAGACAGAAACCCTTGAGGTGGACAGAGAAAAAGCCACCTGTATTTGCAAAAGACTTTGAGAAATGTTTTTCTGTTCTCCCAATAGTCCTAAATCTGGCTCTAACATGTTCTGTTAAATAAAATTCAAAGGGTCGTTTTCTCCCAAAAGGTTACCTAAGATTTTACTGTTTGTTCAGCTCAAAGTGTCTTATAAAATTAAGTCTGTTCTGTCTGAGGGGAAAAAAAATTATGAATATGAAGCTGCCCATAAAACATAGTTTTCAGCTCAGAACAACAGCACAAAAATTTACTTGAGATAGTTGTGTGGACTGTCTTCTTCAATTACTTTCAATAAAACTGAATATTTGCAGTACATGTTCTACCAACACAGTCCCAACCTGCTGAGCCAGATTTGGTTTTGACTAGCCCATAAAATGGTCTGTGCCTTCTTTTAATGCTATTTTTTTTCCAATACCATTCCTCGAGCTTTCAATCTGTACCTCAGAAAACAGGCAGCTATAGATACATGTAATTTTTCTAAGCACTAAACCACACTGAGTTTTCTAAGTACTAAACCACACGTTTCACCTGAAGTCATCGAGTAGGTACAATGTTTATGTGAGTCTGCAACAAATTCCATGTGTGAAGGCTCTCATTTACTGCAAATCTTCCATTCAGCCAGGCCAGAGGCTGGTGCCAGAGCTTTGTGGTGTGGCAGGCGTGCAGATGCTTTTCCCTGCACCGGGAGCTTGCCGTGGCGTCCATGTGCCAGGTGGAGGCAGAGTGCCATTAATCCGTGGGATTGAGGGAGAGGGCTGGGCAATGATGTTCTTCCAAGGCTTTGATCGTTTTTTGTTAATGAGCTGGTTTACACCTCGGCTATTAAACAGTTGGAGACTTTTTTTTTTTTTTTTTTTGCTGTGAAGTCTGCAGCTCATGTGAAAGCAGGCTAAATTTGGAATAATACAGGCTAAGCCAAGCAACATTTTTCCACCTTCAAATAATAGATTCTACTGCCCTATAAACCTATAAACGCAAATGATTCTTGTTGCCCATTTCTTTCCTTTTGCTTCCTCCTGCCATTTTTCCTTTCCTTCCTCTTAACATCCTTGGAATGTGGAAAGCATTTGGATTTAGTAGAATGGTTTTTGTTCTCAGTTTTAAAACACAGCTTCTCTCTCTGCCACCCATGTGCTAACTGCATCAACTTGTGGTTTCAACCTTTTCTAAACACACACACATACACAGAAAATCCTGCCTGTTGCCCTTATTTTTGGTGGGCTGCAGGCTTGCATGGGTATTCTCAGATCACTGAATGTGATTCCTGCATGTTACTGGATTCTCTGGATTAACCATTGTGTTGTAGGTTGAGGGAAATGAGTTCTGCTTCAGCCTTGATTTTGTTTTCTTACCCAGGGGCAAAGAGGAGACTCACAGAAATGGCATCTCCTTAACTCTGCTGTCTTCTCCTCCTTTAGCAGACTCACTGGAGGATGTCGATGTGTACCAGGGAGAGAGACATTATGCCTCCTTCTGGGTAGGACTTTTCCTGAGCCATTTGGCCAGTGGTTTCTGCTTCTGTGAAATATGGAAATATGTCAAGAGCAGGATTTTTAGCAGAGGACGACACTTGTGTTACCTGCCTATCTGTACCGCAGGATGTCAGGTTGTCTTATTTAGCTGAGGATAATGTGCACTCTGTAGTTTTGGTAGTTAAAGGTTTTCACGATTTATAGTAACTTTGGAGCCCCAGCTTCAGAGTTCATCTCTGCTGCACACCCAAACCTCTGTGCAGCTGTGTGTTAAAGGCTGGTTTAACAGCCCCCAAAGGTGCCTTAGGTTTTGTTGACGTGAATAAATAAATAACATTACACAGGAAAAAGAAATTAGATATGAGAAAACAAAGACTTAAATCTCATGTCAAGGGGAAAAGGTTTGGTATCCAAACTTAATGTGATATTAAATTTAGCAGATCAAAGCAAAGGTGTGAAAAGTTTCATATGGAGCTATTAGAATTTTCTACTTAAAATTCAGGTAGAGCTGATGTATGTTCAAGGTTTTATGGGGTTGAGGGACGAGAGTTTGTTGGGGTTTTTTTTCCACAGGTAGAGTTCAATATAAGCTGGAAACAAATTCAGTCATGTTGCCTTTCTGAGGGTGAACAAAGCACCACTGATGTCACATGCCGTACAGGTGGAGTGACTGACTAACAAACATCTTCTACAAAAAATTAATTTAATCTCAACTCAGCATTTAATTGCTGAGATGAAGAGTTCACTTAACCCTTGGTGAATTCCCAGGCCTTCTCTGTGCTGATTGCAGAGAGTGCCTTGGGCAGCTGTCCCACAAACAGGCACGCCTGTGCCAAATGTCACTTAAATCAGGTGGATTTAGTTCATCTCCCTCTAAAACCCCCAAAACAGAGAGTGCACCAGTGTCACATGGTTGGGACAGGAATGTGTGTCCATGCTGACAAGCACATGCTCGCAAAGAAGGTTGTTTCTCTCTACAGCAATGGTTAAAAATGCTTTCATGCTTGCTTGGCTATATTCAGTGCAAAGCAGTAAGTGTGGAAAAAACCTGAAATATTGGAGAGTGTAGATTAACAGTCTAAATACTACTTTTTAATTATCAGCACAGAATTAGACATTAACTCAGGAGGTATTTGTAGGTATCAGAATTTTTCCTTTAATTTTTCTGAAGTATCATTCAGTTTTGATATGCTTAGTATCATACTACTGATGCTGGTTTTTCTTCCCTTTTCA
This sequence comes from Origma solitaria, assembly GCA_013397895.1. Classification (NCBI taxonomy): domain Eukaryota; kingdom Metazoa; phylum Chordata; class Aves; order Passeriformes; family Acanthizidae; genus Origma; species Origma solitaria. Next base: position 4,601,309 of record VZRL01004973.1, on the reverse strand, counting down.
GTGTCTTTGATTTTAAAAATGTGGATAACTTATTGCACACTGAGCTAAAAGCTATAAATCTATTCCTTGCTGAAGCACTGTCATAGTCCTGCTCTTATGTCAGTGGTGTCAATAATGCTTCAAGTTAAGACAGTCAAATGGAAATCTCTTAAAAGAAGAAAAAGGAAAAAAAGGTGCTCAGAACTCTTGTGATCCTTATTCTTAGTGTATGTTTGAAGTTTGGAAAAATAATTGAGAAATAGAGATATCTATCTATATATTAGTGTATCTTGCACTATGAACAGGATACACACCAGGTCTGACAGTTCTGATTCTCTGTGGTTGCCAGCTTTGGTCTTGGTCAGCATCTATGTGTGCTTAATCAGGACTGCAATCTTCAGTTTGTGGTTTTGATGGCCAAATGTATGATCTTTATGTTTTGGGGGAAAAATGTCACACTTTGGCAGTTGACCATGCACAGATATATGAGTTACAGGCACATATTATGAACAAAGAAAAGAAAATGCATCCGCTGATCAACGTGGTCTTTTAATAAGAAGACCAGTACAGTGTAGCAATGATAGAAGGAAAAAGGTGTTAAGAAGGTGGGGCAGTGTGAGACAGAAGGAAAGGTAATTAATTAATTGTCACTCAGGTCCTTTACTTCCTTGTAAATCTCTTCAGTGTCAGCTCCTGCAGCCACAGTTTAATAACATAATAATAGAAATATAAATAAGTAACCTCATATTATACTCACATGGGAACCTCATAGTACACAACACAAAAACTAAAGAATCTGATTCCTTCGAGCTGTCTCTCCTCCCATACGAGACCTGGGAGAGCAAAGGGTGCTCAGACCACTTCAGCATTTTTTCTTCACCTTTCACCATTCATTCTTTGAATTTTTTTGTTTTGCCCTCTCTTTGTCCCATCTCCTGGCACTTCAGGGAGAGGATTTGAAACCTTCCCAACACAGTTGCTACTATGGGCGACTTCATATTTTCAGCACCCCTGTCAGCATAATCTGAATAGCCTGATGCTTATAACACGGTTGTAGACGTGCTAAGTGGTATCACCCAAAAGAGCTTTCTGTGTAGGTGAAACAAAACTTCTCCGTTCTTCAGACGAAAAATAGTATTTACACTATTTGCGCTTTCCTAAATGATCTCTCAGTGCTCATTGTACGTGCATTGTAAATACTACCAAGCTTGGGAGCACAGAAGAATGGCAGAGGTAGAGATTATCAGATGCATTGCAAACCTTTTGTTCAGCTGTCAGAGCATCTGAATGAAGATGGTTTGGTGTCAGACATCCTATTACAGCTCCTTCATGCTCAGGCTTGTTTCATTTGTTCTCTGGGTGAAGCTGGCAGGAGTCACCGCAACGTGAGTGATCTTGCACCTGGAATCCTGAGCTTGTGCCCAGGAAATCTGCATGGAACCCCTCTGTTAATAACATGGCTCACGTCCTGCTTGCTTCACGCTAATATTGATATCGTTAATATCGATCACAGATTAAGCTTCTGTCTTCAAAGCAAGATAGTTTTAATTGCGATTGAAATCCTCCTATGTACTTTATGCTGTTTTACTTTGAAGTTATAGTGTTTCTCTGGGTGCTATTTTCACATCTGAATATATTGTCATGTAAAGCCCACTAAGCTGTTTCGTGCCCATTTATTGCCCTTAAGAATTGATTCCGTCCCCTCAAGCATTTCCTTGTTTTTTTGAATTTGTGCCTTTTTAGACTTTACAAGATGTGTTACCACATTAATCACTATAAATTCCAGTGTGCTTAAGGTCTTTAATGTTTAGTCCCAAGAGTCTTCACATATAATATGTGAATTAAGTGCTCTTTAGGTACTGAAAAAAGTGCATAGTAAAGACATCCTGTAGAACTTGAAAGACTTTGAGAAGTGGTTTGTGCTTTGTAAGTGCTGCTCTGCCTCACATTCCTCTATTTGTAACAGTGCTTTTGACACTTTCTTGGTAAACTTGGCTTCCACGCTGTGTAATTAATTTGAACATTCATCTATGCCTGACTGAAAACTTCTGATGGCTTCATCTTTTAATAAATAAATCTGATTGTCCTAAACTCCAAAAAAAAAAAAAGTATTTGAAGGTCTGAACTGCATTTTGCTCCAGTGAGATCTATACACTCTAGTGCTCTGCTTAAGAAGAGAGCAGGACACATCAATCAGAAATGCAGATATTTGCAGGGTATTTAATTAGAGACCTGTTTTAGAGAGGAGAAATGAACTGAGAATCCAGCTGACCACAGTGTGTTCTCTGAGAATTCATTACTTGCTGTGTTGGAAAACTAACCGGTCAAGAAAACTTGCAGTACCTGTCAGGGTTGCTATTTCAGAAAAAAACACTTGCCTCCGTCAGCACGGCTGTTTAGATAAACCGATCACTTCTCTAATCGATTCTGAGTGCTGAAAAGTTGCCATGGATACAAGATCCTGCAGCAATCAAAACAGAAGGTAAGTTTAGAATTGGAAGTGACAGATTTATTCATCACATACTTAACAAGCCTTTGAAGGGAAAGAGAGAGTTTGTCAGAGTCCTTAGGCTGTGTATAAAAAGATTGTGGAGAAATACTCAGAGAATTGCCAATAGGCACTTCAGTTGGAGAGGACTGGGTAATATTTGCATTAGAACTATTGCACAGATGTGTTTGCTTGAAACTTTTGCTCTGGATGACAAAACCATCAAAGCCTGCAAGCCTGTTGTCATTTATCTCCAGTTTTGGCAATAAATGGTCAGCTGCGGATTTCTGTCTTGGTGGTGGAGGGTTTCAAACTGTTCAAAGCTCAGCTTAGAAGGCAAGGAATGCAGGGCAGCCACTTCTGAAATCAAACCTTTGGATCCTTCTCTCATTCCAAGCAAATTTTAGAAAGTGAGTTTTCAATGTCCCCTACTGAAAATTGCTGGAATCCTACAGAAGCATTTTTTGGATTTCTGTGTGATCCTGCTGAGCTGCCTTCTGCTGTCCTCTTTTATAGTTTTCTGCTTTTAGTACATTTTTCAGCTGGGTGTTGTAGGGATGCCACCCCTGCATTTGCTGGTGATGCCGTGTTGTATTTCAGTACACAGGACTCAGAAATTCATGCACTCGTATGAGTGAGATGGGAAACAAAACAACAAAATCTACTTTAACTGTGAAAGGTCATGGAAGTCAAATTAAAATGACCAAAAGGAGAGGGTAGTGTTGCAGTTAATTTCATTCTCCTGGGTAAGCTCCTTGCAGTCTTTATAACTGTGCTGAAAGTAATTTTCTCCCTTAGTTCTTTCAAACTTCTCAGAAATCACCTCTCCCCCTCCCACTTCTCTAAACTGAATGTATATTTAATAAGAGGACATGCAAAACCAAACTCATTTCCTGGTTTCTCCTACATATAAACATACTGTGCTAATTGAATTTTTTTTTGTAAATCAGTGTTCACAAAAAAATAAAGCATGTTTCCTTAGTTCAAAGCATGTCTGGGTTGGAGGGTTTTGTGCTCAAATCAAGAAACCTCTGCAGCATTATATAAACACGTAAAGAAAGTCGGTATAACTGAGAGGATTTCTTTTTAATACTTTTTTTGGTTTTCTTTCCAACCTGGGGCTTTCTAGTAAAACTTGGAGATTGAAATTCACTTGCAAAAAGCTAAGAAAAAGCATTCAGTGAATCTGCAGCAGCCCAGCTGCGTTGGGCTGGCCTCTCATGCCAGGGAGGGATCTGCCAGAGAGGGCTTGGACAGCACAGAGGGCACGAGGCAGGACTGCAAAGCTCCCAATTGATGTTTGAGTGCTCTGTCAATCTGATTGTCCCCAAATCCATGCGGTGTGGGGCTCCTGGAGATGCTCCTCAGGATGAAAAGGTTCTCATTTCCCTGCGTCCAGGAATACTCTTGCTTTTGCTTAGCGATTCAGCTCTTGTACATTCCGTGTTTGTGGTCACAAAAATGAATTTGTTTTCCACAGGATCTTCAGTTTGTGGATCTGAGCATGCATTGTTCAATGCTTATGTCTTTCAGTTCGTGTGCACATTGTAAACTTAAACGCTGCAATCCACTACTAGAGATAAATAATTAAACAAATAATACTTGGTTTCTATTTAAGTGGATCTGGCTTAATTAGTAGACTATTACATATCTTTCTCTTCAGCATTCTGAGGGGTGCAAATTAATGAAGTCCATCTCTCAAGAAAAAGAAAAGTTTTCATTAAAAAGTCGAGATTTTGTTTGCTACTATGTCTGAAGCTAGTGCTATTCACAAAAATGTTTGTGGCTGCCCATTCTTCTTTTGCAAATCCTCAATGCTCCACAGATATGCAGAGGAGTGTGATTTATGGTGCTCTCCTGCATCCTGTGTGTCTTTCTCCTTTGTCTCAATCACTCAATCACAGAGGAAGAACACCACCTTACGCACTTCAGAATCACGAAAAAATGAATAGACAGCATTTGGTGGAGGGCCTGGGAAGGATGGAATCCCCAAAACACCTGGAACGCATTTGCCCAAAATATTAATCCTAGGAGTAATTTCTAAGAACTTTGCGAAGGGCAAAAGAGAGTTTAGTGCTCCCAAGACAGTTGCATGGGTGTCTCTTAAGTTATACCTTTTTTCTTTTTTTTTTTTTTATTTTTGCTTCTATAAATGCAAAGAATTATTTCTGTAGTTGTCCATTGCCCCACTGCAAACATTTCCCAGCTCCTCTGGGAGCACTCTGGGTCTCTCCTGGTGCACAGCCACCCTTGTTATTGTAAACGAATGTTTTCTGGAGTGTCAGATGGATGCAAAGAGACGTGGTGCTAAAACGTTATTGAGACAGACATAAGTCTTTTTTTTCCTGTATTAAAATAGGTTTAAGTATATATTTTGCTCTGAACCAAGCTTGCAGTCATCTACAAAACTTGGTTTGTGAGGCTGCATTATTTTAGGCTGCTCTGCTTTGTTCATATCTTCCATGTATGAGGGAAGAGGGATCATTGCAAGAGTTGATCTCAATCTCAGCTCTCAGTTTATAAATGATCACATATTTATAGATAGGATTTGTTACATTTCCACTTATAATTAACTCTCTAAAATCTAATACCTACTAAAGGAATGATATCTTAAAAAAAAAAATCTGTATTCAGCAGGGAATATGTTGTTTGAATGTCAGTTTTCTTGAATAAGTAAAGCATGAGAGAGAATGTTGTGCATGTCACCATGCATAGCATGTAAGGAAAATACTTTTGTAGTATTTGATACAGGTTAATCTTTACATTATAAAATTAAGTGATTTTGCCTCACTACTTAGATCTGCAGTAATATTTCCTTAGTTATTTCTTTCAAACCTTCAAACCAAAGAAGTTTGAAAAGTTTGAAAAATTTGAATTTACCTTACTTTGGCTTTCCTATAGGTATGATATTTTCTTGATGTATATATCTATTTTTCTGTGTGTTGTGTGTATCCTCAGTGGACTTTATAAAACGCTTAAAATAAGAGATCTGAGATCAAAATTAGTTTTACTCTCTTTATACAGCATACAATAAACCCATTTCAACAAACACCAAAACTGAAGATCCTATTCTGGGATGTAGTTGAATAAATTACCTAATACATTAATTACTTCTCCACTTTTTTTCATGGAAACTCATGACAAGCTTAGATTTAGAAGAACTGTTATAGTATAATATTTCTAAAGAGAGGAAGGAAATTATTTTACACCAAGGGAATGGACTGTAATTCCTGAGCATGTAATGGAATTGTTGCTTGAAAACCTCAAACTGAGAAGAACAATTTGCTTCCTGCCTTGGCAGGCTGTTCCAGGAGCAGGGGGGCTGCAGTGGCTGATTTGAGCTGCACTCCCTGATCATTAGCTCAGACTCTTGGCAAGTTTGATTTCCAGCCATGCAGGTTTAGGAGTCAGGAGAAGGCAGAGAGCTCCTCCATTGAGCTCTGCTGTGTCTGATTCTGCACTTTGCCCTCTGAAGGAGGACTCTGCAAAAGTGTTGGGAGTTCTCTGTCCATGCTGGGCTGGGGCTGTTTCAATAGAGTCGTGCTGGAATGGAAAATTCATCCTGACAAATGAGTGAGCCATCTATTAATTCTGCCAGGACTGAAATGAATTGCTCTAAAACTAGAATCTCTAAAGGTATGAAACTCATTACCTCTTCAAGCTGTCAAGTACAACTAAAGTCTAAATTTTTAACCCCTTTTTTTTTCCCTGACACTGATTTCCTTTTTGGGATGAACTTATTTAATACTTTCTGCAAGGCACTGAACTGAAACCTGCGTTTCTGGAGAGTTTCTCAGAGTTGCAGGTCCTGGTTAACAGCAGGATGATGCTCATTAGTATGACATTATTTTATTACCAGATAATTAGGCTGAAAATGCTAATTCAGATCTTGATCACTTTGATAACAGCAAAGAATGAAGCTGATAATTAGGAGCTCTAATTTGTTAAGTGGATATTTGTTCACAGAGCCTAGATTGACTACCAAAAAAGATTTCAAAAATAGTTTTCTGCTTTCACTCTCTTTTCATTTTGGTGGTTCAAAACCAGTAAATGTACATGGTACAGATCACCTAAATTTCGGGAAAGTAAAATATGGTTAGCATATGGAATCACTAAATAATTTATTACCTATTCAACTATCAGTGACTAATTTTATATTTTTATGATAATATTGATGGGCTCTTTAGCAAAGTGGATCAAAGCATTTATTTCTGGGGAAAAAGAAATCACTGACACTAGTGAATATACTATGATGCAAAGATGAAATTTAGATAAACTTACCACTCAATGCTTCAGCCTGTCAAACCAATTTTGTACTTTAAAAATTGTTTTGTCCAGAACTTTTTCTTCTCTGTAACAAGAAACGTCTCCTTCGAATCTCCTGTTTGAATGTATGCTGGGGATATGTGAATTATTCAATGTAAGATATTGTGATCTGCAAAAGTTCCAAGTTGCTTTGTGTCTGGACATCCCACAAAAGTCTACACTGGCCACTTTCCTGTGTAGATTTCCCTCTTCACTGACTTTTCCCAGGGCTCAAAACTGTGTTTCAGAATTTTATTTATTCATAGTTAAGTAAGGAATGGCATATACTCATAACATTTTGATTTCTTCCTGTTAGAGGAGGACCATAAGAATTCCTCCTGATGCTAATTAAAAAAATTAGTTCATTTGTATAGATCAATTGTTTGCTGTTTACTCTCTGAATATTTAGGAGCAGAAAATTGCTGGCAGGAATCATTACTGACACAGCAAATTTTAAATTGACACTAGAGAGCATTTGTGGGAAATATGTCTCACAGCTGGAGTAGGAAGATTGAGTAGAAAATCATCACCTTAATGCTCTGTGATCTGCATGGGTAAAGAAATCAGCATGTTTTGAATGTCTAAAAAATTAGAGAAAAACAGGCAGCAGAACAAGTGGCTTTTACCTGCAAGATAGCTTTTAAACAGCATGGGATTGCAAGTAATGCAATCATCTAATAGGGAAGTCCTAAAGAGATCTCTCTTCCTCTGAAATTTGGTACTAAAAAAAAGCAGGTGACAATTCCGTAGCTGTGTGTGGAGCCTTGGTTGTTGGATAAGTCAAGGGAAATAAAAAAAAAAGAGTGCTAATGGACATTTAGCGGAGGCACAAAATACATGCATGTGAAGTATGAAATATGTCACATGAATGCAAGTATATGACATAGAGTTTATAGATTTTCATGTACACTTTCTATATTTTTTGCACCAAAGACATTGCTAAATCACAAGTGTAACAAGGCACGCAAAAGCCTTTCCATAAGAAATAAGGTTTTAATTTCTTTTCTTTTCTCCCTTTAACAATTAGTAAATGCAAATAATAAAAGAAAAAGAAAAATTCTCTTGAGTTAATGAAATTACAGAAATGTTGGACCAGGATAATTGGAAAAACTTACACATGTATTGAGTAGTTTCAATATATATGTGGCATTGGAAGACCACTTTTTTGCTGGTTTGTTTTTCTCCTGCCTGAACATAATCATCTTTATGTCCTTCTGACAATATAAAGAAGGTTTCAGATAGGTTTAAAGTCTTTTGTGTCTTCTAGAAAGCCATATTTTAAATATTGACAGTGATGCTTTGGATGCACTTTTCCAGTGCTTTGGTGCTTTTTTAATTTTTCAGATAGGAGTGTGGTGAACTGAAAGTGATATACAGCCATCTTCAAACTTTTAGGTATAATTGTTGAACAAATTGTGCTACCTTGGATGTGAATTGTCTCACAGAATGGAACACACTCATGATGGAGCAGAGTTCCTGCCAGAACGAGACACAGCCTGAGCTAGCTGAGGGCAGCTGAGTGCAGGAAGTGTTTGCTGCTGCTCACACACGACAGCTGATTTATCATTAGGAGCCCAAGCCCAACTCCTCATTGTTCAACTGGAAAGAATAAACAATTCTTGTTTGGCTTTTGAGTTGTGCAGTGTGAGGTTTAATACCTCTTGTCTTGTTGCCTGCAAGTAGAGAGGTTTTCAGGAATGTGCTCTATGACTTGGTGAGGCTGTCTGCTATAAATCTCTTTTCAGCGCAAACTACATCTAGTCATTATTAAGGCTGCTGGTGGCTGTGTTTACATTGGAAGTACAGAACTACAGAAGTATTTCAAGAAAATATTGCCACACTACTTGTACTTCCATTTGTGGAGCTTGATTTGTTTTCACTGGGTCCTAGATTTTTTCTTCAGATTTGCTATACAGACTCTAAAATTCATTAATCACATGTTAGCTCTGGGGTGCTAACCCCAGCTTCACAAGGGGGTGGAAAGTGTGGAGTGAGACACGGGATAATTTTACTCTTGCGTATAGCTCTTAGGTAAAGCAGTTCTTAAAGCAACAGATTTTTTCCCCCTGTCAAGTTTCCTAGTCCCTTATTCTCACCATTCTTAACAAAAGGCTAGTTCTTGGTTCTCTGAGTTAAACTGAGCTGGATGCCAGAGGGGTTTAAAATTTTCTGCATGCTAAAATTGAATGAAGTGTGTTAATTTTCTTTGCTAAATAATGTGCTCTGGTGTATGTTTCGATCTGTCTTTCATCTGATTTATTAGGCATACGTTATCGGTGTATAATGAATGTACCGAGATATTCCTCCTAGAAATGATAACTAAATAACTAATTCAAGTAGTCAGAAATCAGAATTGCTGTGGCTTGCCTTGTGCTTTCTCCCCTGGCAGTCTGACACCACAGCAATACTGTGGCTAGGGAGAGCTGCTTGGGAATGATCGACAAAGGATTTCACTTCCTCTACACGAGAAACTAAAGATTGTCAAAATACAAAAGAACAGCTAATATATTGTGAATTGCCAGTAGCCCCCTAAAACCAACATCAGAGGATAAAAACTGGAGAGAGCAACAGGCTTGAGCTGCTTCAACCCAGGAAGTCCTGCGCAGTGATTAGCGCTGCCCTGCATCCTGATAGAAGAGTATGTCCTGGAGACTGGTGGGGGAATCACACTGGAATTGAGATTGAACTAAGATATTCAGTTATCTTATTGAAGATATATCTATATTGCAGTTAAGATTTATCTATGTCATCTATATCTACAAGTATAATCTACCTTTATGCAAGGTAGATTGTACCACTCCACTAATCAGAAGTCTCGTGTGACGTCAGCCATCTTCAAATCCATAAATTTTCTATTAGACGGTGCACCCTGCACTTGTAAAATATCTGCAGGAGCCTGATCAGTGAACACTGCCTCTGACAAGCGCTGTTAATAGGGATGGTCTTACTGGAGTGATTTTTCTGAGGAAAGTAATATCTAGGCATAAAATAAACGTTCATCCTGTGTAATTGTTTAATGCCCAAAGTGGCACTAAAAAGCTCTCTTGCTTGCAGGCTAATGGTCAAGTGTGAGCACAGGCAGTGGTGAAAGACAGAGGATGGGAAATTGGCCGTTGTGGAATGAGAGGGCTGACGTGGGAAGCAGAGCATTTCAGTGAGGATGTGAGAAACACATGTAATGGCTTTCAAGGCAAATGAATCTAGCAAGGAGGCTTAGAACTGCTGCCAGATCTAACACTGCTGATGGTTTTACAAGAAGTGAAAAAACAAAAAAAGAAAAAAAGAAAAGCAAATGAGTATTTTCTGACAATACTCAGACTGGTATTATAATTCTTGGGACCTATTTGTATAGCTTTGTTTTTAAATTACAGCAAGCTTGAATTAATTGAAAAAAGTTTCTAATGTTTACGATGATTTTCTACATTTCTAGGTTTTTTAATAAAAGGAGGAATATACTATATTGCTCCTCTTGAAATCTATTCTGCTCCAAATTGATCCCTTACTACTTTGTAGTTAAGGTGTCAGAGTGTTGCTTGGGACACAAGTTAGATATTGAAATATTGCTGTTGATACTGTGTAAGAATATATATATATATAAAAATGCGTATAAGATCTCTCATACACAATGCAGGTAAAAATATTACCCTTTTTCTTTTGTCTTCTATGGAATGAGAAGATACTGTAAAGAGACTGATGCTTCTAAGTCTACTTCAATGAGAGTGTCTCATTTTCTTTAAACTAAAGTATTTTCTGAGGAAATGAAATGCAGCAGATCCTGATGTTTTACCCAGCAATGAATAATTCATATACAATGAATGGAAGCTAAAATACCTTCCTTACAAGTGAAAATACAAACAACACTTCGCCCTTTGAAAAGAAATGGGTAGCTACAGAACTTGGAAAACTATTTGAAACATATCAAATACCGTATAACAAATAATAGTTTTGTTTTGCATTTTGTTTTTCTTTCAACTGTACCTGTTTGTTACTTTTATGATGTTCACACAAGGTGGATAGAATCATACTGCGACTTTATCACAGCTCATGTTGGTGCTTTTGTTTCAAAAAAATCCCTGTGGTTGCCAAAACCTCTTGTTCATACCAGAGTGTGAGATGGGAGGGACTTCAGAGGAATCAAATGCCATTTATCTGTATCATGTTGCTATCTACACACGCTTTTTGAAAATGCCCTTTCCTTGCTTGCTGATTATGATATGAATCACATTATGAGGCATTTGTATCCTCATATCTGTCTCCTAAATAAGCTTTTACAAGGGCTACTGTGGTGTGATTGCTGATGTCCTGTGTTGCTGGGAAATGAAGTAATTTCATGTCTTATGAATACTTGGTGTAGGATATGCGATGAAAAATATCCTTTAAAAAATCTACTGAAAATACTTATGAAGTATTTGAAGACCCATAACTCTATAACTGACTACCACAAATTATACTAAAGAAGGAGAATGAAAAAAGTAATTCTTTAGCTGATGGAAGTTGGCAGCTGTATCACTCATTTTCTTAGTGAAATGGATTCAGTGGAATTAATGTTGGACATAAAACTTCCTTTGAGAGGCAAAACTGCTTAAATTGCAACCTTATAAATATGATAGGTCTTCCATAGGAATAGGAATGAAGATTTCTGATAAAATACCGGCTTAATTGGAAAAGTGCTTCAAATGTGTGCAGGAGAGGGTACATCCATTTCCAAGAACGAAACCTGGCGCTCCCATGTCTCATGCCCCTGCTCGTGCGGGCAGACACATCCTCTGGGCAAACACAGCCTTTTGAGATGTTTGGGAGGTTTGATTCTTTTATTTTACCTTCAGCTTTTGCAATTCTTCCTTTCAATCTAGATTGAAATTTTCAGATTTTCAGCCAACAGTGCAGCTGTCCTGCAAACCCCACAAGGACCTTTTCCCATGAGCAGGACACCATCCTTCTCTTCTCCTCCAAACCAAACAACCATCACTCTTATGTGAAGCAGAGGCTTCCGTTTCAAGGGTGTTTCTCACCAGGTATGAGCACTTGCCCTGCTATTAATATTATTCTTTCATTTAATAGTGAAGGAAATACTTGGCCCAAGTGTCTTATTCTACCTTTTGTTGTGGAATAACTTTATCTCTTTGGAAATGGACGTTCATAGAGGGCAAGTGTGTTTTATACAGATCATGCAATGATGGTCTGGGGCAACAATGATATCTTTATTAAAATAATTAATCTCAGTAAGCTGCCAGCAGGCACAGAGAATTCTATGCATTTAGGTTAGACTACTAGCATTTACATGAGAGTTTGGGTACTTTTTGGTTTTCTGCCAAAGCTTTCTAAGATAGTTTTTTATTGTGTTTTTCAGTCAAACATACTTTTTTATGACATTGATAGACATCACAGAATTCTCTTCCTCAAAGGCACCATTTTGAGTTTGATAAATTCTTCTTTTTTAAAATTTCTTTTCTGACTTTTAAAAAGTTGTGGGGGGAGGGACTTAATCAGCCAGACAATAATTTTTATGTAGGTAATTTACGTATAACTGAATCAAAATTGCAGTTCTCTGCCACCTTTCAAAGGCCTTGTCACTGTGTCCCAATATAGGTTCAATATTTAAAAATTCAGACTGGCTCTGAATTTAAATTCCTGGTTTAATCCTTGACCAAACTGGCTCATATTAAAACTTTCTTCTCCAATTTGTCTTTCCCATCTTCCCATTGGTCTGTTCCTGCATTTACGTGGCAGCCGCTGTGCTCACCCTGCCTTACTGAAACCTGAGGCACCCTTCCTAAATTCAGCGACTCTGGCAGCTGGAGAGCCATTGGTGATCAGTTTGTTGGCACTTTTTAAACCTTTTGTTGCTGGAGTACTTTTTTAACCGCTGCAACAGGGATTCATTGATGAAGCAATGAATGCAGGAGGCAGGTGATGTTGCCTTGCTCAGATTATCCTGTGCCTTCCCCAGGAACTGTCCCCTTGCAGAGCTCAAGAGAACTGACCCCAGCCCCCTAAGGATGGTGAAGGGAAGGTTTCCAGCTGGAGAGCTGGAAAGGTTTGAATCTCTCTGTGGCTGCTGTCAGGGGGAAGCTGAGCGGCAGTGTCTGAATCTCCTGAGCACCGGGTGGGGTCAGGGTTTCAAAGGTGGAACAGGTGGTGTCAGGTGGGATTCAAAGCTTAAATCCCTGGTGGATTTTTTTATTTGTAGTCCGGACTAAATATGTGTCAAGTGTCTATGCCAGTCTTCTATAAACACAAATTAGTTCTCTTAACCAGTCACTGTTTTGTTTAAAAAAGTAAACCAGAAGGCCTCGTGTGTCCTTGGATGTTTAAAAGCGTAATGTGTCCTTAGCACCTGAGCTAAAATACATCTATTTTAGTCTTCTTTCATAGCTCCCCAAGTGACTTTGAGCACAAGCTACCAGAAGGATGTGCTTGGCAAGAGAAAGATGTCTGCAGCTGGAAAATGAAGGCACAGTAAATACATCCAGCTTGGCTTGGGGATTAGCAGGAATCTCAGATTTGGGAAATGAGTCGGTGCCTCGCTCAGGAAATCAGCATGGGTATGACAACAGCAAGTAAGACACACCAAAGAATTTTTTATTTCTTTCTTTCCTTTTTCATCCATAAAATGCTACCCAAGTAACTTTGTCTCTGCTCCCTCAAGGACATGCTGATTATTATTCTATGTGGGGTCAGGACAGGAAGGAGGTGGGTTATGCTGTGCTTAGCAATGGGCCTGAAGAGCTTAACCAAATCAGACCAAGGGTAAAGGAATCGATAGTCACAGACAAATAAAATAAGCAGTGCTGCTCTCTGAATATCACATCAGTGTCACACGTTTTCCTTTCTGTTTTGTGAAAGAAAAGTTCTGGGCTCATGTAAATGTCTGTTTGTTTTTCAGGTGTGGTGGTGCTCAAGAGCTCTCCCTCTTTAATGACAGAAAATGGATGGATTTTGAGACAGACAGAGATGGATGGGGGCAAAAAGAACACAAAAATGGGTGGGATAAAGTTAAGAACCCAGGGTTTTGTGTCAGCTATGAGGAAGTAAAAAGGGGATCACCAAAATGAAAAGATGCTCCTTCCCTCTCTTCCCCAAATTAAAAAAATGGCATCAATAACAACTAAAAACCCTAGTGGCCCATGCAGTCCAGTAGTTTTAGAGTAGGAGTAATCTCTCCCAATTTAGATACCTACAGATTATATATTTGACAATTTATATTTTATAATAAAAGAAAAAAATAGGTGCTGTCAAGGAATAATTGACCCTATTGCAAAGATAGAAATTAGGAGAGTGTGTAAGTCCTAGTGCAACAGCAATATTGTGGTATCATGGCCTAAAATTAAGTGTAGCTTCCTAATTAGTCAGGATATTCATACATCTCTATTCTTGCTGCTTTTTCTTTTGGTGTGTTTTGGAAACTGAAGGCTTGTGGCTGCTTTCTCTTTGTTACTCTGATGATTTTACCAGTCAAAACACAACTCCCTTTATTGGCTTTTTAATCCAATCATCTAGACCTGCATGCAGTGGTTCACAGCCAGCATGGCAAATTTCAGTCGAAAACAGCCCGTGCTGAATTGTTAATGCTTTCATTGAATTGTCAGACTTTGTGAATTCATTGGTGATCAACAAGTGACGTTCTGAGAAAATTCATAGAAACGTCTGGTTTAAAATTTGTGGATAAAAGGGATAGAAATGTCCATTCTTGCTGTATTTTTGAATATATTTTGTATATATTTTATATATATTTTGTATATATTGCCGTACCAAAAAGTTTCCATACCTCCTAAAAGTCATATTTTGTTAAAGTAAGTCTAGGTTTTGGGAACAGCATTAATTTGTGGGTAAACATGTAAAAGGAGAGTAAGATCTTTTTCTCCCACAGTTCAGAGGTTTATTTCTCTCTCCTGGACAGCCACTTTTAATTGCAGAGCTGCCCATTTGTTGTGCTCCTGACACTGAACCCTGCGTGAGGCCATTGCATTTTGCTGCTGACTTCACAGAATTAGGTTGGACACTCTTGGTTTGAGAAGCATCACTGAATTTTGAAGTGACAGGGTGAAAAAAGTAAGAACGAAACAAAATAATATATAACAGGTTTAAGGGGGCCAGAACTCCAAAATGTTTATGCCTAGTGAAAAAGACATGAGATTACTGAAGGAAACAATTCTCTGGCTTCATGAGGAAGGCCACTCTATTTGGTGCTGAAGAGACTGAACTGAGAGCTCTCTGCCAAAGCAGCGGAAAAGAAATGAGAGGAAACTTCCTGCCCATGCAGCTGAAAACATCTGGAGAGGAGAAATAGAGAGCCACCCACTTATCTCGAAATGCCTTTCAAGAGTCCTTTGGAAATGGTGCACTTGGGAGAACATTTACCTGAACAGCAGCGAGTAATCCCTAATTGAACTGCCAGAGGCTGTTTCTTGACAATGCAAAGCGTTTTGCCTTTATCCTTCCCTTTTCTGGTGCTGATTGATAGAGAGGTTCATTCTGCAGTTGCCACTGTAATAGAAATCATCACAATAAAATCAAGTACAGTTTGGAGGGGCTTTTATGTGTCATTCTCTCTCTTTTCAGTAACTTTATCAAGATCAAACCGAACCAATTGGCTTAAAAACACTTGAACACTTGTTTAGAAACAAATCCTTGTGTACTTAGTTCTGATTTATGTAAGTCATCCAAAAATTCAAAAGGTAATAAATCTTAAGACAAAAGTTAAATTCTAGTGTGAAGTAAAAGCATCCATGTACCAATATTCATTGAAAGATCCCTTTGAATTAGCTACTTACCAAAGGTATAGTTGTCTGTGTATATATAATTTAATTAATTTCTTGCTATCTCTAAGGTTCTATGTAAAAAAAAAAAAAATACTGCTATGTTTTAGTCTGCTGTGGTTAAACCCATGAGATTTTAAGGACAATATTTCTTCTTTCATGCCTGGGTCTTGAGTACTGCTGTCATTAAAACAGCAAGTTGGGAAAAGAAAATCTGTTCATGGAACAAGAGCCGTCCATCCACATGGCACACACTCAGAGTCTGTGTCAGTTTGCACAGCTTGTTCTCCCTGAGTCCAGCCTCGTTCACATGTGCTGCATTTGCTATCAGCTGATACATTATATAGAAATATGTTGTATTTTTCAATTCTTTGTCAGACACCTACAAGTTTACTTTAGCAATTTTAATTTTATTACAAGAATATTGTATCTGGACCTTTTGTTGACTTTGTTCATTGCTTTCACAGCAAGACTCTGCATGAAAATCATTAAAGACTCAATGAATCTTACAGATACCATAATGTGAGTATGTTCTCATCTTTCTTCCCAAAGGTGGTGGCCCCTGCTGAGTATGTAAACAGAAATGCAACCAAGTGTTGGCTGCGAGAAATGATGAAATAAATTGTTTAAACAGCACCAGCAGTTTGGGTGAACCAGGCTCTGTTCTGGCACTGATGTCTTTTCTGGGTTCTGTAAAAGGAAAACCCTACAGCATTTAGAACAGGAAATATCTTCAGCCTTGCCCTTTTAATTACTAATAGTTTACTTATTTTTAAAATTGTTTTTCTGCTTTGCACTTGAAGACCGACATGGTCACGTATATGGCACTGAGGAATCCTACCATTATGTTGACTTCCATCAGTCAATGTGTGACTAAAATATATAACTTCAGCTGAATATGCTGAAATTACTGCTACTCTGATGCAGTATATATATATATGTATATATATTCTTATATATAGGTATTGAAAGAAGAGTTACTTTTCATCTGTTGTCCATTAAACTGGTAGGGGAATGAAATGAGAGAAATTCAGCAGCTTCTCCAAGTAAAGGAAGTCTTGGGCAAAACCTGTGATTGATTTTAAGCTTTTAAAGTCCTTCACCCTAGCGTTACTCTTGGTAAATTTGCTGTTCCCAGGGAGATCAGGCTATTTCTCTCTATCATTTGAAAAGCTTTCCACTGAAGAACAAAGGTTTTATCAAGCAATTATTGCAGGGAAAACACCCCAAACCCTACATTATTTTATGTATTTTTCTACTTTACTATTTATTTTAAAAGAAAACCACGAAATATCTCACATGGAATTCTTCAAAATGCTGATCTACTGCACCCGTAGAAAGGAGAAGTTGTTGGTGTTTTAGGCCACCTCTATCTTCAATTTGATTGGTGATTTCTGATTTATTTATGAATCACACTCACTCCCCATCCCTATGTAAGACGGGATCGATCTCATCCCAAAATTTGACACAATCCTGGCAATAACTGAGGTGATTAGTACTAGCCATCAGTTTTACCCTTCAGAATAAAATGTGGCAAGTGAATAAAGCCTGATGGCATGGCTGTGCAAAATTTCATTTAACAGCTCATTGCAGGCAGGCCAAGTTGGATTGCCAAATATATCAAATCACTTTTATAGATCTAAGCTGTCTACCTCCTGATTTTCTTAATCGTAAATGGTATAACAGATATTGCTATGGTTTTCCCATGCATTGTAAAAGGAAAGTGTTTTAAATAAGGAGCAGAGCAAGCGGATTTGTTTGGTTAAGTTTACAGGTATAGGTTGTATGTGCTCCAGATGTTTGCACACATTTCCAGAGTCCTAGGGCCCTTTGTTTCTCCGGAATCCACTCTGAATTCTCCAAACACATCCAGTCAGTAGGCAGTTGTTGTCAATGAGTTACTAAAAGGGCTCATCTGTTATATTTATTTACTTTTCATCCAAGAAGAATAGTTTGTGCTGTGCTGTTTCCAATTCCAGATACAAGGAAATATGCCAGAGTACAAGCTGCTAGCTTTGTTTACAGCTACCTTTTTGGTTCTGATTTTGAGTACATGGGATGACAAAATGTATCTATTCCTCTCTCCTTGGCATTGAAGCTTCACCTGGATTTTTATCATAGATGTGATCTCGGTATCTATGGTAACAACGTGGCTATTTCTGCCTCGCCATAGGATCTCTGACACACTTAACACACATGTTCTGGGAGGAAAGGAGGAGCTGTTATCTCTGTCTGAGACATGAGGAGATGAAGCACAGAGAAGGAAAATCTCTTCTTTAAGATCACACATAGAGTTTATGGTGAGTTTGGGATAGCACAGAAATCTGTTGGGAATTCACTGTAATTCTGGTTTTGGATACTTCTCAAGCTCAATAGCTCAAACCTGCCACTCAACCTCTTCTGATGGGCAGTGGTTTTATCATCACTCTTGGGGAGGGTCTGGTACACTCATGAAAGTTTTAAAAGCATCCTTACCCAGATTTTTTCAGCACCTCATTGTGTGCTTTGGGCCCTAAATTATGCCCTGTGGTGTTATTCCTAACTGCTTCTCCCAGATTATTTAGGCACAGGTGGATTAAGAATGTGACCCTGCAGAGTTATGTGTTTTCCTCACGGTACACCAACACATTCAGAAATATCAGCCCCACAGTGGAGGGCAGTGGTGTGTATCACAATATTAATTGTGTGTGTATCACAATATTAATTTTGACATTTTCATACCCTTGAATGAAAAATGTATTCAGAAGAGGTTCTTTAACCATCTTTCTAAAGGCTGAGGGTTGTGATATACCTGTGTATTTATATAATATCTCCGTTGCTCAAATATTGGGTTGTTTCTCTTTGTAGTATATGAAATCTCAGCTGGCTAACACAAAGATCAAAACTGACATGAACAGCTTGTGCAGAGTATGAACAGAAAAAAAACCCCACCACAGGAGGAATGGCACAAATTTATTATCATAAAGCAATAGTTAACTGTAGATTTCCAGGATTCTCATTTCCACCTACTTCTAATGTATGAAATTCTGAATAATCATCAGAAAAGTCACTTGATACCTGGGAACGCCCAATTCTACTTTTCTAGACCCTGTGAATCCCAGATGAAATGTCCATAGTTTGGTTGAGTATCATTTACTGAAATGACCTTCATTGCTTGATAGCAGCATGATTTGTCAGCTGTATTAGAAAATTAGACTTTGCGTGAGTTTCGTAGAAATGTGTTAGAAATGTTAAATCTCACTGTGGGTATGGAAATTAGTGTGGGAAGGTTCACGTGGGGGTCAGGACGATTGTCATATAATGCTTAACTAAGCCAAATTAGCTCCTAACACTTTGGAGAAGGTTTTTATAGTCAAAGGATTATTCAATATTCTGCAAAATAAAGGCCCTTCAGGGCTAAGATGTCAAACCTAGCATGCATTTGTATGACCAAAAAAAAATTAAAATCAACAAAAACCAGGGAACTAAAAATTAGAGTTCAAATTCATTATTCATTTTGGCATTATTTGAGTAGTTCACTGCTAAGGAATTTCTGTGAACAATTACTGCTATTCAATAACTAAGTTTAGATTTGAAAATAGCTTTAAAAATAACTCTTTTTCACATTATTGGTGTTGGAGTGGGTAGAATATCTCACACATAAATAAAATGCATATCAGAAGATTTCAATTCTGCCAGTACAAGCTGCTCAAAAAGAGGAATGGGGCATTGCTATTCACGATGATTGGTACTTAGAGGTCTAAACCTGAGCTTTAATTTACATAAGTCATATGATAACACTTTTACAAATGATCCATGTGAACAAAATCAGTCTTGGAGCTTTTTTTTTTTTTTTCATAGAAATGGAGATTTGTGAGTTAATATAGGAAGAGATGTCTCAGATATTTTTGTCTTTCCTTAAGAACTATTGCTCCTCTTAAGCTGAACCCAGACAGTGAGGTCTCAGAAGTGCAACAAAAGTTGTGGAATTAAGACATTTGATACGGAAGGATATCTACATTTGATACGGAAGGATATCTCTAGTGTATCCTGTTTAGGAAAATGGGAGAGTATGTGTTCAGTCCTTATTAATTAGAGACAACCTTTGCTGATGTCTAAACAATGGGAAGATCTGTTGGAGCTTTCACTGATTGGCTGCACATTCTTAGTAAATTCAGACAACCTTCACCAGTTCTGCTTCTTATAAAGCTTCTTATTTCTCTTTGGATGTCATTTGAGCACAAATATTCCATGTTCCTCTTAAATTCCAGGCAGAGCTCTTGGTGGCTGTGTGTATCTCACCCTGGCATCATGTTTTCAGAGGAAGAAAAATAGGAAGAAATGGTACGAAAGTTCTCTGCACAGTAATCGATATCGATGCCTTGGATATGAAACAATTGATAAATAAGAGCTAACACAGGCCTTGTTTTTATCAAGAACTTTTATCCTGCAACGTCAATAGAATACCAGCTCGCATATGAATACTGAAAGACACTGAGACTGAGCTGAGCTATAAACAAGACCTTCTGAATTCTGCACAATTTTTATCACCTGTCCAGTCAACAGCAAAGGAAGTTATATGAGTCAGGTGGTCATTTGGAACCAAAATATGACTTTTTTCCTATTTAAAATTTGGTTGAACTTTGTGGGATGTATGGTTGCTTAAGTAGTTACTGGATTTACATTCTCTTAGAAGGGACTGGAGAGAATGACCACAGGAAGGTGTGAATAAGGAGAGGGGAATTCTTATTTTAGCAGTCATCCATCTATCAGACAGCAGCAAATAATGGATTACCACAAGTATCTCTTGAAAGACAGCATTTGTATAATTGGAAAATTTGCTCAAAATCTGAAAATTGCAATTGGATAATTTTTTATTTAAAAACAAGTAAAAGTAACAAAGTATTCTCCTATTTCTTTAATTGTTTTGGGACATCTTCTTGAAATACCATTTGTTTTTTGAATATAGATCTGCGTCATAGGATTTTATGCAACACTTCCTGCTATGTGCCTTGCAAATCATTCCTAGGACAAATCATTCCTGAATGTAGCCACCAAAAGACCCCTCCAAGAGACAGAGCTGCACCTCATATTATTTTCACTGTACTTCTTAGTCTTTCAGAAGCTCTGTTTGCTCAAATAGAAGGGCATCTCTCAAATATAGCTTCAGAAAGGGCTGATAGGATTTTTCTTCCTGCCTCATTACAGTTGGAGTCTGCAACCATGTAGAAAATGTCACTTGAAGTGTAAGAGCAGGAAATATTGTCTTGATCGAGACGATGCATTGGGCAGGCTCTCAAAGCCAGTCCTCCTTAAAACTTGAGTAATCTGACTGAAGAGATTTAGAATTGATTTTCTCTCTTTTTCCTCCCTCCAACTTTAATTTGCAGCACTGTAGAGTGCATTCATGCTCCTCTAAATGGCACAGCAGCCTTGGGCTCCATGCTTTTGTCTCAGATAGCTGCTACTAAAACAGGTACTGTTTTTGTGAACGGGTCTGCTGAGCTAATCCCTGAATTGATCAGTGGGAGACAAAACCTGGGGGCCCTGGAGGGACAGCCTGAACATGTGGAATGTAGAAAACGAGGAGATGTCCTCAGAGACAAGGAAGATGGAAATGTTCCCAGCTGCTTCTATTGCTAAAGGAGGGATAATCTGTGGTAGATGGCCTTAGAATCAATTGCTGAGACACCAAAAAATTGTGTTTTGCCTTCACAGCCGTCGTGCCTTGGGGTGGTAAAGAAGGATGGAGGTGGCTCCTTGTGCTTTGCTGTGTCCCAGAGGTCAATTTGGCAGTGATAATTTGGCACTGATGCATTGCAGAGTAGCAAATAATGCATTGCCATGAGCATCTATTGAAAGACAGCATTTATAGAATTGGAAAATTCTCTCAAGTCTGCAAATTGCAATTTGTTCATAGAAAACATTGCACTGAAGGCATAAAATCAAGGATTAGAAGCTCTTAAATCTCTAGCTGCCTTGCTTAACAGAGGTGCAGATTAATGTGTTTTCAGATCTTATAAAAATCACTAGAATTTTGTTTTATTTTCAGGGAGGTTGAAGGAGCTTTAAAATGCAGTTTAAGTGTGGTTTCAAGTATTTTAGACTAAATAAAAATATTTTCATTTTATTTTAGCCCCATTTCCCTAGTTAAATAGATCAATATAGTGAAATTTTGTCCATCCTGTGCTCTTTAACTTGTTGCAACCAAGTTTGACAGCAGTAGAATATTTTAAATTGATAGTTACCTTGAGGGCAAAGGGACAGTAAAGGCTAAAACCGCACTGTGATGTGAGTTCAAGGCAGGTATTCCTCATGACCTGCCTGGCACATAGAAGGCAGAGGGACAAACGGAAAAGAAGCTGAGGATATGGGGTTTGGAGGATGGATTGAGATCCTGCTGAAGGCTGGAAGAAAGGTGGATTCCCAGGTGTAAATAGAGCCTGCTGCTAAAGTAGAGAAGGGTGGGGATTTCAGGCACAAACCCACAGAAGTGAGGTCTCACAACTTAAATACAAATACATCCTTGCAGAAACACAGGAAAATCTCTCCTGTGTTTGAATGTGAATGTGTTCAGCTGGCCTATAAGTCTGAAGCCAAAACTGATTTGTTGCCCAAGGGAGTGAAAAATAATAACACCCAGATACTAAAATCTTCATAGAAGAAAAGTGTATCAATAATGCACTGTATTAGGAGTAGTAATGTAGTGAGGAAATCAGAACAAACCTTTCCTCTCCTTGTCCAAATTTTTAGCCTGACAGAGTGGCCTTCCTAACAAGTCTGCAGAAATCCTGCTGTGAGGAGAGGGTGAACACCAAGGAGAAGTTAGGACCAACATATCTTGAGTTACAGAAAGACAGATTTATGGGTTGGGTCTGTCCTTATCAGGTGGATGTGGTTTGTAGCTTGAGTATTAAAATGACTTGCTCTGGACAAATCCTTTCTTTGCTGAGAACATTAAATTGTCAGAGAGTTTAATATAGAGTAATTGGAGAGAACCCTACTTGAGAAAGAGATAAAGTGCAATTCTTAAAACAGATTTTAAGACTGCTGTGAACCCTTTTTGTCTATCTTGAATAAGTGTGTTCCGCTTTAATGAGATTATTTTGAGGCTCCCATCAGGTTTTATGCACAATTTTCTGCTGGATTTCCAACAAAGGCTTCTTTCTGTTTTTCAATAGAATTTCTTTTCTATTGGGTTAACAGTAATGTCTTTATAGCTGATCAAACGTAGTCAAGTTAACAGACACACAAATTATTAAAAACAGTTACAGTTCTGATTTATGTATTTGCACATTTATTTATTTATATGTCTCAATTATGTCAATATTTATTTTGTTCTTTGCCTGCCCAATCTAGTTGCAAGGGCATTTCCTTTCCCCGTCTCAGGGTAGATGCAATTGTACAGTTCAGGGACATTATTTCCCTGCTGTATCCTACGTGAGGAAAAAGGAATGAGAAATCTTTCAGGAGCAAGGCAAAAAAGAGAAGGGTAAAGACAACTTATAGCTTAGCATCATTTGCATACCCCATAAAATTCAATTCAACCAAGTCCACTCCCTGTTGTTATGAAGGAAAAATAACACACATCTTAATTTTGTTCTCCAGCCTTTGTTTCTCCCTAGAGAAAGTGGGTTATTGTAATTCCAGCTTAGTGGAAATATGTAAGACTTTTACTCATCTTGTGCATAAAACTGATAACCCATGCAGTTGGGACTGCTTATTTATTTCTTATTAATTCATTTCAGTTTTTATAAGCCAGCCGAGCATTCAGCATTTGTAAAGTGATTCTGGAAAATTATTTTGCATAAGTAATAGTAAACACTGGCGTTGCTTCCTGGCAGGGAATGAAAATGATTCATACAATTCCCAGTGGCCTAATGAGCAGAAACAGGGACTGGAGCCATGAATAGCTCACTGGCTGAAGTTTGGCAGCAGAAAAAGCCGCGCTGATCAGCTGTGCCTTCACCAGCAGGCATCTCCCGAAGCAGTGGGAATTGCTCACTGGGGGGCACAGAGGGAACGTTTGGCAGACAAATCTGGAGCAGGGGGACATGGAGAAAGAAGAAAACTTCATACCTGGAAAAGAAAATTGGTTGTGAACGGTGTTCTGCTTTCTCCTATTAATTTATCAAGATTTGTAGCAATGCCAAGAAGTTTTATATTCTGTGAAGCACTCCAGCAAGCTTCCAAAGTAGGCCTAAGATTTTACAGCCTATGCAAATTCAGTTCTCCTAGGTCTGCCAAATTCTTGGTATTTAAATGGGACCCCATTACTTCAAACAATTTTGCTGTCAGCCATTACACAGGAAATTCTTCCTCTTTCTCTTGTTTGTTTTTAAGCAAATCCAGTTTCAACTTAATTGTAATTTAGACTTTTATCTTTAAAAATCAGCAAGTGAGCCAATGAAAGCACTCTATAAAAACATAAATAACAGAGGTAATCAGATACTGAAAATAAAACACATGAAACAAAATCTCATCAAGTAATGGAGTGACACAATTTTCTCATTTCTCTTTTTGTTTCCCAACAGCTAGATTGTCAGATGACTCATCTGCTTTGACTTAAAATAAGATGTGTTTCTCTAGAGTCACTTGTATCACTGCCTTTTGTCAGAGGGAATGAGGGAGCCTTTCAAAAAGCTGTACAACTTAGAACAGTTTGCAGTTCCTATTGCGCTGTTGAGATATTTTGTTTTCTTCACATCCAGGGTTATTTCAGTGTTTGTGCTCTGATCCAACGCCCATTGCAGGGAATGTGTTTCTATCGACTGCAGGAAACTTTCTGTGAGTCTTTCAGAATACTTTGGCTCATTCTCCCAAATTCAGGGCTCTTTTACCCCTTCCATGGATCCTGTTGGCTGTATCTACAGAATCTCTTACTTCAGATCCAAAGAAAAGGAATGAATGCTGATGTTTAAGCACATGAGTAAGTGCATCTGAGTCGATGCTCTCGATCAGGCTCAGAGGAATCAGGTCCTTGCAGAGGAAGGAGGATTTACTGCTCCAACAGGGGAGGGCTCTGGCTAGACAAGGTATTTCTGCAACCTGAAGCAGATTCAGTTCCCTCTAACACTCAGGGAAATTACAATGCAAAGAAATAATTTTTTGCTTAAATTCTTGCATCATTTCAAAGGGAAATACCAGTCACATTTGTGGGTAAAGGGCTAATGAGTATTAATGCAATAAGGAATGGAAACAAATAAATAAACTCAGCCCAAGATTATTAAGGTAAAAATATTGAATAAGCAGTGAGTAATATAGAGTAAGAAGAAATAAAACACTAATGTAGAAACTTTTATACTGCCCTGCAGCCCAGGTGGTTGTTTCATGTAACTCTGTAGGGTTTTTTACCAGTAATAATGAACAACTGTACTATAAAATGTATGGCTGTGCACATAACTACCACAAAAGCTACAGGAAAGACCATTAGTAATTATTATGAACATTAAAAAAAAAAACCCAAAACACCAAAAAAACCCCTTGTGCTTTTGCTATCTGCACATGGTAGTCATCTTGGCTCAGTGAGCTCATTAGAAAAACAAAATGGTTTTGTTTGATGATGATGTAAATGATACTCTACAGGGACCTCAGCAAGTGTTCCCCAAGCCAAAGCCAGTGTGTGAAGCCCATGTTCTTCTCATAGGGTGGGAAAAAAATTAAAAATCACAGCACTTTATGTACCACACCAACACCTTCCAGTTTGTCACTTTTTAATATTGCAGTGTGGAAACAGTTACACAACACAAGATAACTGCAAACGTGTGTTCATAGATTAATTTTTACAATAGAGGTATCTTGATTTATTGGGAAGACAATTATGTTTAGCTGGGTCCATTAATAATTAAACACTTCCATTGGTTTTCCAAATCATTGCCAAACAAATGTCGAGGCTTTTAATTTTCCTACCTCAAATGATTACTTTTCTGTTCCCAGAGGAGTTTTTCAGCTTTTTTTGACTTCCCGGGATCTTATTCTTCAGCTTTTTTTCTTTTCCCATAATTTGCTCTATAAGATTGCCTTTTAGTTTATAACCCATAGAAATTGAAATGCTGCAAATAACCAAGCTAAACATCTGAGACCACAAAGAGATCAGTAACATTTGAAACAAGTTTGGGCAAATTATCAAGATTAAACCAGCATGGGGTCATGCAAAATTGCTAAGAAAATCATAATGTATCAATGTTAAAACAGAAGGAGGTGCTGAGAATCATTTCAGTGGGTAGCTATTCTGCCTATAAAATTATTTGATAATTGCAGTAAAGATGTAGATCAAGTAGAGATATGTGGGTTATGTTTGTTAAATCTGTATAGACACCAAGCAGGCAGGGAGTGCAATTTGCTGTGTTGGTGGAGAGAAAATGCACCATGGAGAGTTTAGGTCCCTTTTGATTCTCTGATTACCCTTTGAGGAGAAAAGGTCTGGATGCAATTTTAGGTCATGCCCTACAGTGAGCTTTGTATTGAATAATATGTGTACAAATGAAGTCAAACCCTGCAGTGAACAATGGCTACCAAAAATAAAGTACAATATCTTGTCTTTCTCATGAAGTAAAGCTGCTCAGGTGGACCAGAAAGGTGTGTTGCCTCCCTTTAGAGGAGTATTGAAAATCTGGATGATATTTATTGATTGCTGAGCCTGCAAAAAGTTACAGCCAGCAGTGTGCTGGAGACTACAAATGAGGTCAGGGACATTTATTTTAACTTTAACTTGTGAGGTCACTGGGTGCATCTTTGAAATAACAGCTACTCTCCAGACCTTGTCTGTATTACAGCACAGAATCTTGGCTCCTTAAAATGCAGGGTTGATCTATCTGAATCATATGGTAAATTATAGTTTAAAAACTTTAAATATTTGCATTGTGAATCTAACTCTGGTCTCATTCAACTTGATGGATTTATTTTATCACAGCAGAAATACCTTTAAGGATCAATACCAAATTGCTGTAATAGAGGTAGTGTTAGTACCTCACTAAAGAAATATTTCTCTCTTTCTTTGTTGATGGCTCCAAATTCATCATCAAGACATTTTGTGGAGAACAAGGATTATATAAAAAAAACAAACCGAAAAAGCAAACAAGCCCAAGTCTGAAATGGTTCTGGATAATATAATCAGCAAAACCTGTTTGAGATTTCTGCACTATAATCACACCTTTGCAGCCGTGTTACTCAAAACCAAAATCTGTTATTTCTTTGCTTTGTTTTTGTTCAGGAAAGCACAGCCATGTGGATCAAACTTCAGCTTCTTACTTTTATCTCCATCCTCATATTTCAGTGGAAATTAACTGTTCTCCTCTTCATTTGAACAACTTAGGGATTTTATTCCCCTTTCTATAATCTTCTTTTTTTATAAATATTATTTTGTTTATTAAATCACTAAGCCAATATAACAAAATAGCACAAAGAGAGACAGCTGAAGAATTGCAAACACAGAATGATTAGGAGATCAATAAACAGTTCAGTAATTCTGAGATGACTTTGAAGTGACCTTCCAGAATAAAAAAGCCCAAAGCTGTGTAGGACACACAAATCTTAAATCCTGTGCCAAGAAAATTTGAGTAGGTTGGTAATGTTGATTTAACTGTCTTAATTGTGTTGAGCACTGCAAGTCATAGAATAAAAGAGCAGTGCTGAGAACAAAAGAAGCACACACAGTAAAGAAATGGTTGTGGAAAAAAAAAAGAATGAAAGAAACAGTCAAAGCGAAATAATAAAGTGAAGTAAGGAGGTAAGGCCTGAACACAATAAATTAACATTATGGCAATGTTCAACCAAAGCCTCCTCCATAATTCCAGGTAAAGCCTAATTCCATTTTGAAGCACAGCATTTCAGCTGCCTGTGTCCCTGGTAATGAGGTTAGAGCCAGGACTCTTTCATAAAGATGTGAGAAATGATGCCTTCAGCCCCTCCAGTATAAACTTCCCCCATGAAGGTGTGTGCTTTTTTATTTATTTTATTGTGTTTTGAGGTCAGTTATGTACAGAAAGAAAATTTATTGTGCTTTCATTTAATTTTCCTGTACTATTTAATGTTTCCTCAAGGCTAACACAAATATCGCTTGATTTTCTTTATATTTTAATGTTCCAAGAGGCTCAGTCTTACATATGCAGAAGTGCTTTCACTCCACTTGTAAGATTTAGTATATAATGTTCCAGAAGATCCTATTTTATGTAACATACAAAATTGTGGGAGGAAATAGTGGAGTGATGCAACATATTCAGAGCCATGGTCATGCTTCTTGTTAATTTAATTTAGTGCTATTTGAATGTAGAGCTTTGTTCAGACACTGCTGCTCAGACAGGTCCATTTTCCTTTACCCCAGAAAAACTTTATTTTATGAGAGAATTGCTATTCTCCTTTTCGACAAATAGTTGAGAAATAGAGACAGAAGGTTTTTTTAATTTTTTTTTAAATAAATCTAAGCTTCTGCAGCAAAACCACTTCAATTAGGGGATGTCAGCATGCATGTCAAATCAGCCCCAGCTTGAACTTCCAGGTAGGAATAGCCTTCAGGAGGCAGCTTAATTGCTGCTGTTTCACAGTGTGTGGCTGGGAGTTGGCAGTGTTTGACTAGGTAAGCTGTATTAAAAATTGCTTACAACAGAGATATTTGGGAAAGTCATGAACCATTTGGCAACAGAATGGAAACAGAGAATGAGTCAGTGAATTATGGCTTCATTTCAAATTGTTTTCTAGTGAGAAGTTTGAAGGAACCTTCTCAGCAGAGAAAAAAAGCCCAAAGGATTAGGAAGATGATGTCAGCCTAGGAAAAAAAAAGAAATTGGTAAAGGTTTGCTTGTTTTTTCTTTTTGTGTTAGGGAAATAATACCAGGCGACCACTACTGCATTTCCAGCTTCACACCCCAGTGAAACAACACATTTCTTTTCATGTCAGATGACATTTTCTGTTAAGCCCATGACAGTTTAATTTCAGTTAACCACTGCTAACAGCATGAACATACAAAGAAAGGAGACAGTCCCACCGTCATTGACTGTATGTGTAAATTAAGTAATCCATTGTGTTGGGTCATTGGGGAGGATGTTGATTATTAAAACTAAAAAAAAAAAGTTCTTCCCCCATCCTTGTGACAACCTTTCTGCCTGACTGACACTTATAAAACATTTTGTCTGTAGCTATGCAAAACTACCTGAGTCTGTAATAAATTGGAATGGTAGAAGAATGAAATATTAAGCCATAATTTTGGTGTTGGTTCAGTGTTCCAAGTGTATGTCTGTTAACTGACTCTGTTCTGAGGTTTAACTATCTTTTTAATGTCCTTTCTCTTTTGTTCATTTTTAGGTGATAACATTAACAGTGTTAGTGTTATCTAAACACATTGTAGTCATCTTCTTATTTTTGTTTTTGGAGGTGGATAGGATGCTCTGTATGGTGATGGAAAACAGGAGATTCTGGAATGCAATGTGCTCCTGAAAATTCTCTTGTGGTACAGGAATGGTGATTCTTTACATCTTTTTAATTACTGTCTATCATTTGAAGTGCTTTACCCAATATTCATCTTATAGGAATGCCAGTAACTGTCCTGTTTGCTCACAGGTAGAGTCAAGCACAGTTTTTTCCTGAAATCTTATCAGTATGAGATCCTCTGTAACTTCTAAGAGACTTATTGATCACAAATATCTTACAAAACCTGTAATAATTTAACATTGGTGGTTTTCAACCACCAAATAACAGATAATTTCCACAAATATCTAATACAGAATTCCTCCATGGACTGAAGGGCTGCTGTGTGTTGATTTGGTTTTGCTGCTGATCCAAATTGTATTCATGATTCCATTAACAGTCTCTAATTTGCCCGTAGGCAAAGAAACTCTAATATACAGTTTCTCAATAGGTTAATGTAAGATAATGACTTTCTGCAGGGAAACATCATTATTTATAGATAAGGAAAGGAAAAGTCTCCATGTGCAAAATTAAGAAAAAAGAGGATGAGTGAAGGAAAGGAACAAAAAAGACAAATCAAAGGATATCTTAGTACCCTGCACCATTACCAGCCCTATTTTTTCTTTCAGTTGGAGAGATCCTGCCTGTATTGATTTTGTGGGGCTGTGTTTGGGAAAATTAGGAAAAGCAACTGGAGGGTGGTGGCTTTGAGGAAGAACTTGATATTTCTACAAAATTAAATACCATTCTTACAAACACGAGAAAAATAAATTTTGCCTCAGAGGAACGCCTTCTGTCATTCCCATTCATGCTCGGCATCCTGTGCTGAAATTAGTCCTGTGGAATCAGTTATTAAAATCTGTGTAAAGGCTCTCATTAACTTTGCATTGTGCCCTACAAATGGGTCTCTTAAATGTATAGACTGCTCAACAAATGCATGGCGTCTTATAAATAATAGACCAGTCATTAGAAACATGCAATAATATTGTTATCACAGTACGATTGTTGTAATGCAGATCATTCACTGGGCACTCCATACATATGGGAATTACATTTGTGTGGCATAATCAAAGTCAATGACAGTCTTTCCCTTGATTTCAATAGGCTTTGGATCAGGCTATTTGAGAAGTACCATTAGCTGTCAGATGTGGTTTTGAGACTATATGTATCAATCTGATTAATTAGTAGCAATCTGAAATGTTTTCATGAATGGTTTCTTCAAATTCAGGCTTGCATAAAGAGCACTGTAATATCTCATTATTGTGGTTCCTCCTACACCCTTTTAAGTTCCTGTTAATTCTCACTCGATAGTAAATTTAACCTCCCTACCAACGTAATTGATTAAATAACAGGGATTGTAATGAAATTCCAGTAATTCTTTCTTCATGCAAAGCTGAAAAGGGAATAATTACTGTCAAAGAAACTTCTGGATTCATCTTTCTCAGATGAATTCCTTAACAGAGTAAGAATTCTTTTAATCTTTTAAACTTTCCCAGTTTGGTTGTGCTGTGTAAACAAAACTGCTCCTGTGTTATTTGCTTTTTGCAGTGAGGCAGCACTCAGAGGTGACCCTGGCACTGGTGTGTTCCCCTGCAAGAGTTTCCAGACACAGTTTGTACCCACAGCAGGACCTGCTCTTTCTACTGGCGGGGCACTCAATCTGCTGGGGATTGACAGCTGTGCTGCTCCAATGGCAGGCCTGAGAAGCAGACGAAGTTGAAGTTTTAATGCTGACATGAGCATCCACTGGCATCAGCATTCATCGTGTCAGTGTTATTTAAGAGGAGCTAGAGCTCTGCAGATTTGAATGGCTGTACAATATTTCAATTTAATCAGTTTTTTTATTACAATGCCTCCTTTGAAATGTGATCTGAAAATTATCCAACAAGCAAAGCAAAAAATCCGATTAGAAATAATTTTTGCAGAGTTTTGCTCTTAACTTATTGCTTATTAATTGCAGCAATGAATTCTGTAGCTTTCATCATCAGCCAATTTCAGCCTGCTAAGAAGCATGAAATTTTATCTTCATCAATAAGTTTTCTTTTAAAGAAGCTATATAAAAATTGATTGCAATGAGTACTGTGTCTTTACCATTAAGAAAGATAGGTTTGTTTTCATCATAAAAAAAATTAACTAGATTTTCATTAACTGTTTTCTTAAACCCCTGAGGGTGATCATATTTTCCCTGTACTTACATTTTAGCAAAGTGCAATCATACAGAAAATGTGCTTTTTATATTTCAGCTGCTGAGTTAAGCTAATAATCTTTGATTGTAAAGTCTGTCCTTGCATACTGCATATTTTTTACCTGTTGTTAGGTGCACTTGATATAAGATATAAGCTTTTATTTGCTTACTTCCCTACTTATTTACTTACTTGCTTATTTACTTAGTCTTTGACTAAGTTGTATATGAGTGAAGGTGTCACAGGTAAAATTTCTCAAAGGATCTATTTTTGTGCTAGTACTGGTTTTCAGTACAGTGCATTATGAACGCGTTTGCAGAAGCTTATTACAAAAACTTGAAAAAAAAAAGTTAAATTCTTTGAAAGTACAGGAAAACTCTTTTATTATTTACTTTTACTTTTAGTGTTTTCTCCTGGAAGGATGTGGTTCCACACTGTGGTTTCCCTTTTGATTTTTCTTCCCTCTCCCCTGATTTTGGGAGTTACTTGGATTGTTTTTTATATTCCATCCACTCTCATCTTCATCTCCTTCCCTCCTCAACATATATATATATACATACCACGGCTCTCAGAACCAGACGCTGACATAGAAACGATAGTAACTTAACTTAAATCCTCTGGCATCCTTGTCATGCCACCTCTGGCAGCCTGATGGCTCCAGGCTTCCCAAAATTCTTTACACAGCAAAAATAAGAGAGGAATTGTGCCTCCTCAGCTGGGTTTAGGCAAGGAGCTGCTTCTCTGTGGTAGCCATGCACCTTTTCATAGCCAGGCTGTGTCAGGGGCTATTTGGGCTATCAGGGAGGCAGACTGATTTTAAAAATGGATTTTAAAAATTGATGCATCCATTTGCATCCATCCTGTAAAGCACTTGCTTTAATTGCCTTCCATGATAATATCAGTGATCCCTAGTTTTGACAAGGAGGTTTATAAAATAGCTTGAATACTTTTGTTACTTTGTGCCTCATCCTCTCACCTTCTTTTCACTGTTCCTCCAGCTCACAGATAGATATCTGCGTGCTTGGCAAATGCTCCAGGCCTTATTTGCTGACTTTGAGCAGTTTTAAGTGTTGTGCATGCATTTTCTACTTTCTCAATGAATGCAGCCGGCAGAATATCCTCACAAACCTTCACTCTGCTCCTCCTTTCATAGTATCACAGGCAATAAATAGCTGGGCCCAGCAGTCTATTTGTGGAAAGCAAAAAAAGCCTCTCAGTGGGATGCCAGTGTCAGTTTTTCATGGAGTTTTCAGAATGTCATTTTCTTGGCATAAATGTTCCTGTAATTAAGTATTCTCCATGCAGCAAAATTGATTCTCCATTCTGCAGTTTATAAACTTAGGCATTTCTTTGAGAATCCCCAGCTCATCTGCAGAGCACTGTGCCTGCTTCCCTCGGCATGTTCCAGTTTCATGTTACTAATAGAAGCTTCTTTAAGAGGGGGAAAAAGGCTATTGAAATATAATCACACACTATGTGGGTTGTTGTTGTATTAATTCTATTCTAATTATGTTGTTGGAATCCACGTGACTCATACTGAGTCTAAAAATAATTTTGATAGAAATAATCCTCTGATGTGTAAAAAACAAATCTGCTGAGAAAGTATATGAATTACCATGCCACATACCTGAGTCTAGATAAAAATATATTTTACTTTGCATTACTTTTAGTTAGGCAAAATAGTAAAATAAAGGTGAGTCCTTATTGAAAATTCTATTTAAACACACTTCCTTGCTTCCTTTCCTAGGTATGAATACAAAGAATGTAGGATTAATTCAACAAATCTGTGCTTATGCAGGTCTTCTATCTCTAGGATCCATCCACATGGACAGATCAAACAGAGAGTATGAGGGCAGGAATATATTTTGTATATATTTGAGCATATTTTGCTTTGTCAGTATAATCAATTAATCTGATTTGGCCTATAACACGCACTCATTTTGCACATTGTGTCCCTTCATTTCTGAGCATCTTGGTCACTACCCTTTTCGATATCATGGAATGTGCCAGTTCTGAGCATAACAGCTCTGAGCCAAACCTGCCCTCTTAAACCACTTCATACTAACTATTCAAATAAAGTCTTATCATAGAGAAGGAGAAAAAAATATGATTACTTGTAATAATTGGACTGGTTTTCCATTGAAAAAGAGAGAGGAGGGGAGAGAGTATTTGTGTGTGCAAGTGTTGCCACAGTGCTGTGTTTTCAGTGCCTTTTACAGAGCATGTACACGTTGGGCAGGTACTTGGTATGTCAGATGTGGACTGGAAAGTAGAGTGTGATTTGAAGTGTTCATATGAATAACCAGGGCACTGATCCTAGGTTTCTGTAAGAATTTGTCTCTCCTCTTCTTCCCTCTTCTCTCCTGATCCTGCAAATAGTATATTGAAAATGTTTGTTATTTCACACCTGAAAAGGAAACGCAAAGGAAAAACATATGTGTTTGCTTATTTGTTTGTCATATGTTTGTTCATTTAATTATGGTTTTCTACTCAAAATTACCTAGATACTTAAGTCCTAAAAATCTCATTAATGCAAACTGTGGGAAGAGAGGAACCTTTTAAATGCTACCCCATTCTCCAGCTGGGCCAGGTGAAAGGGCAGTACTTATCAGCTGGCTGCCAATTTTTAAAACTGTTTCAATAGGTGATCTTTCCATTGTTGCTGATCCTGCTTGGTTTTATTATTTTTCCTGCTGGGAAAAAACTACTTTCTCCCGCTTGAGGTTTTTATGATGGATGGTAGCTAACACTGATTCAAAGAGGGAAGGTTTGCTGTCCTTTATTGCTCTAAATGTAGCATGGTAAACTATGTCAATGGTTTTCTTTTTTCTGTGTCATCATGCAGACTGTGTCCCTTGGACAGAGGAATACAAGGCAAAGTTACAAGTACCATATTTATAAGTTTCTTGTTTGCTATAGAATCTTGTGAATGGGAATCCCCACAGGAAAGTTTTTATCATGCTCTTGGAGCTGTGCTGTTCATCTGCTGTGAGAATGGAAAGAGTGATGGTCTTTTTTAGCAGACATAAAAATAAAAGCAGTTTCAAGTTCCCTTTGTTGATCCAGGCTGAACCAGATGGGACCTTGCAGCAACCATCAACTTGTCTGCTCACAAAAAGTCAGAATGCTGGGATTAAAGTAAGGAAAAGTGAAGGAGGAGAAAGTATTCTTGTGACCTAATGAGACCTAAATGCAGAACAGCAAACAGAGAAGACAGCAGGGAAAATTCTACCCTCTGAGGGTAAGTTTGCAGTAAATGCAAACCATCCACCATTGTTTGCTCTTGCCTGCTGCCAGTCAGGCAGTAAAACTGGCTGCCAGTAAGGAATGATTACAGCTTTAGTTCTGTGATTGCTCCTCTTTGCTGGAGAGTGTTCATTAGGAGGAACATTACTATTCCGTTCTTTCTTTTAGCTCTGTAGGATGCTACTTGATTTTTTTATGACTCTTGGGGAGGCAGAGGGAAATCTGAGAATTCATTGTAAGGAGGTCTGTGATAGTTGTTTTTTTAATTACATACTTTTAAAATGCCTTGGAGTCAACAAGATTCTTTTTCTCCAATCTCCCTAACTTTTCTAATGAACTATTAAAACTAATCTTGCTTCTAGGCTTGTGAAGCACTGTGGGTGGGAGAGTCAATTACATCAATATTTTATTTTTAAAAATAGCATGTATTTTTCCCCCTATCAAGACCTGTTACATTTCCAGCAGCATTCAATACAATGGAGTACTGTTAAATATACCATTGGCATACAATCAACTACCATTTATTTTACTGTTGAGTGATTTGTTATAGTAGATAGAAACCATTCAATACCATTGACAAACAACAGACAGTCCATAGCTCTGAATTACTGTTAGACTATTTTTGTAATGAATGGAGACTTAATTTCAGCTTGGTTTTCTTGTGGGTGCCAGACACAATTGTGCAGAGCAGAGCAACAGCTTTATTTATTAAGGCTTGCAATGCACTTTTGTCTAATTACTGCTGACTCGTCAGACAATAGCCAGTGACCTTCACCAGGAAAGGTGAAACAATTCCTCTCACCTGATTCCTCCTGGCCAAACAGCTTCCAAGAAAAACACTGGATTGTCTAATTGATTACCTAGGAATCTTACAAACCAGTAGTGTTTGAGAGGCCTTTAGGGTCCATCTGTGTTTTAGATATAGACATTTCCCTTTCTATCACAATACTCTGGCAAAAAACTAAAGGCATTGTGAAGTTTTTAGTCATGCCTGTGTTAGGAGACTCAAGGGTCCACTCTGAAGTGTTGACGTTGTGCAAAAAAATTTATTCACACTAATGACTTTCTGAGATCAGAGCAAGCATTGTATAATTTATTCCATCCATGCTCTGTAAAGCAGAAGGTATGAAGCACACTCTGCAGGTAGACTGCCCTTACATACCAAGGCACATCTGGCACACAAGTGTTGGGTGCCTTTTTATTTCTTGGCTAACAAGCAGTGTTTACCTGAAATAGATGAGGGGAAAAGAGCAGGCAACAATGCAGATCTCATCTGTGTCCTCTGAGTTGTGCATTGGATTCTTGTATACCGACAAATCTGGACAGAATAGCATCAGTGATTCCTCTGCAGCTCTTGCTCCTATCTTCCAACTCAAAATCTTTCCATAAACCCTCAAAATACTAAAGTATCCTCCATCCCAATTCATGCAGAAAGATTCCCTGTTAAGTGTGGATATTCTTTCAGAATTGACTTTAGCACTAAGTACTTTGCAAAAGGCCTTTCAACATTTACAGAGTTAGTTTATGGCACTACCATTATCAGTCAGCCTCAGCAATGAGAGCTTGAGTTCATTCTTCTTGGGAAAACTGTAGACTTTCTCCTCTTGTGCTATGAGCAGAAAGATCCAGATGTTGTTGACAAAGACTAGCTCTGAAGCTATGAAATCATATGTGGAATGGAATAGGTTCCATAAATAGAATATGGTTACCTTGTTAAAAGACCTAAAGAAGATAGCAGGTGGCTGGCAATGAGATTGTTTCTGTTAAAACAAAAAGATGGGCCAGCTGCTCAGAATGAAGACCTGTATATCCATCCTCAGCTGAAAACAGTTTATTAATTCACAGCTATTTGAGACAGGTTCTACAGATAATGATAAAATGGGATCCACACGCACCCAGTGATCATTTTCATGTTTTTTCAAGTCAGCAAAAGCAACAAGTGTCTTTATTAACCAGAGGGACAAATGTGCTCTGATGTGCTGTAACAAGGAGAAGCAGGATAATATGGTCAAAGCTGCAGAATAAATAGAAAAGCTCAGAAATGCTGGGTGAGCATAAGTGTTACCACAAGCAGAAGCTATTAAAAATAAACTTGTAAGTTTTAATAGTTCTGCCTGAAGGATTACTTGATCAAATAAACAGCCTATCGAACCTGTAACCATAATAAGGTTAGAGTCCATTATAAATTAAAATAATTTTATTCTCTGGAAATATTAATGTTATTTCAAATTCCTGTTATTCAAAAAAATCCTGTTTTGTAACAAGAAACTGAATTTTAATATGCTATTTGAATGTAATCTGTCAAATCTTTTAACACCTGTTTCTTCAAGTTATTGAGTGAATTACATTGACTGTTGAATTAATAACACTGATAAGGATTGAACTAATGGGAATAACTGAGGTTCAAAAATTTCTCACCAATAATATTTGCTTCCAGAAGAAAAAAGCTAAGGAAATTTAGGCTGGATGCTCTGACATATCACCACAGGGAATTTGCAGTCAAAGAATACTTTCTATCAAAACGTGGTCAGCTTTAATAGCAGGATAGTTTGGGGATGCATAACCACCCTGAGGGGCATGCTGGCTTCTGTAAAATAACCCAAAACAAACAGAAAAAGGGAATATTTTGTCCTTTAAATGAAAAGGAATTTAAGTTATCCTTTAAACTGTGGAACAAATGGAACAATGAACGTAACTGAAGTTTTAAATGTTATTGAATGATCTGTAGCTTTTCATACAGTTATAAAAAGTTAGCTACTTCCTATGTCTAAGCCTGAAACGCAGTAGCCTTCAGGAATAACAGCTTCTCCAGCTGTAACAGTAGGAGAGAGCAGGCAGTGCCAACTAAATAACACATTTTGTCCATATTGTGATTCTCCATGAATATGACGTGTTGAGCAAGTCCATTTCTATAAAATGTGATGGCTGAAATATATCTGAGCAAATTATAAAAATACCAATAAAAATATTATTAAATGGAGAAATAATAACTGCATTTGGTAAGCAGTTTCTTAGAGATCTCTTGATTTTAAACAAGCACAGTACAATGAAGAGTTTTCTGAATCAAGGAGTGTACTGAGCTGCACTGGTCCCGCTGCAAAATAAAGGAGAGGCAACCTGGGATTCTCACAATGAAATTTGCTGGCTCAGGTGAGTGGTTATCCCCCAAAGCAAGAGACACCTGTGGATGTCTTGGGATACATTAAGGGAGCTAAAGGATCCCTCATGTAACCTGTAGGTCCCTGGGCTTCCACCCATCCACTTCAGAAGTCAAAAATCTTTGGCTTAATCACTCTTGAGGAAGAGACTTAAAACTGGGGGAAATGTGAGAGGAGGCAAGTTTATTTGCGAGGGTGTCTGTGGGTCAGTAGGCACATTTTTGAGCATATATATAAGAGAGAGGGAGAGAGGGAGAGATAGATGATATATATAAATTCCGTTTGTACCTATCGGGCTTACCAGCTCTGGACAGTAGGAGCTGATGGAGATAAGGATGAGATCCTAGAAACTCATCACAGGAACTGAGAGGTAAACCTACACTTCCTAAATATTTTCAGGTGCTTTTTGTTTTATAAAAACTTTGACAGGAAGAGGTACTCAAGAAACAAATATAAGGCACAGAAAGTCTCTTGTATGGCCCAGGTTATGTCTTCCAAAGAGGTGTAAGGGGTTTTGAGAAGTGGCTGTGGCAGTGGGGAGTTACCTGCTGAGGGAATGCTGTCGGAAGGAACAGTTTGGAGTCCACTTTGGAACCAAAGCATTTTCGCCTTATGTGTTGGCTTTTCTCCAATGAAAGTGAACAATTTTTCCTTCCTCTCCTATGGGCAATATGGGGAAAGATCAGGAACTCTTTTTATCATAGCTGTGGCAGATTGATGTGATCAGGCTTGGAGAACTTAGTGCACCAGGGCATCACTGATATGGGTTCTTCAGACAGGCAATAGGTTTAGGAACCTATGTTTTTGCTGAAAAAAACCCCACACCAAACAAAAATCCCACTCTAATGAGCTTTTGTCTAGATGTGGAGAAGAGCTGTGACTGTATATGTTGTATAACTTTGATGAGACAGTTTCTAATTGAAGTGGGGAGAAGTGAAAGCTGAATGAAAATATTTGTCCTTCTTACTGGACCGGGACAGAGGAGGAATAAATACTGCTCGTTTGCATAAGGGAAAATTTGAAGGCCTTAACTCAGGGCCCTACTGGTGAGATGATCTTGAGCTAAACAGCCACATTTCATATGGTAGCTCATGATTTTTCATTCATGAAAAAAATCGTGGCTTTTTAAAAGAAAAGCAAACTGAAAATACCCTGCTTTAATAACTTCCATTGTTTTGCTTTCTTCTCAAGGTCAAGTTCAAAGTAGAATCGTCTGCTGTTTGTCTTTTCATTTAATAATATCCTGGAATGAGTAACTGGGAAAACAAAAATAGAACATACATCAATAAAAAATACTGTGTACAGCAAATCCATTTTGGCAGGATGGGAATTTGTAACCAGCTCCATTTAGCACCTACCTACTGTTTCTCATTCATTCCTGCTGTCTTTATACAGAGTCTAACAGAATTTTTTTCATTCTGCTGCTTTGTCTAAAACACTTTCCATGCCTCATTCACTTGCCTCATTCACTTGCCATCACTTCTCAACTGTAGCAGGTTTTTTTCCCTTCTTCTTGATCTCTGCCTCCAAATTTCTTTCTCCCTATGTCATTATTTGAGCTGTATGAATACTTTACCAACTAGTGAGCTTAAGGTTTAATAAGATTTCTGTTAAAATACAAGGTTTAGTCAAAAGTCTGTGGAAATGAGAGCCTAAAACTAAATATTTAATTGTGGTATTTCAACGTAATATGTACAAATAGAGCCACATAGAAATGGCAATGAGCTAAAAAAATCCCAACACTTCTGGTATTAGGAATTTTACATGTAAAACTGCAGTATTATTTGTTCATCATGTATCATTCTAGACCAGAGGTTAAAATTTTGTTTGGGAGGTTGTGATATTTTTAAAATATATTTTAATTTCTTAAGTGAGACCCAAAAATGTTATAATTATCCTCAAAATAATTTAAAAATAATTGTTGCAGTTTGATAAATGAAATAATTTCTGCTCGTCCTCACACTCTCCATAAAAAGCCAAGGTTGAAATTAAAACCTCTTTAGAAAAAGACACTGAAATCTTTTTATATAAAATAGGAGGAAAAGATTTCCTTTTAAACCACTGCAGTTTTCACTTCCTTTTTCAAGCTTCAGCTCAATTGCAATGCATGATCAATGTTTCCATGCAGTTGTCAATTCTTCTAATTGATCTGCTTATTTTAAGGACAGGGAAGTGGAGGTGTTAAAATGCAATATCACCTCCTCAGAAGTACTACTGAATTAAAAAAATAAGATCATCCCTCAGTATTAGA
Source organism: Origma solitaria (assembly GCA_013397895.1). Lineage (NCBI taxonomy): Eukaryota > Metazoa > Chordata > Aves > Passeriformes > Acanthizidae > Origma > Origma solitaria. The sequence goes on along the minus strand of VZRL01004973.1, from coordinate 4,561,559 downwards.
TGAAAAGTCTTTTTCCTCATTTAATTTGGCTTTCCCATAAAAAAATCTCACATGAGCCCTCCAAACAAGGAGGAATACCTCCAGCACATCACATATCCCTAGAGAGGTACAATCTAGTTGTATCCTGAGCTTTACATTTATTTGGACCTCTTAGCATTCCAAAGAGCTTAACAAACTATTTTTTAAGGGTTGGACATAAATTAGTGGAAGTAACATTAGGTTATATCTTTTTTTGTCTTATCTTTTTTGTTTGGTTGGTTTGGTTCTATAGGTTTGTGGGGTGGTTTGGTTTGGTTTGGTTTGGTTTGGTTTGGTTTGGTTTGGTTGTGTTCTATCCTTCCTCAATCTGCACAAAGTCCTCCCCATGGATCTCGTGCTGGGAAGATGAGTGGTTTCTGATGAGGAGGCGTCAGAAATAAAGGGAACTTTCTGGTGAGCCATCCCTTTTAGCTGCCCCCGAGTCCACTCCTGTTCTTAATTTTCTTTCTTGCAAGGTGTCCAGCTCATTCTGCAGTGCCACCAGACATGGCACAGTGGCTTTCCACAGAGGCAGCAAATTCCCTGTCAAGTTGCATTTGAGAATCTGTGCAGCCAAAAGCAGCTAGAACAAGAGCTTGAAGAGGAAACTTGACCCTTTCGGAATCTGGGGGACGCTTTGCTGGAAATAAAAGCGAAGTTTGGCTGCTTTGTGACTCAAACATGTGAAATGGCTACAACAGGAAGAGGTAAATCTGTCCAACAAGTTTAATGTTGACAGAGTAGAAACCATTAAATGCACTAGTGGGGATTATAATGCAGTCAGTATTGTCAGATAAATATGATGCTTTAAAGGTAAATTTCCTTTCTGAGGATGAAAGTGCAGGTCTAGTAACTAAATGGGACACCTTTAACAATATATAATCTAGTGTTCCATCATACACCTTCATTATTCCCCCTATAATTAGGATTTTAATCCTTGTATTTGTTCTTTTTAAAAGCCTATTATCATTGCCAGGCATTCCTACTGATTTATTGATTTGTTATGTATATCATGAATGACTCCTGAGGAGTATAATAATGAAGGAGAATGTTATTTAATTCTATACAAATATTTAGGAATGGAGCCAATATTATTGTGTAGCTTCATTATGAGAAGCCCTATTTCTTCTAATATCAATGTCACCTTACAAAGCTCCTCATCTGCTATGAGGAAAGAAGGATTATTAGAACTGACATAGTACTTGGCTTTTCAAAGCTATTATATTTCTTGTAATTATTCCTTTTTGAATTTCTGGTGCGACTTCCACTGAAAACCTGTTTGCCCTGTTAGTCTGGTGGCAGTTTAAACAAACAAGTTGCTTCCTTTAATATTGAATTGTCAAAACAAAACTGCTATTAGATATTTAAACAAGATACCTGATATTCATTTTATTCTACTAATCTTGCAACAGGAGACATTGGCAGATATTTTCATGGGGCCTTCCATTAGGCATGAGTTTTAACAGATGTACTTACATTTTCATCAAATTGAAAATCTCTTTTTCCTGTCTATGCATAAGGATTTTTTTTCATAGTCAGTTCCAGGGTTTTCCTGGTTTGGGAAGAGATAAGAGTATTTAGAAAAACAAAGAAAAAAGGAAAACCTATGGAGAAAAAAAAAATTCATTTTCATTGGGCTAACAACTGGTGCTGTTTTCCTGTTCACTATATAATTTGGCATTTATCTTTTACAAGAGATGCTGCTGCTTTTTGTAAGCACAAATTGCTTTCTCTGGGGTTTTCTATTAGAAGTAAGGAAAGGGAATAGCATGAAAGCAGCAAGTATGTTTTATAAATTATGTGTGTTTTTTTCTGAAAAGAGCTGTAATAACCTCCAGTCTCATGTGGCAGCAATGCATTTTCCATATGTTTCATATACATGTGTATATATGTGTGTTTTATGTATATATACTTTTTTATTTTTACATTGAGCTTTGGGTTATATTCACATCAAATGTCCAGAACTTAGGCTGTGGAGATTCTCTAAGGAGAATTCAGGATGCCACAGAAGCTGATTCAGTTGTTGGTACTCTTCCTTTGCAGTCAGAACCAAACTGATGCCTCAGCATGTGGCTGTGGAAGGAAACATAGGAACAGGATAGAAAGCTGGAGACTGTCAGTAGGGAAATTAGTCATGTTGTAATAAACTGAATATGTGTCAGTAACAGCAGTTGATTAACTTAATCTTGTATAAACCCACACTTTTAAAGTAGTTTTAAAATCTGGAGGAATTGCTGTGTTTTGTTCAAATGAGGCATTAAAAAAAAATTAAAATGTTTGCAACATTGTAAAAAATGTCAATGAAATATTCTGTATATGGTCTGAACTCTGGGTTTGCAGTTTTAATTTAAAATAAGCTAGGAGCAGATGCCCAGGTGCAGGGCTTGGTGTGTTTGTGACAGGGTAGAGGATTGTTTTCTCAGAGCAGGGGACATCTCAGAACTCTCCTATCCTGGAGAATGTGTTTATCATGCAAATACTTGCCCACAGGTCTTCTTCATTTTCTTACAGAAACTCAAAAACTGCTCACCAGCAGCTGCTAAAAATAATTTTTGTGTAGCGGTCGCCAAGGTGGCTTCTCCTGTCTTTGCAGATGCAAATGCAGCCATGGTGACCTGTGTATTCATGATGCACATGAGCTGGCCCTGAAAATGATGGCCTTGCAAAAAGTATCCACACTTCACCTTGAAGAAACACATCCAATGAGGCAAGAAAGATAATTGTTCCTCTGTACTATCTGGCATCAGACAAGACCTGTTGAAAAATAAATTAAAACTTTGGGAGCTCTTCTCCAAATGCCTTTTAGCTCGGTTTAAACTTTTTTAGAACTAGTCTTGAAGAAGGGATCCTTATTTATCACATTAGACGATACGTATGAGGTGTGATCCATTAAGATGTTATCCATATTTTTATTCAATTTAAATTATTTCCTCTGGAGGTATACTACCAATGAATTACTAGTAAGAAAATCTTTCCCTGAGGATGAACAGTTCAATTTGCATCTTTACCACAACTTTTGTCATTAATAATTATTATGGATCTGTCTGATGTCCATAGTTTCACAGTCTACATTTAGACTCTAAATAAAATTCATGTAATGTTGGTAGATGGTCAGATATCAAGCCAAGGAGTGCAGAGGGAGCTGCAGAATGATTGATCTGACAGAATATCTGTGAATTTTTGTGTAAAGTAAAACAAGCATGCTTATCAAATAAAGTATTTACCTTCATGTTACAGGCATTTTTCTAGAAATGCTGAATTTCAGTGTAATTCCAGGGTGGTACTTAATACAGTGAATCAAGATATCACAGTATGTGCTGGCAGTACTTCATGAAAGTCAATGTACTGAGCTCAGTAACCTTTGCATTCTACACATGAACTGAATATCTGCTTGTGTTTAGCATTTGTCACATCCTTGAAAGATGAAGTGAAACTAAAATAGGCATTTTCAGGTCCTCTTTTTTCTGTTATCCCCATATGTAATAATGAGATGTTGAAATTGGAGCCAAATCTACATTTCCAAATGTAAAAGGGAATAAATTAGGCTATTTAACAAAATAGTTATGCCAGCAAAAACTCTATGGTGAGGGTCAGTGAAGCCCTTTCTGACTCAATAATCTTAGACAAGCAATTACCACAACAAAATGTAGAGAAAAATAAGTCTGAGAACACGGTATAACCAGGTATATTTGTGTCACTGCTATTGAAAATTAATCCTGATTTGTCAAAAGGTCTTCTGATTTGCTTGGAAGCACAGATTGCCTTAAAGGTAACTGAATGTAGCTGGTGATATTTCAGTGAATAACTTGACTAGAGTTATTTGACATTTAGTATGAGGTTTCTGTGTTTCTCTGGGAGAGGAAGATGTGGACATCTGTGCTTCCAAAAAGCTCTGATGTGTGCTGGTTGTCATGGCTGTTGAGTTCAATAGAAGCTTAGCTCACTTGGTGCTGATCTCTTCGAACTGGAGGCATGGATTGCGTGCAGAGTGACAATTATCCACAAACACTGAGGGTTATTTTATTAATCCAAGCCACGGAGCTGAGTGTTTTCTGCAGTGCACGTTGTGTCCTGTGACAGTCACTGTGCTACACGAGCTGGAGGTTCCCTTGTATTTTATGAAACTGTGTGAAATTTTAGGAATTGTTTCTCTGCATCACCAGCTTGGTTTTGCAGACACTTTCAGGCAGTTTTGTGGGCTGTAATGCCTCGTTGCCCATTTGGTCATTGCCCAGTTTGCTGTGTTCATGGCAAAGGGAAGAAATGGATTCAGTGTGGCAGCCTTAGAAGGTGATGGATGGTGCTGCTGCATCAGCCTGGCTGGGAGTGTCTGCTCAGCCAGAACCTCAGCAATCCTGAGGTGGATGGGACAGAGAAAAGAAATGGTGACAATGCTCCTTTCACGTTTGCATTTCACTTCCAAATGGATCTTAGGTATGTCTATGGAATGTGACAAGGGCCCAAAGCAGCGTGTAATGGATCCTGTAACTGTAAATCTGTATTACACCACTTTGACTTCTACCAGTGCCCTGTAAGAACTGTTCTCTATTAATATAAAGAATGGAATGGGTCATATTGCATTGACTTTTTTTTTCTTTCTATTTTTTGGTTTGGTTTTTTTAGGCCAGTTTATACAAATACTGTGCCCGAAAATCTGTGCGTGGTCAACTGAGGTGGAAAGAATGGTGGTTGTGGGGCTGGGCAGGAAATAAAAAGTTGTTTAAATTAACTTCTGGACTTTACGGTATTTTTGTGACACTTGATCATAGTGTAGCCAGAAGCTACAACACAAAACCAGCAGACATGAATCTCATGAAAGAGAGGACTAAAATCAAGTCTAATTAGCTTTCATTTATAGAGAGGAAAAGAAAGAAAGAGAAGTTTACAGACACACTCTCCTTCAGGACATTCCAAACTGAAATGTTTACAGCTTGTAAACTAATAAAAATAGACAGCTACACACAAGGCCATCAATATAAGGCTTGCTGAGTGGGGAGGACAGAGCTTATTTCCCTCAGTCTAAAATGGATTGAACTTTTTTGTTGCATTTATTTGCCTGTCTTGGAGAGACTATAGCTATATTCAGCTCTCAGACAGGGTTCATGTGGGTTGCATGTGGGACAGACTATTGTCATAGCTCAAATCTTATCTTTTGTTCTCTTGTTTGTCTTTAACTGGTTTGCAAATTTGTTTGAAATTTCCTGGGTTAGCTGACAACAGCTTCTCCCAAGGAGATGATCTTCCCTTACTCTGACTTCATCTAAAAATGCTGCTTCCTCAAGTCAGCTTGAGTTTAAAAAAATGACAACAACAGAACCTCCTCCATGCCCCAAAAGGCAGCTTTTCCAGTGTTAACACACAGTGAGGGTCTGACCCTTTAAATGGAGACAAAAAATATGCTGGAAGGTGGGAGAGGGAAGATACAGATCTTTCCTGGATGGTGTGGTATTCAGAAGGTGAATGTTACATTTGCTCCCCAAATCTACAGCATTAATCTTGCTATTTTTCTTTTCCTTTTTCCCAGTCCAAAGCAGGCGTATTTTTACATGATCTTCATTCCCATACTTCTCCTTGGACCAAAAGTACTATTTCTTTTCATCTTCTTTTTCCAATAGGGTTTTCTTATTTTCCAGATCACAACTTTGAAGTCAGAGTTGAGCACCCAAATCTTTACCAATTTTCTATATTGCTTTAAAAAGCTCCACCATTTCCATGAAAAAAATGTACTACACAAATCATGAATACTTTTGCATCTATTTCCTGCAAGCAGGTCACCTCAGCTGAGGCCCCTCAAGTCTGGGCAGGAAGTTGATGTGTTTGGGCATTTTTTTTTAATTTACTCTGAACATTTTTGTAATCTGGAAAGCTGAGGTTTGGAGGAGAAACAAGAAGCTTTGAAACAGAATCTCTATTATTGTGATTGAGTTTTTTCCAGACTTATGCACAGTTGTCAGTGAAAACTTTGTTAAATGTAGTGCTTGGGAATCTTCTGCACCAAACAAGACCAGGACAGAGAAGAAAAGCAGTTTTGCTCTTTGTCCCTGGATCATATGTAAGATTTTAAACCTTTTTTTCCCAAATGTTCCTATTTCTCTTCTCACCTGTTCTTTATAATTGGTTTTGCTATATAGTGAGCACTATAAATAAAGAGTCCTGCGAAGTGTGTTTGTCACAAAAGGACTTCTGATCTGCATTTAGGAACAATTCGTAAGTTGTAGTTACTCCTAGGTACTCCCATTACAGAGACACCAAGAAATTCAAACTCAGCTGGTGATGTGGCTCTAGAAATGTTGTATCAGTGCTAAAGTGTCTTTGCATTGCTTTGATAAAACAAACACTGATTTGGAAAGTAAAGCTCTCATCTGCTCCCCACTGAATGAGTTTAAAAACCATTTTCCTCCTTCTCTCTGACCTCTTACTGTGCCAGCCATGTAGTTCTCCCCACTGTGGTCTGTTTTGCAAAAGAAGCCTATTAATTGAGGATGTTTTTCAGTATTGCCAAAAGGTCACTACAATCAATTATGGAGAATATTTGTAAAAGAGAAATCTTGCCTATAAAGCAATATATCCTGAGTGTCTAATTTGTTCACTGTAATAAGGCCATGCCTACTTATTGATTAATCAATCTTTGTTGTCTGTTTGCTGATTATATCAGGAAGTCTCTTAATGTAATGGAATATCATATACAGAGCTGGCTTGCAAAAATATTTATTTCTAGTATTTTACTGCATGTGTTCAACCTGAGAAGATGATTTTTCCAGGACAGATCATTCTGATTTGTTGTAAGCCTGGAACTGAAAATGGAAGCATATTTGGATTTGAAACATGACTGAGGTCATCAACGCAGAAATTTTTCTGTTTTGATCCAGTTTGTAAATCATTACCTGATGTATTCCATTCAAAAGTCTTAATGTTATGCAATTATACTGCATTGAGATATGCAATGCAGGAGCATAATTGAGTAAAATCAAAGTTTTGTTGTATGCCAAAAAACTGGTTGTGGATATATTCAAAATGGTTCTCAGGCTATATTTAAAAGTGTAACATTTGGCTACTTTTAAAAATCATATATAGGAAGCCAAGCATATTAAAATTAATTCATCTTCATGTGCTTGATATAATTAAGGTTTTTATCTTGTCATAAATCTTCGTGTGATTTGTAGGACATACAGTAGTGGCAGGAGTTTTGTACATAGAAAATGTTTTAAGTTATAGTTTAATTATCATTATCTCTGCTGGCAGGAGTGCATCATTTCCACTAAATAACATGCCTTGTTTCCCTGTGACTCCATGATTCATTTTTGTTCTTTTGTACTCTAGTTGATGTAAATGAGCCACATTAACTGCCCCCCTGCCTCACTTTGTGCATATTTAAGGATTTAAAGTGTCTCAAAAATCCATTATCACTCTGTGACAGAAAGGTGAGAAAAATGTGTGAAAACCTCATAAACAGGTAGAACTAGAACATGTCTATATATTTACTTTTGACAGGTGTGAGACATCTAAGATTTAATCTGGAATTTGTGTTGGAATTCAAATAAAATAATTCTGTATTTTATAAAATAAAGAATTAGTAATCCTGATACTCAATGAAATTATTACAGAGAAACAATGTTTTTTAAAAACATTTAAATTTTCCAAGAAATAAGTACTTCATGATCTGCTGTTAAAATACTCAGTGGGACCAGCGAATCAAAGGAGAAACACAAGAACACGGAAATAATTTTCTATTCATCCTTAGTTCAGTATTTAAAGTGCTAAAGTTTAAGTGCCTCTTTTTGCTGTATAAAATGCTCATAACATGATTTATCATGATGCGCATCTCACCATGAGTAGCAAAATAGAATAAAAACAGGCTCTGATTCTGCAAGCGGTTTTGCACACATAGCTCCTATTTGCACTGTTTTTATGCACTAAAACTTACTGTGGTATATAAGGAGCATTAAAGAACTTCAATGAGAGGACAGTTTTTATAAAAGCAGTGGTGCCACATATCAAAAAAGCCAGGTTTGGCACCCCCAACATGTGCCATGTCTGCAGTGCTTTCAAATTACTAAACAATCTTTTTACCAGAAGGGTACTTAAAGTCACAAGTTCTACTAACACATCCATTGAGAATAAGAATGTAACAGTTCTCTCTAAAATTTTAATATGTATATTGATTCTCAGTGCATTCTGGAATGTGGATTCAGCTTTTCCGGCTCTGGAAATCTAATGTTCAACATATGGCCACCTGCAGTTTTACCATGGTAAAATTTCTGTGCTTTTCCCTGGGGAAAAATCAAGGTATGAGAGATGGTTTTTTTTGTTTCCACATGCTATGTAGATTAAATACGTGACATGCAATTTAAATCCAGAAGATTTTTGGAACTGATGATGTTAATTAGAAAGATATCATAGCACAATTTTAAAACTCATTTATGTGGCAGTCACTGTTGTTGAAAATGCAGCCTCTTTATTGTGGCATCAGGGCTTCATCTCTGAATCAGTGACAGCCAAAAAACTCAAGTTCTCAGTATGGGCCCACTTTGGAATGCTGCAATGCTATCCCATTCCTTAATCCTAGGGAAACTGAAGTGGTGAAAGGGTTGTATAAGTCTGCTGTCATTACTGCCAAAACCAGGACAAATCATCAGTGTCTCCATAAAGGGGAAAAAGAGGAAAGAAATATTCTCTGAATTTTTACAGTAAGGACTGAAAAAAAAAGAATTGGGATAGTGTCACTAAAATGCCCTTACTGTGTATTAGTACCACTAAATTTCTTCCAATGTTTAAGTGGGGATATAAAATTTACATAAGTAATATATAAGGTGGTCCACAGAAACACCCTTAAAGAATAATAAAATAGAAAAAAATATGCATTCCATTGCCAAAATACTATAAAATTCAGTTTCTTAAACATAACTAAAGCATGGGAAAATAATGCTTTGTATAATAAACATAGACTAGTCCCAATAATTCTCTTAAGCAAACTGTTGGGTTTTATTTCATTTGAATTATGTGTCTGCAATATCCTTAATAATAATGGAACTTACTGCCATGATATATTTAGAAATTTTTATCTTTCTTTGAACTGTTTACTGTGTAGAGTTCCACTACAGCTTTTTATGTCCCTGCCTTGATGAGAGCACGTTGTTCCATGGGGGCAGCTGGGTGACAATTCCCAGCAGTTCCATGCACCACCGTCCTTGACTCTGGTGATGCCTGAGCAGGCTTACCTGAAACAGAGGCTAGACAAAGTTAGGAGAATAAAAAGCAGATTAATTTATGAAAGACCTTTAAGGTGCATTTAGGGCAGACAGAGCCTACTCGAGAGGCTACACCCAAAATGGATGACAAGTCATGAGTTTGTCGTGTTTTATAAATCCTGTCTATTAACATATTGAGCCTTAATCCTCCAATTACACTTTCAAGTGATGTCAATTACTCCAAGTTTGCTCCCCCCAATTCACTGTTACTTACTTGCTTTGGGGCTCTGAGGCAGCAAAGTGTCCGTGGATTTTCCAGCTGAGAGGAATTGTTTTGTCTAAAATGCTGGGAACAGCAGCTTTAGCACCCTGTATGGAATCCAGAGTTACACACTAAAATTACAGATACACGAAAAATATAGAAGCTAAAAATCCTAAGGCATCACAGATGTTTATGCTGACTTAAAGGGGCTTGTGGAAATGCCTGTCTCTCTGAGTGTGAATATAGGTAGTGCACACACAGCCCTCAGAATGACAACGTAGGTTACCTGAGAAGAGTTTTCTAGTAAAGGTGAACAATAACATTCTCACGTGCTCAAGCTCTCCTCTTGTGGGTTTCCATGCAAGTCTATCCTGGAGTGGTCAGGCTGTTATCCTGAGTGAGCTCTGGTGGAGGCTGCAGCAAAATCAGGTTCAGTCTGTGGACACTTGGTATTAGCATAATCTGAAATACAAAGTGTGCGCTTGACAGCTTCAGTTACTCAATTACAAGATATTGGAAGATTTATGAGCTAAGTGCCAAAGGTGAAAAATGATGTTCTGTGTGTCACTGAGAGTGCAATAAACTGTCCTGTGAGCTCAGTGTGTGCATTACTTTGATACTGAGTGATTTGAACAATTTATTTATTGAGTGGCAAGTGGTTGATCTTGAAACCCGTTCAGTCACATACATAGAGGGGTATTTTGGGCGTTCCCAAAGGTGGGTAGCAACATTTTACCACTGTGCAATGTAGTGGTGATGACAATGTCCTGGCTGGATGGAGGAATGCTAACAAAAGTCACATTCACCAGTGTGCTCTTAAAATAAAAATGAGTGAAAATGAGAGTGGACTTGGATGAGTCCATTGGTCATGATCGGCTGGGAATGAAGTGACAGAAGCAGGGATGAGCTGTGTTCCACATACAGAGCAGGGACACCTCCGAGGGAAAGAGGTCCACAAGGTGCTACAAAGACCTTGCAGAAGGTTTCTACCTGTCTTGTTACAATCTTATTGAAGCTGACATCCTGTGGATGCTGAACTTCCACTCCAGCATCATTCTGTTGAGGAAAGTGGCTGTAGTTCAATGTCCTAAGTGGCCTTGATGTTTTGCATATATTAAGACCTCAAATACAGACAGGCACAAGTCCACACAGGACGGAGGTTTGTTTAATATGTTGTTTTCTACCATTTTTTTAGAAAATTACTACAGGACAACAAAATAATTTAGTGTCTTTTAAAATATTTACTAATTATTTGGTCAATGTGTATTACCTATAAAGAAGTAGTAGCACCTTAAAGATATAACAAAGACAGTTGTAAAAACTATTTTTCCATGTTCCTTATGGCATCAAAGGGTTACATAAAGTAGCAATGCAAAGGAAAATAAATTATATTTGTCTTTCATGGCCTCCAGTCCATTTACAGAATGTGCTTTTGTGCACTACTGAGGAGGTTAAGCAATCTCCTAAGGTCTGACTGTTGCTAGCTCAGGTTCTTGGGCATCTTGCTGGAGCATCTGGTATAAAGTTATTAATGGAGAGAAGCCATGAGTTTAAATGAAACTTATTTTGACTCAGTATAATTATTTCTTAGGGGATTTTTACTTTTTTTTTTTCTTCAGAGGTAATTAAAGGTACCTGACACAGAAGAATATTGGCATCCTGGTTAAACTTTACTGGTTTTGATAAGACAACAGCCTGACCTTGTCATATTTTTTCTGATTCTAGTTCATTGAGATACAACCTCAGCAAAGGAAGTTGTGAGTAAAATCTGAATCAACAGCAGCAGTAGATTTATTGATGCTTTTCATCAATACCTCTGGACAACTCCTGAAGAACTCTAATTATCTTAGAAAACAAAGTCTTTGCAAATGGCAATTGCGTGATTGATTATTTGCCACTCTTACCTTGCAGTCTGAAACATGAATCTAAGGACTAATTCTGAAGCTGAGCCCTTTGAAAGAAGTCTTTGAATATGGATTGTTCTTTCAGAAAAACTTCTGCAGCATCACAAACACCCAGAAGCAGAAGAATTTTAGCATTTCCTTAACCAAGGAGACACTTGCATGTGTCTGCTCATACAAGCACACCAAATTCTTGAGGAATTGGAAAAGCTTGATCAAGTAAAATATGACTGTACCACACTGCCTTTTTCTAGAACTGCATATAGACCAGGAGTCTTTATACTCAGGGCAATGGTTTTCTGAGGAGCCCATTCTCCACTCTCCCAATCTCCAGTGAGAAAACTGCCTGCAAGGCTTATTTCATGAACCTGGGTAGGCTGGAAGATAAGGATAAAAATGTGGACTTTGACTGGAGATTTCATTGAGATGATAGAAGATAAATCAAGCCAATGATGACAGCAGAAAGTTGAATTCTCAACTGGTTTTGCCATTAGCAAGTAATTTTTTGTGCTGTTGACATGATAAGAATAGAAAGCAGACAATGAAGCGAATTATTAAACACCTACGGGTGATAAACCAGATTTCATCTCTGGTTTTGGGATGTAGTTGAGTTCCACTTGGAATAAAGAATTCTCTGGAGTAACATCACTGAACCTTGTAAATCCACTAAAATATCAGCTGTGGTAGAGGTTAAAATGGATGTTTTCCTAATTTATGGAAGATATTAACATCTTTTAAAAGGTTCACTTTTACTTGGTAAGAGTTACAATGGAAGATAAAAGAATTACTTATTTAATGAGAACTCACTCTTGACATTGTAGCTGCTTTCTCTGTCTGTCAGAACATGACAGAAGGAGTCAGCTTCTGTCTATAAAAAGTGATGAGTGCACTTGTAGAGATCCTGAATTGTCAGCTCTGGTGGAGGATGGGATGCTTCCAGTCCAGTAAGGTGACAAAACCAGAGTTACAACTCTCAATCCATCCCCCTGGTGTCTGTTGTGAGCTCAGGGTAGCTGCAGACCCTGGAATGCAATGCAGGTAAGCTCAAAAATCATATGGACAACTCTGAAAGTGCTGCCATAGATTCATCTGCTCCCTTGCTTTCGTGCCAACTGCTTTATGTAGTCAAGACTTGTCAAGTTTAGTAGTTTACGGAAAGTATATTTTACAGAAAACAACAGGACAATTTTCACCATGAAATAAAGTTTCTTGTGTGAAGGAGAGTGCTTAATTGATAAGGTAGGGTTTACTTTCCAATTATACCCTTCTGTCTTTTAAATAACTAATTAATGAAAAAGTGGAATGCACACAGTTGACAATTGTAAAAGGGACATTTGTGACTTATTCATTTACTCTTACACTTGGTAGCTCTTGACCTCTCCCTCTTTCTTAATTCACTGCAAAAATCACCATTTCTTATCCACGTAGTGGTTATTATAAACCAAAATTTATCCATTTTGCCAAAAGGAAAACATTTTTTAGTGTGGAATATTCTTTTCAATTGGAATTTTTACCTTAACATCATTAATTGTGTTAATGTCTTCCAAGTGTCCCACTTTATTAATAAAATAACTGAAAAAAATGATTGAGTATGGATATTAGATTGTGGCACTTTCTTTTTTTTTAGCTAAGTTAGCTTTCATGATGTATTTGAGCTGTGGACTTGCAGGTCAGAACTCTCTTCCGTGTTGTGTGTGGACAGTGTACAGGGCTGGGTTTGCAAGGTGGGGAATGAAACCCAGGAGCTCCAGGCAGGGAGAAAAGACAGTACTGATCACGGACTTTAATTAAACCTGGATGAGGGATAGCCCATTCTGCAAGTGCTGAACTTTTGGGGTTTTTTCAGGTTGGTTTTTGGGGGTTGGTTTGGTTTTGGGTTTTTTTGGGTTTTTTGAGTGATGTAACCCTTTGATGTGATTTTTTTTTTGTGTGATGTAGCTCTCTGATGAAAAGCCTGCTTAGGACAGAGCTGCCATACAAACTGTGAAGTTTGTGAGCTATGGGAAATCTGCTTTTGGCTCCCTGGCCCATTGCCTGCCCTCAGCCTGTCACCAGCGCAGTAAACTGCACCTTAGCTGTGCGGAATCTCTTTGCAAACAACACCATCACCATCCTTGATCTGGGCGTCCTTTTAATTTCTGCCTCCCCACGGAGCCCGCTCAGATGCACTGGGATGTGAGGATTATCAGCACATTATTCCCACATTATTATTTATATAGTTTATTTCCCTGGGATGAGCCATGGTTTCCGTGTGGGCCTGGTACAGCCTGTGCAGCACCCACCAGGCCAAACTGGCCAAAGCTGTGCCTTTGCCCTCCCAAGCCTGTCCTAATCTCTAGTACTAGCAATTCTCTTAAATCCTGAGTATAAGGTTTAAATGCCCTGTCATGGCAATCCCAGCCTGGGCTCGTTATCAAATAAACAAGAGTTGGCGGTAGATGGGCTGGGGAGGCTGCGGGGCCCTGAAGAGCCGTCTCCTCCCTCCTGCGCTTGCACAAGGTTTTTCCCTCAGCTCTCCCTGGAAAGGATGGGGACACAGCTGAGCTTCACAGTCACCCTCCCTCCTGCCCTGACCTCAGCTGAAGCGAAATCTGTGGGGTCGGGTGCTCCAGAAGGTTCTGGAGGTTTCCCTGAGCCCTCCTCACTCCCTCACGGCGCAGCCCCCAGAGGAGCCCACAGGCAGATGGACACGGCCTGAATGTGGGTGAAGATGTGTGGGTGAACCAGCACTGTACGGAATGGCTGCTCTCCAGGAGAGGTAGTGAGGCGCTGTCCCCTGTCATTTTAAACTGTTTTTTCTGTTTTAAACTGTTTTAAGCTGCTTTTCTGTTTTAAACCCTTTGAAACTGGTTTTTCCCTGTGATTTACCCTTGAGTGGTGTTGGATGGGATCATCCTCTACATGTCACCCAGACAACCTATAACATCTTTTCTTGCATTGACAGAAAAGGGCAGCAGGAAAATGCCACCAGCAGGGTACCCCTGTGCCTGGCTGGGCTGAAGCAGAAGGAGCCAAGGGCTTGTGCTGGCCTCACGCTCCCCAAGAAAGACATTTGGGGCTGGCCACCATGCCTGGGGAAGCCGCTGGCCCCAGGAGCCGCAGGGGCTGGGCAGTGGCCAGGCGCCCGGCAGAGTTCAAACCTGCGAGCATTGGAGGCGTGTGGAGAGGAGGAGAAAGAAAAACACTGACCACCCCAGCATGCTGGTAAGGAAAGAAAACACTGGAGGGCTGCTGAAATAGTCACAGAGGATTAGCACAATGTTACTGTGTTTAGCACAGGTGTTTCTGTAGCTGTGATACATTAGGAAAATTTACAATGTTCAGTGACTCACACTTTCTCCATGTAGTGTGGTGGTTTATTTTCCTGGGCTAGAGTACAAAGTGAGGAGGAACACCTGCTGGTATTTTGGCTTTCCTGTAATGTCTAAGCTTTTGTTTAATCTAGGTGTGCTTTTTTTTTTTTTTTT
>VZRL01004973.1:4427699-4546698 GCA_013397895.1 Origma solitaria | reverse complement strand
TTTTTTTTTATTTTTCTCTGACTGCATTTTGAAGCATTTTAGCACATAACTTTTACAAAGGAACTGATTTCACCAGAGACATGTAGAAATATTCTGTTCTTTATCTCTATGGTAAAGAATGCCATGAACTACTATCAGTAGGAAAATAATGGATGTTGCTCTCAGTACTTTCTTTGGCTTTACTTTTAGGCATCTAGTTAAACAGCCAAATTTTGAAAACAGATCTGTACACTGTGTATTGCAGTTCCTTTTAAAATTTTATCAGAAATGTCTGTTTCAAGGTCCTATAAAGTTGCACATGGTCCAAACTAGTTCCACTGCAGAAGTATAGCTAAGAAAATCCTCCATACTGTTGTAAATTCAATATTGATATGAAATGCTTGTTTCTCATGGTAAAATTCTCAGTAAAACTTTAAGGAAGAAAACTGAAACTCCACAGAATAAATGCAGAAGCTTAAGACATATTATCTTATTATTTGAGAAATATTATTGAAAGGAGTAGATCTGGATTAATACCCTTTAATAAAATTAATTATTAATTTCTACAAAGAAAAGAGTGAGGTTTTTTCCCAAAAGTATACAAGATGGTGCACGAGCACTGGAAATTTAAGGGAAATGTAAGGGAACTTAAGGACTTATTTAAGGACTGACATTTAAGGGAAAAATCAGCCAACATTACTAGAATTTATCAAATTAACAATTTGATCTAAAAATTTTTCAATCTTCTTCTAAGACTAAAAGTGCAATTTAGGGGACCTATACAGGTTTAGCTTAATGAATCCGTATTTACCCTGTTTTCTGTCCTTTAATTTCCCTGTTACATCTCTTCATTATTAAATTACTATTTATGTTTTCAAAGGAACATAATAAAAACACTGAATTTATGATGTGGATGAGTTGCTATAGCACCATTATCTTTAGAATTCCCTACATTGTGTGCTTGATATTTTCAACTTTTTCCATTGGATATTCTGTATAAAGTACACTTTGTATGTTTATTTTGAGTTGGCATACCAGGATTGTATCTTCTTATTGTGCACTTTCTCCCTTGTTTTCACTTTCATTCTCTTGAATCAATTAATTTTCTTGAAGCAGTTAAGGACATTTTTATTAAAGCATATGGAAGTTGGCCCAGATTTAAAAATGCAATTGCTCTTGATTTGTGATGCCTGACAGGACTTTGTCCATAGGGCCAGACACCTAGAGGGATTGTTTATCATTTTCTATAAATGTATATGTAAGAATAGCTTATAGGGGACAGGCAGGCACTTGTGTTCTGATGCATTCCACATATGTTCAGTAATCTCACTTATATGAATAATGCCTTTTATGGAACAAACTCAAATGAAGAGAATTTAAGAGAAAAAAGTTTTTGTTGGGTTTTTTTGGGGCTGTACAAAGCAACAGGAAAACATAACAGATGCAAGCTACGTTAAAGGGGATCAGAGACATACATTAAATTCCTTATGTCTTTTTAATTATGCAATTGTGAATTATATTCCTGTTGCATTTGTAATTAGAGGGCAGAACAGATGGTAAAGGCTTGTTCTCAAGTAATGTGTCTATTAAAATTATCCACGTAGCTAAACTGACTGTTGGCTATAATAGGGTTTCTTAGCCATTAAAATACTCTGTGTGCAGATATGTGCTTGATTATTATAGCTCATTACATATGAGCACACACAATATATATGCATATATACAGAAACAAATCTAATCTATATTAGTTATATTCTGTATATGCCTTTAAATGTCACTTATTACAGTTGTGAAGGAAAATGAAGCCTGATTCTATAAAAAGCTTCCCACATGGGTAGACAAGACATGCTGTTGTACAGACATGTATAGTTTGTTTTCTTTATCTCCAATTTTAGCTGGAGCTAAAGTGTGAAGATAAATTTATCAGATGAGGTGTTCCGATATAGGACATGACACAGACAGCTATGATATGGTTGTTATTACTCTGCAGAAGCTTGCGTTATTTTTAGTCAGTATATTTGACCTATTATCTCTTGTTTATAGATTTATCTTATCTCAAGATCTGGAGATACTTGTGTTGGCAACCATTTCTTTTCATGCCATCTGTAATGTCTTCCAATATAAGGCATGTACTGAACTGATATTATCTAATAATTTGTGAGGTCATAAAATTCTCTCCTGGCACCACCCCCCCACATTTTAGGGAGTTGGGAAGGTATGAAATGAGTGAGAGGAAATGATTCTAGTTTTTACAGTCCTTATTCATAAGGTATTTGTTCTATAAAACAAAATTATTCTGACATCTGTGTATTGACTTAAATTGGGTTCTGTGCAACATCCCCAAATGTATTCAAGGCATGATGGCATTTCTCTGACCTCTTTATATCTAAAGTATCTGAATCCCTGATTGCTTTCTTGACCTGAAAGCCCCTCCATAATAATGGGTATAAAGGATGCTCCTTAGGGAATTTAATTTCTAACACTGAATTTCAGTGAATTGCTCTGTCAGGGTGAGATGCTTTAGTTCAGAGCATGTGGTTGCACATCCCTAAGCCCATCCTGGCTCCACACCAAAGTACAGTACCTGGTATTTCCATCATGCCACCAATTCCAGCCAAAGGTGGAAGACACTGACAATAAATGTCAAACCCATTCACTCAGGAGGAGAAATCAGCTCAGAGCATTTTTTAAAACCAGGATTTGACAGGCAAATGACTAAACATGTTTCTTTAGTGATCCAACATTTCTTCTTAATGAGGCAAGTTGTCATTGACTCTGCTTGTTGTCTATAAATTCTGACTGACTCAATCTTCATAATGTCAGACTGGTCAAAGGCATCAGTAAATTACATGAATAAAACATAATACTTGGTAATTGTCCTTAGCTGCTAAGATATTGTAATTTCATTTGCTCAACAGCATTTGTCCAGAATAGTGTTTCCTGACTTGGCCATTACTTTTAGCTTCCTAAAATGGATGCCATAACCTCTGTAAACACCTTATCTACTTTGGTTTTATGTATGCTGATGTTGCAAAGACATCGCTGCTTTTGCTCTTCGGATTCCTGCTCCCATCCCACTGCAGGGAAGGGGTAGGGACTGAGGGACCGTGTGGGGCTTTCCTGTCAAGTAGGGTTAAACCACAATGGCAAATTGAGCACTTTTCTTTCTTTCTGGAGACCTTAAAAATGAGTTTCATGCATCTGGCAAATAAAACAATAAGCACAGTTTCCTCTAGGGAGGGTTGACTTTTGGCTTAGTCTCAGGTACTGTGGAATCACATTTTCCTTGCATGTGAATTGGATCCCCTATTATGTCCTACTCATAGAAAAGCCAGAAATTAAAAACTAAGAATGCTCCTGGCAATGCCTTCTGGCTTTGGGGACAGGTCTGGACTCATGCATGCATTGTTCATAATGCCCTATGTCCTTGAGAAAATCAAAGTTAATTTCTGTGGTTTGGATTCTTATTTATTACATATTTCTTCTTTTAAAAAAGAAGAAATAGAGAAATATTATTGTCTGCCAAGCACTAAGTTGACTGATAGCATTTTTTCTTGTCCTTAGAGCAAACCTCTCACATGCAAATATTTAAAATTATACCTGCCAAATAAAATTGTTGTGAAGCAGACCTTTTCTTTTTCTAGGTTCTTTTGAGAACACATCATCCTAACATGCCCTCTGAAAAACTGCCAGGAGAACAATTTCTGACACTGAATGGTGTAGGAAAAGAAATGATCCTATAAGATCCGCTTATAGCTGCTTCCCACTGAGCTCTTTATTCTGCACCTGGAATGTTCTTGCTTGCTATGTACTTAAGTGCTTTGCTGTAATGTACATATCCTCTGGTTTCAGAAATATGCCTCAATGCATCCTTTTCCAGTCAGGCAGAAAAAAATGTCAGTCCAACCCTAAAGAAAGGAAATCAAAGCTAAATAGATGACAAGCCACCTTTCTAGCTGAAGGACCTTCTAGCAATGAAAATGTAAAGCAAAAGAGAGTTCTCTGTTGATTATATTCAACTCATTTTGTTGGACCAGCAAATACATCAAGCATCTGACCAAATTCCAGCAGTTCATTCAATATTTGGAAAGAAACATATAATCAGTGCACAACATGCAGGGAGAAGGAAACATGAAACTAATATTGCAAAAATAGCTTTGTTGGAGACCTGCTCAGACAGATGGAAATAGCCATCCCTTTCTCCTCAGGTGGGTATTTTATACCCCTGTGCATTTACTGGGCTGATTCAGAGTTGCCATTTCAGAGTCTCTGGTCAGGTTCTTATGGGGTGTAAATAAATTTGATTCTATTTATTTGTGTGAACTATATTAAGGATCTGACTCATTAAAGGTTAACTTGGCCTGAGTAATGTTTTCTTATTTTGACCCAAAATATTGCTTTTTTGTCTGGTTCACCACAGACCACAACAATTAGAAATACTTAGATAAAAATCTGGAAGATGCAATGAAAGCAGTTTAATCTCCTCATCTTCTGCAAAAACTAGTTTAAGATAAACTATAAGTATCTTTATTCTGGAACAAGTATTTATAATACTTTCAAAATATCAGGTATATAGTAACTTCCATTAATTTTTAATCATTTTAAGAGTGCCTAAAAATAGTTATTATCTTACTGCTTTAGATAGCTTGACACATCTGAGTAGGAGAGCAGATGCTTCTGAGTTTGCAGAACAAAGGGTGACTAATAGGAAAGACCTTTTTTAAAATAAATGGTGTGATCATGCAGTAACATTTGGCCTAAGTGCTACTCCTTCACCTTGGGTTTTTTAATTTGATTTATCCATCAAAATATTACAGTGGAAAATAATGTTGCTCTATTGTTTAATTATCGAAGATTATTAAGTATTATAAGAATATTTTGATCAATAATAATTTTGGACTTTGTTCAAAGCCTGGATAAGTTGCTGCACTTTGACCATTCCGGAGTTTTAGACAGGGGAAGAAATCACATTAGCTCAGAGAGTAAATAAGCAATTAGTACACAGAATAGCTGGAACCAAGCTGGGGCTCAGTGAACTGGAATGGATTCAATGATTGCATGTGTCACCCAGATTTACAGATGTGTTAAATATGGTTCTTTTCCGGTTTCTGTTATTGGCTAATAAGCTAAGGTTTTCATCCGAAATTCAGAACATATTAATTCACTCTTCAGTGTCTCTAGTCGTATGCTGCAAGATAAATTATGTTCAAATTATATTTGGTATTTGAAAAATTAAGTTTTTTATTTTATTGAGGTATCTATAAATCTAAGAACATGTGCAAGCTGGTAACTTCTCTTTCACGCAATGGTGCACTCACTTGCAAAACAGAGTCCTCCCTCCTTTTCTCTTGCATTCTCCTCTCTGTTTTTCCCTTTTTCTCAATCTCTTTTAAGAATTAACTATTCCCCCTCCAAAGGTGCCACCTGAGTCATGTACTTCCGTTTAAAATGGCAAACAAGCAACACCTACATTCACTTCTTTCATTGGGAAAGAAGGTAGAACAAGAAGTGGCTCTGCAATGGAGGGATTCAGAGTAAACCAGCAACCTCCTGCCGTGTATTAACAAATTAAATCCCCAAAAATGAGGAGATTGTTTGAAATGCTCAGACGCTGGTGGGTAAAATTTGGCAGAAGTTCTAAGGGGTCCCGTTATTGATAAGTCAAAAATGTACCATCAATCCATCTATTGTGATCAGCTGTGTTAAGAAGAAAAAAGGAACTTATTAATGAAATATCCTGTGTACTAGAGTATACTTAGAGCATAGATAACACATATTGCACATTTTTCCGTGATGTCAATTAAATAATTAGTTATCAGCGACTGAGTCAAACAATACAGCCCAGAAATAACTGGTTGCAAGTTCTCAAGGGTAATATACAGATGAGATTCTCCTGATAGCAGAGCTGTAGGAATGTTCTATAAATTTCACCTGATGTAATCAACTTGATTTCTGAGGAACCACATAACTTCCTTATGGGAAATGAAAAAGGCCAGAATGGTCCAGTGGCCAACATCCTGGTAATCGACTGAGAACAGGTTTCACCATATTGTACAATAATCTCCCCAGGTCTGCTGTGAACTGAAGCAGTACATTTAAGGCTGTGGAGAGACACTACAAAGTGTATGGCTTTGTGGCTGAAGAGATTGCATCCCAGAAATGTATGAAGACCCTCAAGTTCTGTTGTGAAATGCAGCTCTGAAGTGCTCCAGGGGATCTGCTCCAAGGGTATTGCCAAAGAAAGTGGCTAATGGCGCTGCAGTCAGTGCTCCCTCAGGAACAGAGGGGAGTTTGTCTTTCAGCTCCAGGAGCTGGAATCTGTGCAATATCAGGAATGCAGGTGGAAGAGAAGTTCCTAAGAAAAGGGAAGTCTAGTAGGCACATGAAAAACAATGTTTTCTGCAAGAATGATTAGGGTCTCAAGAGAGCATTACTGGGGAGAAAACAGCCTGATATTTTCCATACGTGGCAGGGAAAAGCATAAATCCATTTTTGTGTTTCTTTTTTGTGAGATTAAAATAGTAATCTCTGCTGATTTCATTACTTGAAAGAACTTTTCCAAAGGCTAGGATTTTCTTTCTGTTTGCAAAACTTTTTTGTTTTGCATATGACATTATCATTGCAGTTAATTTTTCTATGCTGTGTACTAATGAGAATAGAGACAAGAAGATTACTGAAGCATTCACCATCCTGCTGTTCATCACAAAGTGTGAGGGTCTGACAGAGTTTGTCAGAAGTTTTCACACTTAAGAGCAGTGAAACTTAAATTTCTAATGCAGAGTCTGCCTAAGCAGCTTAAATCTTCTGCCATATAATTTCTGAAGCTTTGGTATTGTTGTTAATTATTATGAGTTCCTGAAGAAATTCACAAATTTCTGTCTCCTGCCTAAAATTCTTTGTCCCCTTCCTAAGCCACTGTGTAACTGCACAGCTGGTTAAATCTGTTCCCAAGGGAACTGTTTAGTGCTGAAGAGACGGAATCAACAAAAATGGAGCTCCCTGAGAAGGACATGTTGCTGGTCTCTTATCAGCCCTACAAGAGCAATCAAGCTGCTTTTGGTCCCTTGGTTGCAATTAATATCCCAGGCGGCTAAGAACTGAACAGTGATCTCAGTGGACTGTGGCTTTAGCCATCTTTGTTAAAAGGTATCATATCAGGCTGTTTGGAGCTGTTAAGTGCATGAATTTCCCACAGGCATTCTCCAGGTTCTTGCTCCCAAATCCCACCAACCTAACTTACCATGATTTGTGCTTCTTGAACATGCAGTCCACCTTGCTTTGGGAGAACAGATCTGAAAAGAGCCAGGAAATCCCACAGCCATACCTTCATCAAGCTCTTTCATTGTTTTTCCTATGTTTATAGCAAGTTTTAAGATTCTTGTTGACTTCCACAGAAAGACTTATAACAAAGAGTCAGGAGATTGGAGCTACTTTGTCTGGCTCAACCAATTTACTGGGAACTGAAAATCAGCTTCTGAAGTGGCCCTTAGCAGTGAGACTAACCTTCAATACTGATGACAATAGTCAAAACTGGAAGCTAGAAATCCTCTAAGAGAGCTAGAGAATCTTTCTTAGAGTATTCAGAGTCCTTAAGGACCCAGGCAAGTCATGGGAACGGCGTAGAATAAACAGGCCATTCAGGTACTACCTGCAGTCAATATTAGGTATACCATACAATGAAGTCATGGGATTGTGGAAGGGACAGGGCAGGTGTTTTGTTTTACAGAGGTCATGTACAATTTATCTATGAATTGTGGTAGTTCTCCATAGCTGAATAGAATGCCATGGAACCTAGAAGAGCAAACGGAGTAACTGTGTTAGCACTGGAACAGAAAAGATTGGGGTCTTGGCATGGCAGGATTATATTCTTGCTATTTAACTTGCCTCTAGGTAATATTAATTGTTTTGGATTACTTCCTGAAATTCTATATGCTATTTGTACAGTTATTCCATCAATTACCACTGTGAATGCAATTATATCAGGCTATGAATTTTGTCTGTTCAGGTGTAACGAGAATGTGGGGATTAGGAAAGTCTTTGGTTAAAGTGTTCAACATCCCATATATTATTTCTACTGGTAAAGTAAAAAAAATCTCTTGTCCCTCTCAAGTCCTGAAAATGATCATATGTTAAAATACTCTGCTCTCTTTGGAGTCTTTGTAAACAATCATGATTTGTTTTCTGTCTCCAGTATCTCCCATGCAAGTTTGTATTTATATTCTGTTTTCTGTTTTGAGACAATCAAATTAAAACTCACTTTATTTCATAATTATAAACATCCATTTTGACTAACTGACAAATCTTGCTGGAATTTTGTTCCCAGAGCTATCATTCACCAAGACATAAAGCAACAAAATTTATTAGGATTCCACCTAGTTTCTTTAAAATTTCTTTGGAAATGTACAGCATCAATTTCTTTGGAATTGTACAGAACGGAATTTACATTCACTTGTCTCCCTTCATTCCTATGTGATTTAAGGGTTTATTGATTGGTTTTCTACTTTCTACTTTTTCCCTACTATAATAGAATTAAGTTGAGATAGGAAACAGAGGAAAGCTAGAGAAGTGCCTTTTACTTGTTACTAGTTACTACAGAAACTTTCTCTTTTATAAAGTGACCTTCATAGTAGATAGCAGAGGTTTTTTAAGGCTTCTGTTAAACCTTCCCTCAACACAGGGGTTTTATGATTAGGGACAGAGTGTCATTACCCCCTGGAAGGGAATTTAGCTCAAGAGAAGTGAATAGAAACAGCAATATATTTAGAGAGAACAGGTACATATAAAGCTGTCTGTTGTCTGGGTCATGCCTTCCAATTTGGTTCCCTTTACTGGGCAAGTGTGGGGAGGGAAGTCAAAGGTATTATGGAAAAAGTGAGAAAAACATTGATGGAGAGGAAATTGTAAAACTGTTCCTTTCAACAGCAGCTAGAGATGAGTGTCACAAACCCACTGTCCTTTCTGATGTGCTGAACTGCTAATTGCCATCTCCTGCTGGTGAAAGCAAATGTGGAGAGGTGTCCCATCAAGACTCCTGAATCTCCTCCATCCATCGTTTTTTTTCGGGTTGGTCAAGAAAGACTTCATTAGCAATACTGGTGTCATTCCCGCTGAAGGGTTGAAATCCCCTGTTTCATTCAGGGGCTGCTGACTGCAGGTTTGCCTCTCATTTCTGTCCTCATGTGGTGAGAGACTCCAGGTTTTCCAGCCACTCTTCGAAAAGCTCAAGAGGAGTAGAGTGCATTTTAGTCAGAAGAGTGAAAAGAAATAACATGAGCTGATGAGTTTGCAGGGAAATATGCTTGGCTGACATTCTGAAGTGTTATTTGAATATTCTTTCTTTTGCATGCAAGGTACATATCTGAAATATGTGAGCCTGGCACCCAAAACACTAGAAACAGTGGGATTAGAAGAATGTATGAAAACCTCAGATTCCACTTTAAATTGAGGACTTATAAAAATGAAGTGTAGAAAGTCAGGTGGAATGTTCAGAGATTTACAAGCCAACTTTATAGCACCTGATATTTATTTAAATCCACCCTCTTTTTAGCTCTTGTGTGTAACGGTAAGGTCTGAAACAGTCCCATGCCAAAGCAGTTGTCACTTAAGACCTGCAGACCATTTCTGAATGGGCTTCCTTGAATGAAAGGCTCAAAAGCATAAGGAATAGAGAATTAAATTCAAAGCACAGATGAACTGAATTGTGACAGACGTCACAAACAATCCTGGGGATTTAGAATGGCATGGACCATATTGTGTCCTGTGTGAATGAATTAAGAAATTATCTTATTCTGAATGGAATTCATGGAGTAGCATTTGAAAAGCTATGCATTTTTGGTAGACACTAACTTGAAGTATTTTTCTTTAATGGATTCATTTCACTTTCCTTCCTTTATCAAGTTTTAAAGTTCCATGGGGCAGGTTTCTACCTTCTTTTTTTTCCTTTTTTTTTTTTTTTCCTCTTCTGCACAAAAGATGTAGAAGAAAATCTATACCATAACCTTATTAAAAGAATGTCTGTAGAGCTGTTTTCTTAAAAAGAATGTCGTATTTCAGCTGTGGAATTTGAAGAGCTTTGGCAAAGGTTCTTATTCCAGAGAGGCCTAAGACAGTTAGGTAGAAATCTGTGCTCATATCATGTTCAGCAGTTTTACCATCCAAATGAAAGAATTGCATTTAACTGAGATAGTCTGTATAGCAATTCTGCTTCCCTTAGCCTGAGCACTCCCTCTTCCCTCAAAATAATGCCTACCCCCTATGGTCTTTTCTTGCTGGCTTGCTTCACTTGCTTGGGAATATTTAATATTGATCAGCTCTGTCCTTCACTCTGGGATGTCTGCCAAACGCCTCACGCCAGCTATTATAGGATTAGGTATATTTTGTCTAACTGGAGGAAGATTTTTCAGTCTCTGTTGTTCCCTGGCATCCAGCTTACAAGAGTTGCTTTAATATACCTTGCCCAGGGCCAAATCACTATTGCTAACAACAAAACCTACAAGAAGGCCACCAGCAGGGCATGGATTTTTGTGTGCTTTAGGGAGATGAATATTTTAAACATCATCTACCCAAGAAGCCCGGAGTTGGAGTGTGGGCTGCTAGCCTTACAAGTGCCACAGAATAGCAATATCCCATTGACACTCATTTCTTCAGTCTCTTTTCTGGCTCCCTGTATGCCTTTCCCGTGCTGTGCTGGTACCTGCAACACTTGGTTGGCCTCTCAATTATGTTCCTGTGCCCTTCCTGGAAGCGCATGGCCATATGAATATGAAATACCTTATTACCATTGGCTCTTTCCCTGGTGCTCCTTAGCCATGCCTCAATCCATATCAATGCCATCTGGGACGCCTGCTCACATCCAGACCTTTCCATTCTTGCTTTCAGGCCCTTCTAGCGATCCCCTGACCTGGACCAGTCTCATCTGGAGTGGACTGTTCATTCTACTTGAAGAAACCTGGCGAGGATATTAATCAACTTCTTCAGCCTGGTAAGAATTTTATATACTTCCCCATTTTCACAGAGGAGGAAGGATGTAATCAGCCTGTTCAAGTTATGGCTGGAGCAGCCTGTCTTGGGGTCAATAGATAGAAATACACCACACTAAACCACTACTCTCTGCTATAAGAGTGTTGGCTCTCAGCCAGGGTCTAGAAGAAAACATTATAGCCTTGCCTAAGCACTTAGCTGCTGCTCCATCCCATAAAAGTTGAGGTATTTCAGGCAAGGACAGTTCTCATTGTAATTAAAGGCCCTGATGTGACAATTGCCTGCTGTGTGCAGTGTCCTGGTTCTTAAATGCAGTATTTCTGTATCCTGGCACAGAACTGTCAGATTGCTGTTTGTTTGCAGCCAGAAGATCCTGTGCGTGGCTTAAAGGCATCTTTCTATCTTGTAAGAGCACTGCAATAGTGAACATGAGGACTGAAATGCAAATGTTACTGTGCTTTTAAATATTGAACTGAGAAAATAGCTTCACACCTTTGGGTCACTTGAGGAATTGATGTGGGATCAGCCCCTGCAACTGAAATAGCTTTGTAGGTCTACTATCCCTTGCAGCCAGATGGACCTTGGAGCAAAACTGTACCTGACATTCTTCTAGTCAAATCCTTGGGCCGGAGAGCTGTTCAGACATCAAAAATTACCAGTAGGAATGACTAAAAGGAAGGTACCTTACACTGTAGGCATTGCATACCTTTATTGAAGGAGCCAGCAGTGGTGGATGAGCCTGATTCTTTCCCTAGAATTTTCTGATTTTTCTAAGAGCCATTTTTGCTTCTGCTCACATCCCTCATGGCCCCTGCAATGTCTGGCCGTCAAGGACCTCAGCATGGGCTGGAGACAGGTCATGGCCACACGCAAAACAAGCGCAGCAGGGCTGTGGCAGTGTGGCTGTTCTGAGGTTCCCTTGTCATGGACAGCTGGAGCTCTCCTGGGCAGGACACAGGGACACTCTGGAGCAGAGGTGCAGGCACATCCCCAAAGACTTGAGAAAATGCATGCCTGATTCATTTTCCTGTCTCCATCCCCTCCAAATACTCGCTTTCCAGGAACTGGTGCATCAAATCTAAGCTCAAGCATAGGATAATACATTTAGCTTCTGGGGTCCCCAGAGAGCCAGCCAAGAAATAAGACATCAGTGTGCTTCCAGAAGCTAATTTCCAGTGGTCAAAATCTGATCCAGATTAGTATCGTTCACTATTTACTTTTTCTTTCTTAGCCACTTTCCTTCCAGAATTATGTAAATCACTCCCCTCCTGCTCAAATGGTCTGAGCCTGAAGCTACTCTTAGTGACTTAGAAATGTTTCTGACTCACTGTGCCCAGATCTTGGAAAATAAAAATAATTTGGAAAAAAAAACCATTTCTGGAAGATTCTTCTTGTGGAGTATCATTGCAGGCAAGGTTTATTTAAGTGTTTGTGTCAGGGTTTCTCTGTTTGGTTGTTTTTTGTAGTATTGAAGTAATTTTACAGCCTTTCAGATAAAAAATCCTGCTTTGTGTAAATGTTCCTCTATAGAAATTATTTTTTTTATTATGTCTTTATTTTCTATTCTTAATAATATTTTTTATTATTCTGATCTCATTAGTTATCTATTATACCATATATTAATTTTTTTAGCTTTTTAGGTAAAAAGTGCTGTTCGGTTTTCTTGATGTCTTCCTTATTTTTAAAAGTTTCCTTCTTTTCTCTTTCTTTTAATTTGCAGATGTATCCTTCCAAAGTTTTTTATCCCTGTAATTTTTCTTCCATTTCATTTCTAGAGCACATGGGTATCTTTTGGATGTAATGTCAGCTAGGCATCTAAATATTTATACAATTTTGTCTCAGTAAATAGTCATTTCATAACCATGAATGAAGCAGCCATTCCAGTTGCTCTCTGAAAGATGTGGCTTAATTCATTGGATGTGAGGAGCACAGCGCAGCGAGTGTTTTGATCAAGACTAGAGAAATTATTTATGAAGACAAGAGTTAATTCCAGAGTATACGTGGAGTCTAGCACATGAATAATTTTCTAGGGGATAAGGTAGAGTGTGAACTTTATCTTGATTTCATTAACTGCTCAGTTTTATTGCCTATGTGCGTATTCTCCTGTTTCAGAATTGTATTGTAAATATCAGGGGGCTTATACTTTTTCATTTCTTTCATCCTTTGCTGTTGCTAGGGAATAGCAGGAATGCAGGAAGGTCACTCAGCAACTTTCCTCATGAAAAGCGTCCACATGCATGTAAAATGTGCCTTCCCATGGCGATCTCCACCACTTGCACGTGCCTTTGTTCAGTGTGTTTGTACTGAAAACAAATAGTTAAATGAAGTTCCTCTCATCTCCTTTGTATTTATTAGTATGTGCCTGTGTGTGCATATGGTCTAGTCTTGGTGAACTCTTCTGGACACCAAAAGGTGAATCTGAAAAGAGAATCAAGCAAACACATCTGCCTCCCCGTTTGCAAAGTTTTGCTGAAAGTGCTTGCTGAGCTCAGGGGCGCTGCAGAAGACAATAGCATATAATGGCACCTATCTATGTAAGTGGCTTTGTTAGGTGACATTTGAAAGCAAAGAATTTGCTTTTCATACAATGATACACTTTTTTGAGCCCCAGGGTGCCATAGCATCAGAGAATATCAGCTATTGAATTCTCTCTGTGTAGAAAATTTGACTATGGTTCTTACTGGAATCATTATCATCACTGGGTACAGATAGATGTACCTTGACAGATTAAATTCCACTCCAGAGGTGAAGAAATAACAGAAATATTTTGTATCTTTTTCACATTAAAAAACAAAATTAAATATGGTGGTCTTGTGAAGCTGATATATGAGTTTGAAGGTTAAATATTTATGGAGTTCATTTTTGCATATGGTCAGACATGAGTTCAAAGTGTGCGGCAAATAGAGTCACCTCACACATACCATGGTTACAGAATTTCTCACAGCCCAACAATTTACTTTGCTTTTTGATTGCTTTGTAAATGACAATGCAAATAAATTCTGTACCTTTTTAAATTTTATTTTTTACTTCAGTGCTTTAACTGTAGACAAAACAAGGAGTGAGAAATTGTTTCTAAGCCTCTTGCAGTCAACAGGGACAAAATCAGATTTTCTTGGCCTAGGACCAGCCCCAAAGCAAAAGAATAACCTCATTTGTGGTAGGAGTTAGCTTCAGTGGCAATCCATTCCTTCCCCATGGGATAAAAATACATAGTGTAATTAACCAGATAAAACGGGTACTTTTGAATTCAGCATAGCATGGAAGAAAAAGAATGCACACACCCCATGAATTCTGGATAATTACAGTCCATATTTACGTTATCAAGGAGTGTGGACTGATGGGGATGAATCTAGAGCAAAACTTTGTGAAGAGGCCTGTGGATTGTGATTATCTTTGCTTGGCCATGGTACAGCCTGTGATACTCAGTATGAATTTATGTGACTTTCTCAGCAATGTGGTAACACAGCCAAAAGCAATATAACCCTAGAAATCATGGAAAAGTCTGGTATTTCTGACAGATGTAGAAAGAGGAAAGTGATCTTACCTCTGTCATACTTGCTTTACCCACAGGCTGGCCACTGCTCCTGCCCAAGTATGTGAGTGAAATTGAGCATTTAATAAAACACTAATTAAAGTAAATACCATAAAAGCATTAACCTCCATAAGGTGTTTAAATTGAATTCCTGGGTACTTTGGCATCATTCCAGCTTTCAATAAGTTCCGATCTAACTGTATCAGATCACCAATTCAAAGACTCTGATTTTAGTTTATGGAATATTCCCGTTAATAACGATACCTTAGACATCCATTAAGTCTGGAACATTAATTTTATGGAAAAGTTCCAATACAACTCCATTAGATTTTTTTAAAAGCTAAATTAGCAGCATAGGCTTTTAACAAATGTCATAAATAGCTATATTTAATGGAAAGATTACCCAAATTAAAACCAGACCAAAATAGAGAATACAGCTCCCTCTGTTTAAGTCTTGACCTTCAGAATCCTCTTAAAAATTACAACCCGAACAAAGCCATGAGTGTTTCAATCTTCTTGTTGTTTGTTTGTTGTGTGGGCTAGAAAAATAGCAGATGACTTGGGAAACACCAGTGTGGTTTTTTCTTCTCTGGTAGGTGAAATCCTGTACTTACACAGATTGCTACAACACTTTTGAAAATGTAATTGGCTTTTTCATTCCCTTCACTTCTTCCATCTTCATGGTTATCCCATTTGAACCACCTGGTATTTTTTCTGTTAAAGGCTTACTTGGAGTGAAGACATCCAAACCAGCCCAAAATATTTCAATCCCATCAGGCTGAGCCACTGCTAAATTTGCACCAGCAAATATCAAATGTATACAGGACTAATGTTATTAAATCAAATTCCTTCAAACTGGACATCCTTATTAGGTTTCAGTGAGATTGAAACTTTGAGCCAAATATAGAATATGCTCATTTCATGTGTATGTGTGTCAGACTGTGAGAAATGCTAGTTAGAATTTTCCTAATAATGTAAATAAATAACAAAATGTAAAATAACTCAATCCATGTGATATATTTTAATGTACAAAGCAGTTGGGACAGAATTAACATTGAACTTTTGGCTTTAACACTGCATTTACTAGCTTCCAAGAACTAGCTTTTAGTGATGATGTGTTCTCAGCTGTTTTATGCTCATTTTTCAGTCATAAGTTTCTAATAATACTAATCAGATATAGAATTTCTTATTTTTGCATAATGAAATGTTTTCATATATGTCACATAATGTTTTCTTTTTTCTTTTTTTAAAATTTTTCCTTTGGGAAAAAGAAATCAGTTTCATGGAAACACTGATCCCTGTCCCTTACCTTTTGTCAAGGCTTTGATGTGGAGAGTGACACAAACTGAAGCCACTGCACCCATGCAGCTTTGGAAAAAATTTTATTTTTTGGTGTTATGGGGGAAAACCAGAGTCACTGGTATTATGTTTCTCCTTACACAAATTATAGTGACTCTTCTTGTGTTGAGTGTCTTAATAGCTTTCCATCAATTCTTGTTTTCCAATACTAGCACCAATACTACTCCTTAGGAAAAAATCTCCGTGGAAGTATATGTTCCCTGTTTTGAAATATTGTACTGAAGTAAAGGGTTGCTTTCTTTGAAATAGGAATCCCTAAAGTGATATCCCCACCATGTAGGGAATTCTGTTAATGTGAACCACTGAGGTGATCTACTTAAGTTTATAAGCCACGTACTCTGAAGACAGGAAGTCAAATCTGCTGAAAATTGAATAAGAATTTTGGTTCTTTTCTTTTTAAACTCCCTGACCATAGCTATACTCTGTGCCTTGAGTTACTAGATAATCAAGATATACAAGCTGAAGGATCCATTCCCTCAGGAACTTTCAGTATTTGGCACAGTTTCTGTCTTCCTAAGGGAGGTGATTTATTTTTGCACGCAATAGGCCATTTCCTCCGCTCAGATCACAGACAGAAGACAACTGTACACACCTCTCATTCCTGAGATTAAAAAAAGGGTTGAGAGTGCTGCTTGTCCCTCATACAAAAACACACTAAGCAGAAGGTCCTTACAGGACTAGTCCTTTACAGGATTAGGCTTGAACATGGTAAAAATCCCCCAGGTTTTAGCAGGCAAAATCAGTAAACATTTAATAGTATATATAATAATTTGAAGTCCATAAGCAAGGTTTTTAAAGATGCAGGGATTGTGTTATATTTAATTAATATAAAAATCAGTAAGGTAAATGCTTTAAATGCTACTTTGAAAAATTGAATTCACTTTAAATAGTGACACCAGATGACAGTTTTGACTGTTCTTCTATGTGCAGTGGCTCATGTAAACCTGTGGTTTGAATAAAATCATCAGAAATATGGCAATAGAGCCTAGAAAGTTCTGAAGGAATGGATCCTTCAGCTTGCGTACCTTGATTATCTAGTAACTCAAGGCAGAGTATAGCTATGGTCAGGGAGTTTAGATAGAAAAAACAAATTTCTTATTAAATTTTCAGCAGATTTGACTTCCTGTCTTCAGAGTATGTGGCTTATAAATTCATTAGAACAAAAAAGATGTTTCTCAGATACATTGGATGAAGTTTGTAGCTAACCCTAGATTTCAGTGGCTTTTTGGGATGCATTTGCAAGTTCTCTTATCAATAAAGAAATACCCAACCTACGCGAGATAATAATTCTTCAATATTAGAACATCATGTTGTACCTCAGTAATCCTGAAAGTTCTCTAAACTAAAGCTTTCAATTTTACTTCAATAGGAGCCCTGATTCAGATCTCAGTGGAATTAACAGGAGTATTTCTATTAACTAGACAGGAGCAGAGCCAGGGCCAAGGTCAACAACATTAATTTGCTTTTGCTTCAGGCAGACTTCCTCCTTTTTCAAGAGTAAATCTTCACCTTGCCTGAAATTCAACAACGAACCATGTGTAAAGCTTGGAAAGTTACAGTTTCTCCTATATGACCTCTGAGCACCTAATTTGGGTGTGAGCATGTCCCGTCCTCAGATAGGCTTCAAGGTCCTCTTGGATGACATTTATTTCTCTGTAGATGGGATTAGGAAGTTCTTTGGGCTAGAACTGGATGCAAAGTATTTTGTCACCACCTTTTTCTTTGAAAAGTAATACAGCATTTTTTGCCTTATCCACAAGATCCTCAGTAGGTGTTTTGCATTTCTGTTAATGTAGTTGCCTAGACAAACTAAATTGAAGAACAGAAATGACAAAAATTTTTTCCTGCCAAACTTTCAAATCTGGTTAAGGTTCTGTCTGTCTGTCCCCCTCTTCCCCCCACTTTTCCCTCCAGCCTTCCTTTGGATGCTGTCTGCCTTTTGGCAGACTTAGAAATTCATGAAACGGTACCTTCAGCACATCAACACAAAAATGTTAGCAAGATGATGACAGATATTTCCCAGTTCCTTACATTGCAAGGTCCTACTTTGTTAATTTGTGATTTTTTTTTTCTTACCTTGTACTTCATATGTCTCTTTGGCCACTAATACAGAAAACTACCAATACCACAGGTTATTGATATTAGTAGAACTCATAAGATTAAGGTTAAGCCAGAACCAACCAATCTGAGATAGATGTAATTACAATGTTTAAATGGGGATAAGAGCAGTAATTATTCTGTAAGTTGGTAAATACAAGGAACGTATTTTAAAACCATGCAAGGTTCCTAAGGTTAAACCAAGGGAAAACAGTAAAGGATAAGAGAGAACATTTCTTTTTACACTCTGCGGGAATTTTTGTTTAAATATTGAAAAAATACACCTTAAGAGCCAAACTTGATATCGTATTAAATGTTTTATTATCTGGGCCTATGTATTTTTATAACAGTAAGTCTAAAAAATATCATTGTCACAGTCTCTGTGTATCTACAACAATACCACAGGTGCCTGGTTGAAAGGCAGTTAGATGGTTCTGAAATTTTCTCTCTGCTTTTCACAGAATATTCTTAGGATCAGCATTTAAGTTTCCATGACTGGAAAGATATGTAATGCCAATGTGTTTGGGTAAAGATAATGAGCCCTGAAGTAGTTATGAAAAAAGCCAAGGAGCCAGAAGGGGAAAAAAATACAGCAACAAGATGGCCAAGAGGGAGAAAATACAGATATCAAACAAAATGTCTGGCAGAACGCCCGGGCAAAATTTTCCATATGTATCAAGGTCAGGCATCACAAGTTTTTCTGAAGATAAATCCTGTATATGAAATAGGAGATATCTAAACAGAAGCAACAGAAGATACTTCCTCTCACTTTCCTGTGGATATTGTGGCTGCTAATTAAAGCTTTTGGACAGTGACTGAGGCAGCCTGTGCCAATTAGGAAGTTACAGAGTAACACTGGAATTGGCAAATGTGGAATCTGCAAATGTAGAATCACCAAAGTCTACGCAGTCACCTAAGGGAGCCCTGGCAACCCATGGAAAGGGAAAAGCACCCTGTGACCAGAAAAGCATTGCAGCTCCATGTAGGGTGGTCCTGGGCAAGAACAGAAACAATAGTAAACCAGAACTTTCATAGGGCAGGAACATCAGCTCGGCTCTCTTATGCTCTCTAACACTCTGTTATATTTAATGTGTGGAATTAGAAACTTACTTTAAATAGTGAAAAAGTTACAGAGATGCCACAGAAGGCATTACATGTATTCTGTTAATTATCTGCCTTCATGTGTGGCATTCTTTCTGATCAGTCTTGTTTGTGTTAACATTTTATATTCTTTATTTTTTAATAAAGATCAAAGCATTAATACAGACTTCATATTACCCCTGCCTTTAGGAATCTCATTCCTTGAATAAGACAGGAAATGGACTTTTTCTGATGCCTAGCACTTCTTCCCATGTCATCTCCATATTTGTGGTATGCTTCAGAACTTTCTCCTTTCAAGTACTTCCACACTTCAAAAGTTGGGATCAGCCCGTGAAGTGCAGATGAGGGAGCTCGTGTGAATAAGATGGGGCACAACGCAAATGGTGGCTCGTGCTGGCAGCCAGCAGGGACTATTTGTAAAGGCTGGAAAGTATTGAAATTATTGTAAGAGTGGTTCATCTTAACATTTATAGCCTAGCAAGTAGGTGATAGAGACCTGATTTGATTATAGTTTGCCTGGAGTAAGTATCATTCAGTAGGATTAAACTAGATTATGGAATTAAACAATAGAGGAACTGCTTTCCACTTTGGTCTGCTTCATTATCCCCTTGAATCCTCTGTGAGTTCCCTCTGATGTTCTCCAGTGTGCTTTGCTTTTCCTATTCCTGCCTTTTTATAGCATAATTTATTTCATGTAAATAAATTCCACTCTGATTCTCCAAGCCTGAATGTTTGGGAAACTCTCTTACTGTTTGAATGCTTAACATTAATCTCCTAAAATTTGAAATTTATCTCAGAACATTATAAACTTTCCGATTCTTCTTTTGCAAAGATCTCATCCCAAACACAAGCATGAAAATAATATATTTGTTCATATGTGATTGGGAATTTCACTCTTCCAGGTGCAAACAGTATATGTTGCTACATGTTGGCTGGGTAACAAGAGGCAAGCATTGGTTTGTAGAAGCAGCTTCACATAAGGGAAATAAATAAATTGTCTTCGTAATATGATAGAGAAATCTGAATTAAGATATGTTATAACTTAGAGTACCTCTCACATGCTCCATGAAGTTAGAAGTTTAGGGTTCTGAAAGATTCCCACTGAATATTGCTAGGGGAATAAGTGGTTCCTTGCACTGCCGAGGAGCAGAATGCAGCTCTAGGGATCATTATGCAAATGATCAGAGAGTGTGAAAATCTGTCTGCACTAAGTTGCTGCTGGATCTGACTTCTTAAGTATCAGTCCTCAGTTTGTTGCCTGCTGGCAAAACTGTCTTGATAAATGCAATACTTACACCTTACAGTCTCTTCTTCAGTCCTTGAAATTATGTCAATTGTGTAATTTAAGTATAGAAGTCAAGAGCACAGCTGCAGGACCACTCTTTTCTGGTTTATACAGAGACTGATCCCTAAAACAGCAGCCACAAACAGATCTGTAATCTGCAATACTTTTTTAGGACATTGGTCCAGATTTTGCTTTTGCTTTCCTAAGTATTGCCAGTGTTCATGAACTCTTTCCAGTAATGAAGGAGTTAATTCAAGTTACAATTAACGTGGTAGAAACTTGTCCCAGCTGTAGAAGATAAAAGATGAGGAACAGGTGAAGTAAATTTTCCTTAGAGAAGCAAGATTAGAAAGAGCAGGAGCAATGTGATGTGGCTTCAGAGGAACCTTGCCGACTTCCAAGGTGGCACAGAGAGGCTCTGGAAAAGTCCTGCTGGATGTGGTGCACCTGTAGCAGTGCAGAAGTGGTGGCTGCTGAGACATCTGAGAGGACCTTGAGGTTCAAAAAGGTAAACTTGATGATTCATTCATTTATAATATCAATAGAATGGGTTGTACTGTGCATTCTGAGGGAGATTAGATCCTCTAGAAGTCCTTAAATCTCTGAAGGATTCCTACAAGATCAGATACAGACTAAGAGCCTTGTAGCTGACTGCATTTAGGAAGCAAAGAATTGATGATAGCTAGATAGCAATTTCTGCTTCAGGAATAAGACTGCTCTTTTAGTTGTAATTTTTAGAAGAAATTGTGACTTTGTCACTTGAGTGCCTCCTGTTGTGCTCAGATTTGTTCATGGTTTGCTCGTGGGAAGCGTTTCTGGTCCTGTTAATTTTTGGAATGCTTCGCTCTCTATTTTGTAACAGTTGGCTTTGTGTTCCCTCCTTTGCTTTGCCTATAGTTGTTTTAAATGTTCAAATTTTGTATAAAATGTTGAAATTCAAAACATTTTTTGTCAAAGTTTTCTAACCAGTAGTGAACATAATTGTTTTTTTGTTTGTTTCTGCATGTTGGTACCTTATACTGTAACTTACAGGACTAGAAGAAGTCCTAGTTACTTCTAATTTTCTAGACTGACTAAGTTCAAGATGAAGTCTCTGTTATTAATATTTTTCTGGGCCAGGAGTCCCACAGATGAACCAGGGTACCTTTTCTTGAGAAATGCTGAATAACTCCATAACTGGCCAAACCAAAAACTTAAAATCTAAGTTTTGAACTGTTGCTAGCTTCTGTAGCATATGTGTCTAAAGTGTATGTTACTCATGAATGTATGAAATAGGAAAGCCAACAAGTAGGCATGGTGGCAGTAGTGTTTTCTAGTGTAGCTATTTATTATATAGAGACACTTGTTCACAAATCACAGAGAGAATTTTTTGTTATAATTTTTTTTTGCATAATCTCATTCTTGTTTGAAATACATTGATTAAGTTTTAGCTTTTCAAGCAAGAAAACTGAAAGTAGAAGTGTCATGGATTTCTGATTTTATAAGTAAATAATATATTTAGTCTGTGACTTTTGAAAAGTTGCTTGACCTACTTGTGCTTCCTTCAACCCAGCTGTAAAATTGGATGAAACTCAGGGCTGCAAAACTCCCTAAAAGCTATAGTGAAGCTTTATTTGCTGAGTACTGTAACAGGGTGTACAGGTAACCACTGTAAGTGATCAGTGTTCCAGTGCACTGATCCACTGAGCAAATATGGCACTGCAGGTAAAGGAAAAGTATTAAAATATTTTTTTGCAATACTTCTACATGACATCCTTGAATCCCAGTATCATTTATCAAATGAGACTAACATCTGTGGAGCCAACCCTTTATGCGCTTTCCTTCTCCCCAAAACCTCCTTCGCTAACAGAAATAGAGAAACTCTGTGCACATGTTAACACAGAGAGATGATGTTTTCACACATAAAGAGGCAACTATCTTCTCCAGAAAAGTACCTCCATAAAAAACAGTGGAAATGCAGGATGCAAGTTCCTACATGTTCCTTTATCTAAACAGTCATGCACACCAGTAAAAAGCAGCTGATCATGTTGGCTGAGAATAGCACATTTACAGCTATCATTCTCGCCTTCTCCTTGTCTCCTTTTCATTGCTATGGTTCTTTAGGATAGCCACAGTGAGGCTCAGGAAGGAAGGGATTATTCTTTTTTCCAGCTCTGTTCCTTCTAGGGTTCAATCTGAAGTTTTATGACAATGCTTTTGTTGGCTGGTGTTATTAGAAAACACTCAGAATGCTGAGAGCCTGACAGAGTTGTGTGCTACATGTGGGAATTGTGCCACTCCCTCAGTGGGCAGCAGGGAGGCAGCATAAAGCAATACCAAGGAAGAAAGTTTGAACAAAAAATTGCAATGGGATCCTTCTCTGGACAACAGCAGAAGGTAGAAGAGGGATCTGTTTGCACGAAAGTTTGTGAAGAGGAATTAAAGCTGTCCAAGTGACTGAAGCAGAGTATTATGAGTGCCTAATGTTGGGTGGGACATAGCTGAGGCCTCCTCATCTGCCAGAGCTGTGCGGCTCAGGAAACTGCTGGCAGGACAGTCGGCATGGCAGGCATTTGGTGATCCACTCGTGGCAGTGCAGGACCAATAACAGTGTTGGGAAAGCAATTTTTGTTATTAACTACTGTTGCATAGCTGCTGTAGAGGAACATATGCATAGGGAGCATTGACATTTTTGTTTACAGAAGCAATGAAAACAGAATGTGGGCAGATCCTCAGCTGTGTATTTTGTCACTACCCAATCAGTTTATACCAGCTAAGGAGCTGCCCCTGCATTAATCAAAGCAAGTCTTAAATTTCCATATGCTTGCCCCACCATCTAAATGACTCCATCAGGACTGAGTTTTTCATGGCTGATGGACAGGGCAGTCTTGTTTTTCACTCCCCCAGAACATGTCATATGAAGATATTACCAGCTGTCACAGCCTTGAAGAGCTTTTCACTCCTTAAGACCTTGCTCTGTTCCACGACTTGGTTTCCATTCTCTTGCTGTATTGGAACCTGATGGAAACAGCATGAAAATGGGAATACTTTTATTCACCTACAAAGTCATAGAATATTCTGAGTTGGAAGGAACCCACAAGGATTACTGAAGTCCAACTGCTGGCCCAGCACAAGGACAGCCCCAGGAGTCACACCGTGTGCCTGAGAGCATTGTCCAAATGCTTCTTGAACTTTGGCAGGCTTAGGGCCATGACCACTTCCCTGTGGAGCCCATTCCAGTGCCCAACCACCCTCTGGGTGAGACAGTTTTTCCTAATATGCAAACTAGCCCTGGCTCAGCTTCATGCTGCTCCCTCAGGTCCTGTCACTGGGCACCAGAGGGCAGAGAGCAGTGCCTGCCCCTCCACTTCCCCTCATGAGGAAACTGCAGACTGTGGTGAGGTTTTCCTCTCAGTGTGCTCTTCTCCAGGCTGGACAAACCCAGTGATCCCAACCACTCCTTATATGGCTTCACCCCAAGGTCTTTTAGCACCTTCACAGCCCTTCTAATAGCTTTATATATCTGGTATATTGTGGTGCCCAGAACTGCCCCCAGCACTCGAGATGAGGTCACCCCAGTGCGGAGCAGAGCAGGACAATGCCCTCCGTGGCCCTTCCAACAATGCTGGGCCCAATGACCCCCAGGACAGGGACGTCCTCGGGGCTGCCAGGGCACTGCTGACTCTGATCCAGCTTGCCAAGGACCAGGACCCCCAGTCCCTTTCCGTGGTGCTGCCCTCCAGCCTCTGGTCCGCATGAAGGGGAAGTGCTCCCGTGCCCCCCGACATTTGTGCTGAGGAATCCTATATGTTATCCCTGTGTTAGCCCAACTGTGTGTAACAGTTTGGCTGTTCCCAGCAGAGGAAGTGCAGATGGTGACTCCTGGCAGGCAGTGCTATTGGAAGACATTATGCTCTATGTGTACAGGTTGTTAAGCTAACTGACAGTTTTTATGCAGTATAGGCTGCTGAGATTTTAAAAATCAGAAAATTACCATTTGCAAGTCAGAGGTCGGCTGGTTCTTTAGAAGACTTAAATCTCCTAGTCCTGTAGCAATGGTGCCATATGGTCCTCACTGCTTGTTGCCTTGAAATCATAGTAGGGAGAGTCAAAAGCCAGTTGTCTGTTGTAATCAGATTGCAGTGAAATATGGATGCATTCCTGCAAGATATACAGGATGTAATGCAGCTTCAAACCAGTCCAAATCTCCCCTAAACAATACTTGGAGAGTCAAAGTAGCTTTCTGACTGTGAGTGATCTATCCTGGTACAAAAAGAGGGAATTTGATGTGCCTGTTCACAGTCTATAATTGAAAGGCAGCTCCATTGGGGATGAGGTATTTCAAAGGGGTACTGCTGGTAATGGGGTTAAATCCATTTTTGTGTTAAAAAGAAGTAACCAGCATAGTAATGGCACTTCCAATTGTGGAAATTGCAAATAGCCCTTTGGACAGAGCAAACTCATACAGTGAAATGATGAACATGAGCACAAAAGAGTAAAATGGGATTTGTGAGAAAGAGGAGGATGACCTGTGCTTGAGAGGAAATTATCTTTTGCACAGATATTCTATTGGAAGAAGGAAGCTGACTACTAACAAAGGCTGAAATGAGGCCTGCTAGAGAATGAGTGTGATACGTGCTAGACCTTTTGTCAGTAGGAAATACCATGAGGGATGTGAGCAGCAAATCCTTCTATTTAATCTTGCAGTGTGCCAGAGCCTGCAGCTCAGTGCACTGAATGTGGAAGAGCACAGTACCCTTGTGGCTCTCCTTTTCTTGAGAGGAGTAATGCTGGTGCTGAATACCACTTCCCATCCTTCTCAAATCCTGGGAAAACCTCCTGTCCTGCTGAGACCAGAATAAAGCGAGACATCATGGGACCTAAGTTGTAATAAGCTGAAGATTGTAACTCTTAATTAAGATGATAAAAAAACTAGAACAGGTTAAACTAATCTTTTGAAAACTCTTACTTATACTGTAGATATGAGAGAACATGAATTTTGTACAACTATTTGGAAGGTATAAAACTTAAACAATGCCAAAGGGACAAAAATTGAAGATAAAAGGAAATCTGAGATGAATATCAGGAGAAGATTAATATGGGAAACGTACTAAGGACGCGGACCAGCTGCTTGAGGAACAGGATGGAATAAACCTATTCCGAAGAATTTTAAAACAAAATAACACTAGCCTGGTGTTAGATTGGTCAGCACAAAGCCCTTTTCAATATACACAAATGTGTGAGGAAGACAATAGAAGGACTAGAAGTCTGCAATATGTATGATGTGTAACTTCTGCTGTGTATGTAGGGAATTCTGTCATCCTAATTTTAAAAATAGTCCTTTAATCTAATAATGTTTACCCTCACTATAAAGATGAGAAGCTACCATCTGACAAAGAAATCAAGTATTTATGAGATGTAATACTGTGAGCATTTGTTTTGTTTTTCCTCCTTATTTACCCTGATCTATTACTGAACAAGAAAATGTAAAATTCAAGGCACATATTTTTCCATCCATATATTTTATTTAGCCTGGGAAAAGATGTTACTTTCCTGCTGTGGCAGGGGCAAATTCATAAATCAGTTGTTCTTTGATAACAGGCTTATGTCAAATAAAGTAGGTATGGAGAAATCTGCTTGATGAAGCAATACCTGAGTGATCAGTTATTAGCTCTATAAGAATATGCTGCTACCTGAAACAAGAATTTGTTTCCAATGGACAGTGTTGTTTTTTGTAAGTTGTATCTCAAATTTTATCTCTTACAGATCAGTTTGGGGGATTTTTTGAGTGTGATTGATTGAACATAGCCTCAAAATTGTCTAATGTCATGTGACAGATCACTGTGAAAGTTACAGAGGGTCCTTAGGCTTCCAGAATTTCCATTCTAATCACTACCTGAAAAAAAAGGCTTTTCCTTCATATCGAAAGTGTTTTTTACAATTTTTGATGAGCCCCAAAATATTTAGGCTATTTGTTCTCCTTTTCAATGATTCTGATGAATTCCACCTATGCTGCAGAGAGTCTGGTATAATTGGCTTAGTATTCCAAGCTTGAGTTGAAATACCATTAAATAGATTTGGTACTAAGCAGAATCCAGCAGTAGAAATTTTGAGTAGAACTTGAAATACCTAGCCCAAGACAAATATTAAATAAGTCTGACTGTTTTTCCTTACTGGTTGCATCTTCCGAGGGAGTGAAGAGTTGCATTTCTGTGCTCTGGACTCTTTGCTGTTGGGCCGAATCTCCCTTGGCAGACAATGTTCCAGTGGGGCCTTACCAGCTCTGGGAAGAGCCCAAAGCCATTGTGCCTCTGGCAGGCTGTGCTGGTGTTCACACAGCCCACTGCTGTCACTGCCCTTTGCAGCAGCTTCTATTGACATTTGCGTCTATTCCCTGGTGCAGCCGCTCAAATAGACACTGCAAGAAAATATTTGGGTTGCTGATAATAGTGTCATTAACTGCACTGCATTTGAAGTGTCTGTGGGCACAGGACCTTCTGTTTTTCAAGGTTTTTTATGTGCAAGTTGTTATCTAAATAACTCGAGACATTATCATTCCACTCTCTTATTTCTTCCCTCTTAATGAGAAAGTATTTTTGTATTTTGGATACTGCCTCTGACTTATTTATTGGAAAGAGATTTAAATCTGTATGAACCTAAATAATTATGTGCAATTCATAATATTTACGTTACAGTAATCTAAATGAAGATGATCTATGGTGGACTAGAACAATGAAGAGAGGCAGACCCATGGCAAACTCCAACCATTGCAGGGAGAAAGCGCATTTCAGGACACTGTTGGGAACTAGTACAGATTGTGCAACATCATCCTTGATTAATTCTGGTGTTGGGGGTGGCTGAGATCAAAGAAAAAATGGCAGCATTTTGTTATTTTATTACTACTGTGAAAAATTCCATTACACCTGTCCTGACGTGAGGGTGGAAGTCTGAAGTCAGTGCTCTGCTTATGTTTACTCCTGCCACATTCTAGCAAGGACTCAAGCATCGGGGGAAGTACAGACAGTGGGCTATGCTATTTCCCCCCTTTTTTTTTTTCCCTTTTTTTTGGTTTTGTTTTGTTTTATTCAACAATCACTTCTAGATCTCTTCCCCTTTCCCCCCCATCCTCTTGTTAGTGTAAGCTTTGTTGTTTGTGTGTTTGGATGGAATGGAAGTCAAGAATCCATCTGGTCACTGAAGTTAGAAGCAGAATTAGTGAA
The DNA here is from genome assembly GCA_013397895.1 of Origma solitaria. NCBI lineage: Eukaryota > Metazoa > Chordata > Aves > Passeriformes > Acanthizidae > Origma > Origma solitaria. The sequence goes on along the minus strand of VZRL01004973.1, from coordinate 4,519,166 downwards.
ATGCTTAGCGCTGTTATCTGAATAAATGACTTACATCTTGTGTTAATTCTTCAGAGCATAATTTTCTACTTTAGGAAGAAAATGCATCATATCTGAAAAAAACCCCCTCAAATCTATTTCCATTGTATGGTCAAAGTGTAAAAATACATATTACTTGACTCTTCCCTGGCAGTTACTTATCTAGTTTACTTGTAGAACTAAATACAGCACAGGGCTCTTCGTATATTTATTTTCATCCTCTCTTGGCCTTGTAAGGTAATTGGCTGACAGATAAGGAGATTTTCAAATGGTCAAGCAATGGGCTCTGGCAGTGGAACTGAGCATAGACTGAATCTGGTGTTTCTTTTCTACTGAGTTATAGACCAACTTCATTGAAATCTCATCACAAAAGTGAGTTAATAATTTCCCCCACCTATTAGACTGAAGAACAACCTCTGGTGCATTTAGAATATTCATTATGTGACATTATTATCAGTATTCCCATTGTCCAAAATGCTTTAAAAATTGGTTGGAAGCAACTTAGCTAACAAAGCAGTCTCTCATTTACTCTATTTCACATAAACCAAAAAAAAAAAAAAAAAGCTCAAGCCATTCCTTTTACAAACCATTTAATACAGTTTATGGTAGCAATAATCCCCTTGAAATTGGTTATATTACTATAGTTTGTTATAGTGCTAACTGCCCTTGTCTTCAGCTTGGTCCATTAACTGAAAATCCAGCCATTAACTTATAATGGAATGATTTCTTCAGGATTATTACCTGATTCTTAGCTTGAACATTAATATTCCTGAAGGATAGTCAAACAGTGATGAAATGTAACAAAAGTTGCCAGTTCAGCTTTAATGTAGTAGAGATCTATTTACACAAGATACCTCTGAGGCTTGCATGCAGTTTATTTCATTATCTGTGTCACCAAAGTTGGACCCACGCAAGCAGCAGCTTTCTTTATGAAAAAGAACATTTGTTGGCCCAGATGATCAGTGGCAGACTAGAGACAAGAAAGGTTATGTTAAATATGACAGTCTAATAATGGAGATGTAAAGCTCACCCACTGTTATTCTCTTCAGTGGGAATTTTGCCTATGGCTTCAGTGGAATAAGATTCAAGGCCAAAAAGACAAGAAGCAAATGATTTCCTATCTTTTTGAAGATCCCCACTAGATGTAAAAGGGGATGGGAGGGGGAATCAAGAGCAAAAGGCTATTACAGCTGGGGTAGGTGATAGAACTGTGCACTTCAGAGAATGGAATCCTACAAGAGCTCCTTAAAGTATGTCCTTAGAATACTCCTGTGACCTACATTTTTGGTCCCTAAAGTAATCTCTCTGAGCAATGCCAAATCTGAGAAAGGTTAATTATTAGCTATTCAGCATTATTAATTAATCCTGCAATCCAATCCAACAAAATATATGGTTACTAATAAAATTTTGGTGTGAGTTCTGGAACTACTTTTCTGCTCCAAGTTGATCTGACTTCTGAGGGTTTTTTCTCACAACCCTAAATTTTGTCAATCTCCTAAGACTGGTCAGACAAAGTGGGATAAAATATACAGTATCAGTAGGCTATAGGAACTACCTTTAATATAAATTCACTCTAGCCTCTAGCAGTGATGATTTGAGTTGGGCATGCCTTCTCTAGTGCGGGGCCCCTGCTGTGAAAGAAGGCAAACTCAGAAAATCCTTTTTTCTGCTTTGAACAAGGTATCAGTATTTGACTTTTCTCTGAGACTAAAGAGAGAAACCTGGCAATGCAGATTTCCTTTGAAAGAGGGCACCTGGGTTCATTCTGCTACCCCCATTTACAGCTGTTCCAGAGGTGTGTGGTGTTGGGGAACAGCCTATCTGCTCGAAAGGTAGTGGGGAAAAGCTATTCTAGGCCATAACAAGAATAACTGAATTGTAAATTTCCTGCATAGAGAAGGTGCCATACATGATGTTGATAAGAATTACTAAGCGGGGGTAGGCATAATTTAATTCCAGCAAAAAAATTGCAAAGGGAATGGCAAAATAAGAATATCTGTGAATACTAACATATCCCACAGGCAAACATCTATTCCACTTCCCAAATATCTGTGAGAGGGGCTGGTCTGACAGCACACACTCAGAATAGAATCTTGATTGAGCAGGGAGAAGAACGCATTTCAACTTACGAATGTAAATAGTACTCAAAAGTGAGGACAGAAGTGGTTTTCCTGGCAAAAGGAACCTGTTATGTTAAAATCAACAGGTGGAGCCCAACAGAAAACTTTAGAACTGGTGATGATTCAAGGGCTAGTGGTAAATTCTCTCAATGCCCTTTTTCAAAATGAATTTCCTCTTTTGAAATCCATGAATGAAAACTATTTGTGTAACACCAATCCTGGAACTTCAATAACTGCAAATTTAAAAAAATCCAACATAATCATAAGTGAACCTGAAATTAAAATAATGAGACTTATAGCATCTACCTTAGAAGTCTTGACTTTGGTTTACTGTGAGATTACCTCAGTGGCACTTCACCTTGCACACAGCAGTGTTTGCTGAGAGTTTTGCAGGGTATAATAGAAATTCTCGCAGCTTCAAGGACATGTGCATTGCCACTGCTCTTTTCTGTATGTCCCCTTTGAGAGGGTGAGGTGACCCTGCTTGCTGTTCTCTATTGTGTCATTTTTAATGCTAACTAAGATCAGAAAAGAGATGCAATGAAAGTGCTCTTTAGAGCACTAAAAAGAACCATGCTTAGCCTGATGAAGAACAATCTCTATTTTTTTTTTCTATTGCTCATTCTAAGCAATTTTATAGATTGTACTTTAAAATGAAAAGGACAAAATATTTGTAAGAATACTGCTGAAATGACATCATGTTCCTGTGGTTCAAGTCTTTCTGCAGCTCACTTCTGTTACAAAAAGATGGTAAGCCAGAAAAAAATTATCAATACTGATTATTTTTCAACTGAATTAAAATGTAATTGTCACGGTTCTTGAATAAGATCTAGGGTACATTCAGTTTATTATTTAAGCACTTTATTCCTCATTTGGTTTGACTTTAAAATGGTTGTCTTTTTCTGGCTGGTGTGCTATCAATCCCTTTCACAAATGATATTGATTACGTATGACAATACAGTATATATTTGTGTCATTTCAAGGAAAAATACCGTTCAATCTGTAAAGGATATCCCCTCATTTTCATTGACAAATTAGCACATACATTCTCTAAAACTGTTCACCTGTGTTTCCTTTCTTGCAAGATGGCAAAATTGGAAGATTCTTGAAAAAATATCTCACTATCAATTGCTTTCTATTTTTTTCTTACCCTCTAAAATTAATAAGCAGATTTTCAAGGACAAGATCTTCCGTGAATTTATGCCTTCAGAAAAACACTTAGGATATGCAATAGGTGTGCAAGGCAATGATTGCCACTGTCACAGTCTCTACATTAAAGCTGATGTCAAATCATTTCCTAAATTTGTACTTTGTAAAGGACTGTGAATGCATAACCCAAAATCACAATAACTGGTGTTTGGCTCTCTGATTTTCTAACTGATAGCAAATGAAATAATGAAAATTATTGCATGCTCTCTTATGTTCTGTAAATTTGTAAAGGATGGTGTATTTGAGAGACAGTCATGGTTGCACACATGCAATATATCTCAAAAAGAAAGGTAAACACTTTTTTTTTCTGAAAAATCAATGATGAATAAGAGGCTTACAGAAGAACAAGCCAAACAAATTCAAGTGTTCAATAAGTAATTGAAGAAACCTGTGTATTTGGAGACCTACAGATTTCACCCAAAGATTTTTAATAAATTTCTGCTATTTTTTCAGTTTAGTGTACATTTATAATACAAATCTGTTGGATTAAACCTCACTCTGCCAGATACAGTAAGTACACTTTTCATATAGTTAATTTAAACAAGGAAACTGGAGTTGGTTTTACTGAGCACCTCTCTGGTTACTTTTCTAGTATTGCTGTGCTTTAGTGCCCCAAAATATAAAGCATTGTTTTCTGAAGAAAAGATTTGAGATTACATAGAATATTCAGATGTATATTAATATTTTGGGTAATGAATATGTTCAATCTTTCCTGACGGCAGAATGAAAGCAAATATTGACGCGTGGCTGATCTGTGGAGTGCTATGTGTGAGACTGACCAAGGAGAATATGCTTCATGTATCTGTCTTGATGGCCTGTTATTTTGCTCATGGTCAGAGCTATCAGAACTGGGGACATAAAATAAACTTGAGATAGTTCTTCGAAAACTTTTTGAGATCTGTGTCTGGATGAAATCTACAGGGCTGTTGTTGGTCATGAGCAGATTGTTCAGGTATTTGAATGAGGCTTCACAATACTCTCTGAGAGGCACATCACTTCCCTTTGCAGGAGGAGGGAACAGCTTGGTTTGGCTGGACTGTGTGCACAGATGAATAGGAAGATGTAGTGTTTAATGTCACAGGAATAGCAAAAAGCAGATGTGGGTTTTATGGAAAATAGTATTGAAACCATTAACCTCAGTCAGACCTAGAGATGCTCTGTGAAGTGAGGGTGGAGAAGGCAGAACCTTTGCAAAGGGTTTGTTTGTGGTTTTTTTGCTGGATTTTTAACCTGCTCAGACCTTAATCTTAAACTGCTTGGCAAAATATTTATTATCTTATATTCTGATTGTTACTGCGTAACCTATATTGATACTAATCCATGAAATATGAACATAAAATAAATAAGGGCTTACCAAGGAAAAACATCACTCACTTGGTTTATCAGCTTGGACAATAACAGTCAGGAACAAAGATAATAAACTTTCTCTGTTTCAACAATGTAAGGCCTAAAATAAACTCCTCTGCAAGTTTCTTTCATTATTACTGTTTCTGAAGAGCTTCAAATATCAAAAATTGCAAAAGAGAAATATGTTGAATATTTTGTTTCTGTCATCTCATCAAATTATATAAATCTACCCTGGAAAATAATAGTCTTAAACTGATTAATGCAGCATCAGACTCTCTTAAAATTATTCAGAAACTAAAATAGCAAATAGTTGGGCAACTATATAGAAATAGAACTAATTATTTTGTAGACTATCTTGAGTCCTTTGATCTTAATTTAGACTAAAGTTGTAAAATGAGATGTTTGTGAGTTGGGTCAATGAGAGGAAAATTCATCCTTTCTTTGTCCTTGCATACAGACATTAAAATGTTTACTATAAAATAGGTACATTCTCCCTTCAATATCACACTTCCCCACCCCCCAGAAATCTGAATTTTCCTGAGCAGATGCAGTGATTTCAACAGATTAAATAATTTTGCAATAATGTGAGGATACCTGCGTCTCAGGGTTTTTTGTACTTTTAATCCAATGGATAATCTGAAATCTACCATCATCACTAAATCTCGTTGACACGTAACACTAGAGAGGTTGCTTGTCTCTTTCTGCTGTGCAAATCTACACCAAAGTTGAGATACAAAAATTGTGTTTGTCTACTCCAAAATACTTGACTGCCACACACAGTGAAATCTAGGTAAGGAGAGAATCTGTGCTTTTATATCCCACATAAAAAATATATATGTATATAACATTATGACTTTAACATTAACAAAACTAGTGATGAATATTCATGCTTATCAATCCTGATCTAATTAAAACTACTTAGTGTTAGACATTTACATGAAAGGCCAAACTAGATCTTTCTAGCTGTTAAAATAAATTGTTTTAACATTCCACAGATTATGTGGGTGTCTCATGCTGAGAACTTCTGTGCTGAAAGAATTAGTAACAACAAACCCAAAAGAAGTTAAAGGTAAAATGTCTCAAAAGACCACTTTGAGACTTTATGTTAGAGCCTTACATGAGGACTTAGAAGGGTCTTCAATATGTTTAACCTTACAAAGCTATTGTGAGGATAAATGGTTTCAAGTCCTTTTTGTTGTTCTGTTTGGAGAAAGCATTAACACAGAAGAATTAAGGCCCAGATTTCACAAACTACTTGGTCCCCAAACACTCCAGTGGTGTAGGTTCTGCAAACAATTTTAATGGATGCTTTTTGGCATGAACTGTACAATAGATAGAAAATCCTTTTTGCTGCAGAGTTTAGAGAAAGTTTCGGCCTTATACATTTTATTGAGTGCAGGGGCTGAATTAAATAGGGCAGATCCTTAAAGATAATGTTTAAATGTAATCTGCCAAGTCTCCTGGAGTCAATGTTCCCAGCCTGCCCTGCCTCAGCTTCTGCCCCTGAGAGAAGGACATTTTCATTTTAGCATGGACAGCACTGTGGGCTGCTCTCTCCAGGCTTGTCTTGGCTTTCTCCAGTGCTCCTGCAGTTACGTGGAATTTGGAAAGCTCAGCACCTCATTTCCAGCCTGCTCACAATGACCAGGACTGGTTGGGACTATTGACCAATTGAACTGCCTCACTTTTGCTCATGAAAAACGTTGTTTTAAATTTTCTATTCTCTCCCAGATAAAGTCTGTTTATCCTGGCAGATGTTCAGCCTTGCCTGAGTCCATGTCAGTGTAGGGTGTCTCCAGCTTTCCTCAAACCATTGTTTATAGTCTCTCTGCCAGTTTGGAGAGCAGAAACCTTTCTTTTTTCTTTCTTCCCACCCCCCACTCCCCCCTGTAGTAGAAGATAATTTAAAAAATTGCTTCAGGCATTTTCCTAAGATTATGATTTAAAGTCTTATAATCTCTAGAGGTCCTTGAGAAATAGGCCAGTCTCTGATCACTCTTGAGCAGTTGCCAGCTTGCCTGAAATACAGGGAGAAGGATAGGATATGTCTACTTTTCTAATTATATTTTTTAATATAGCAACTTACATAACCCTCTTTTTAAGTGACAAAAAAATTAAACTGCTCAAAATTATATACTTTCCACTCTGTTATTTTCCACTGAATTATTTCAAAATTATAGGGAATATTTAAACTAAGCTTTCTACAGCAGAAAATATATATCTTCAGATACCTTTAAAAGCTAGAAGGAAAAATGTAAGTGTGCCATTCTGAAAGTCCTGTATAGAAACCTGATTTGAGTAAACTTAAATCATTTACCGCCAACAAGCAGTTGCTAATAGACTTTGACCATGGCAGTGTAGAAGGAAAGGCCTTATTTTTCACAGTTTATTTAAATGGATTTTATTTTCAGATGATGTACCTGGATCTGCATGCTCTTTCTATAAAACATTTTCGAAATAATGTCTTCAAACCAGTAGAAACTATCACAAGTTCCATTTTTGATCTTTTAGACATTAAAATTTGATGTGACCATACTAGAAACAGTCTAATGGTCCAACCAGGGACATTATCCTGTCACCAGCAGTGAGATCACATGTGGGTGAAAGCAGCTGTGACAGTTTGAAGGTGCTGCTTTACAATGAACTTTGTCACTGCTTCACCACTGGAAGTTCCTGTGCCAGTGCCTGAACTGGAGTAGCTCATGTCACAAGAGTTCCTTTCTCTATCACACTGCAAAATCAGCCGTGGAGTAAGTCAGCTTCAGTTCCAGCTTAAGTCAAAGGGGTGATTTGTGCTAAAATCCGTAAGAATTGTTGCTGGCACCTCTGGGCATTGGTAACTTTTGGCTGGAAACTGGGGACAATAACAGGGGGTGGTACAGGCTGAAGTCAGGGCAGATGTTTCTGCAGTGGTTGCGAGGGCAAGCCTGGGGGGTGACTGGAGCCAGGCAGCTCAGAAGTGGCAGAATTAATCTGCAATTAGGCTGAGGAGTGACCAGCCTTGCAAAAGCATTTGCCCATTGATGAGCCCCAGCAATGGTTTGGGCTCGTTGCTGTGCTCATAAATTACATTATTAACAAATTAATGCATTTAGTCTCATTACTGCAGTAGTATTGTTCCTATATATGCATTTTCCTGTGGCAGTCTCATAATTAAGCACAGTCTGAGGGAACGGTTTGCTCTTTAAATCCTGCCTTGCTCTCAGAAATGCAATTATGCTTTTTGGCCAACCCCTTTCCTTCTGGAGCAGGAGAATTTTTACTCAATTTTACCACTTGTGAGCATTTAGTCCAGCAGATAGCCTCACTTCTCAGCAAGGAACTGTCTCTTTCTGTCTATGGCTGCAAGAACATGCAGGTAGGCAGTTGCAATTCACCCTGTGCAGAATGCACCTGGACATGGCAACTTCTGTCTTCAAGAAGCCAAATTGGTGAGAAAATGGAAAACAAACTGTGGGAAAAAAAATAAACAGTACTACTAAACTTTAGTGAATGTTATCTTGTCCTTCCTGGATGTAAGTCCAAGATTATATATTGACTATTAAGTGCTGGTGAAACATCTAAATGAGCTGGAAGAAAGTTTCCAGTAAGTTTATACAGACAGCCTTTTAGAATTGAAAACCAGTAAACTGACTGGAGAGGATCATACATGATCCAATACATAGGGAAAAATGTCTTTTGGATATGGCAGTATGATTAAAATGCATCCATCTGAATGCTGTAGGCAAAATCCTAGAGAATGAACCAGTGGAAATAACATAAATATTCTTCCAAGAGTTTCGAGATGAAAGGTGACATATTCCTTAATCTATCACAGATTCATTTATCTTTCACTGAAGAGGAGAATAAATAGACCCACATGCACTTGACTGCTGGATATAAATCTGCTCAGATTACTGCTGAGCTTACTTGGTACTGTTTTTATGAAAGGACAGGAATAAACATGGGGATCCTGTTCTACTTCCCAAAGGAGAAACCACCAGTTCAAATGCTAGTGGGTCACATGTAAGGAAATGTGTAGTGAGGCAGAGGATTGGAATGGAGGAAGAGAGAGGAGAATTTGAATTTAAAAAAATCCAAACAATTAAAAGTAAACAAACAGGAAAACATTAACACATAGAAAATACTTTGATGTTTGAGCACAGTCAGAGAGCTTTTCTGCTGTGGTTTTTTTTCTCTGCTTAATAGAACACATCTATATGAGCAATAAGAATAGAGATGTTTTTACTCTTCCAAGGTCTTGCTAAATGTACTTTCTTTCTTTTCAACATCTGCTTGATTGGAATGTGACCTCAGCCTTCCAGAACCTCAGCTCTGTCCTGGTGTGTTTTGGTTGCATTAGGCAAGAGCAGTCGTGGGAGGTGTATTTCTCAGTGATGAGGTGTGGAGCAGTTTCTCAGAGAATGAAAGAGCAGAAGAAGCGAATTCCTCCTGACCCTGTGACCCTTCAAGTATTCACGTAGGCTGGCCCCAGTCCCGGCCCTTTTGCAGCTGGAGTGCAGCAGCACAATAGGGCTGGAATGCCTCCTGTGGGAATTCCATAAAGGTATAAAGGGGTAGGGGGAAAAAAATTACGTTAATGTGTGCTGTGTACTGTGGGATTAAATGGATCCTCTGGAATGGGAACATTGCCAGTCACAATGTTGTTCAATCAGCTGACAGCCTTTGTAAAAGGGGCAGTTATTATTTAAATGTCTACACGCACCTGAGGAAAACCTGAACTGATAAAAAGGTTCAATGTAAAATGTGAATAGGTCAGTCTTAGCATAAATACTGTGTCTCTTAGCTGTAGGAACAGTTAAATTCTCATAATAAATGCAAATATCTTCTGTAGTGTCTATTCAGTAGTTTGATCAAAATGTCAGTATTTTTATTTTTATTGTTTGTCTTCTCTTCTTATAGATATTTGTTAGTCAAACCAATGTTCCAAGCTGCACTCCAATACTGAAAATGATAGAAAGGTGTTAGTAAGTTCAACTGTTTGGCTTGTAGAGACTCACAAGTGTTAGGTCTCCTGGCTCCTGAATTTTTTAAATGTTCTGTGCCTATCCAGACCTGCAGACAGCATTCCTTTCAAGGGAAACTGGGTTTCACATGGAAAAAGGCTTTTACTGATATAGCACACCAGTTTAGGTAGTTAAAATCGGATAACAGGGATTTTTCTCTGAAATAAAATATTTAAGAAGTCCTATTCCAAGAAAATGGAGACTTGTTTTTCTTCGCTTTTTTTTTCTATTAGAGGTTATGGAATAATTTGGAAAGTTGATCCTACAGCTTATTTATTCACTTCTAGGCTAGCTATATTCAAATAATTTGGCACTTGAAAAAAATCATAGAATTAAAGTGGTTCCAGCTTCTCTCTTGGCAGTGAGAATGAAGCAATGTTGTTATGCAAACATCTTCCTTTAATCTGTATGGTCCAAAAAGGTTTATTTTTCCTTTCCTTTGAAAGAAGGGACAAATTTTCATTTCCATCTCAGCAACTTCTGCAATTAGCCTTTTCTTAACTCACCCCCACCAAATAATATTCAATGTCTGTATGACTGCTCAGTATTTCTAACAGTCCCACTGAATTTTTTCTATAAATGGAAATGCTCTTGGACAGTGTACTGAGCTCCAAAGGACTGATACTGGCATGGAGTATGATGCTTAGTCTATGAGTTAACTCTATTGCTTGGAAAGTATTTCTCTTTTTATCAGTCCAGTGAGCAGAACTCTGACATTTTGTCCATTCTACACAATTATAACAGCAAGGCATGGTAGGAATAATCCCATGGATGGCCAAACCCCCACCTGCAGTAATGGCTGAGGCTTTATTTTAGTGATTGGCAGTAGAACAAGTTATGTTGTTCTATGATTATGTATGTAAATCCTGACATGGAAAAGATCAGAAAAAATGTGTCTTATTGAGGAACAGAAATTTAGTGTTTGTTCCTTGATAGGACCTTTTTGGAAAATGTCAAGGAGCCACTTTTTAACCAAACCAGGCCATGCAACTTGAGTCTAGTGCAGGGTGCTTGCAACATTGCATCAAACCCACCTTATTCTCTTCCCTTACCAACCGAGTTTGAGTTTACATGTGTCTGCTGCATGTCCTCTGTAAATAATAATGGACTGGGAGGTAGCAGTGACCCTAACTGGTGTTTTTATTTGAGAAGAATTTGTACTCAAAGATAAAGGTTTTGTTTTCTTGGGTTTTTTCCTTAACTCCTTTTCCATCCCCTGGATGGGCTGATTTCAGAAAACAACCTTCTATTTTGAAACCTTTGTCTTTAGGGAACTAATTCTGGCTAAAAAAATATGTGAATATAGGCTATGGCTTTGCCTTGCCGCAGGAAGTTGTTATTCTTTGCTTATCATACACAAATCATTACTGTATTTCTTGAACAATTTTTTCATATGACAAGAAGGTGTTAAAGATTTGTGGATTGACAAGTGCTTCTAATAAGAAACCCTCTGTTTTTATGAGGTTATGCTGAACAAGGTTTGCCTTATTTCGTAGAGTACCAAAGGGTGTGGGTTTCTAGACATGCTATTCCTTTTCCCTCTTTGACTTGGATGCTTCAGAACATTGGGATTTGCACAGGCATGTATCAGGAGAGAAGTGATTATGGACTGAAGGTGTCATTCTTAAGAGTGATGGCTCAATAATTGGAGAGAATTGGTGGCTCAAGAGAACCCACTTGTCTCCAGATGGCTGTAGACTCTGCAAATTGCTGCACAATTTGTACTGAATAGATTAGTGGAAGATAGAATTCCCTTTAAGCATATTTGAAATTGGGAAATTTGGAACTGAAGAGTTTCATCACTTGGGCAGTTTTCAAAGTCTTAACTGTGCAGTGCCAGCTTGCTGTTTTGGGGAAATGTTTCCTGGTTTAAATTTTCCAGTAAAATATCACCGGTAATGGGCTATTGTGGGATAATTGCTGTTCTCACAGTTTTAATACAGTTTAATTTTATTGACATTGCACTTGCCCAAATGAACTGCAATACATACAAGTGATGAAAATTCTCTGCTTTTTAAAAGGACTGTATGGGAAGACCTGTCTCTGGTAAGCATTTTTCTAATAAATTCTACCTTGTGGATTTAATTTTAGACAGCACTCCTGTTTAGCTGTTTAAAAATTATAGTCACTTGTAAATAGTTCTAATAACTTTTCCGTGTTTGGATTAGTGCAATTAGATCACACAGCCGTTCAGTTTGTTCAAATGTGTTATAGCATTTCCACTACAACTTTGACACCTGTTTTGAGCACTTTCAGCTCCTAGACACAAGCAATTTGTTCAGTTAATGCATTAAGAATGGAAATTGATGTGCAGTCTGCAAAAATACCTGTTCCATGACCCAGTGTGCAAAGGTGTCAGAACAACAGCAAAATGTTTGATGTGAGGCAGAAAATATGAACTATTTTGAGGGAAAGTGGTTAATCCAACAAATGCTGCCAAGATTTGACTGGCAAATGATGTTTGTTTCTCACCTCATAGAAGAGATGTAAGCCTTCAACCGTGTTATTACTCAGCAGATAGCTCAGTGATTTTTATCCTTGTTCCTTTAACCTGGACTCTGTTCAGATTGCAAACATTTCAATAATCTCTTAAAGTCCTTACACTGACTGAGCACAGTTGTATTTGAATACTCTATGGTCATAATTTGAACTGTTTGGGGGATAATTATTGTTCAGCAGAGCTGAGTGGTGCTGTTTCTGGCTCCTTCTCAAACGATGACTACATCTGATCAGTGTGTTTGGAAGGCCTTTTCTATGCATGCTCACAAGGATGTAAAGGCTTGTTACAGTCAGGGGCAGCAAACAATAACTTTCACTCATGCTTTTAACCCTGGAGATTCAGTTTGCTGTGTGTGAGCTGTGTAGTGACTGCTCTTCTATAAGTACAGGTGTGTCTGTGAGACATCAGAGTATCTATAGAGAGCCCCGATCACAACTTTGGCATGTAGGTTCTGTTTACACCTCTGTTTGTCACACTTGCTTCAGTTGTTTTCTTTGCTTTCTTTTTTTAAATTTTTTTAATAACTGCCATAGCAATAATGGACCTTCAGAGAATGTCCTACTGGGAAAACCCTGTGGGAGGGTTGTGAAGCTTGTGAAAAAGATCCTACAGTATTTGCTCAACTTTAAATCTTGATGCAGCTGAATATCCTGCTCAAATCAATGACCTCACTATTTTATACTAAACATGAGTAAGGTTTGGTCATATTTCATATTCTGATAATGTAACCTTCCTCTGCTTGCCTTCTGCCAGGCTTTGTCATCCATGTACTGTCTCAAAATTTAACAGCTTTATCCTAGGCTGCCTCTCCCAGAGCTGCGTGTAAATAAATTGATGCTCATAAATAACTTGGCAATGGTTGGAGGGCTAACATGTTAAGATCACTGCCTGTTGCAATTACTATCACTCCCTTGGAATGTTTTCTTTTTTTTTTTTCCTGTCAGCAGTGCTCACTTACTGCTCCTTAGCACAAGGTATTACCTTTTTTCTAGTTTTTTTTTGATGTAATTTTTATTTGATGTCCATCTTTGTGGCATTGCTTCAAGGCCTAAGTCCCTGTGCATTACTCTGTTATCAGAAAGAAAGTGTTATTAAACAAACTTCTCTTTCAGATTCAAATGTAAATCTCATCTCTAACCAGAGCATACCTCAAAAACATACTTGAACACTGCCAACACTGTTTCTCACATATGCAAATAAATAATTATAGAATTAAATTATTAATAATAATAATTTAATTATTTGTCCTAAGGGTCAGTTAAGGAGTGCCTGACTGGGTCACAAATATCCTTACTCATATCCTGTGCCTTTATCCCCCAGGCTGGTTTGTTTATTTTTTACCATCATTGCAAAAAGGGAAAGTTTCACTACATGAGCCAGCTCCACTTGTGAAGAGTGCAGAGTTTTCTGGATGCTGATGAGCACACAAATGTCAGATGATTGTTCCATTCCCCAATGCTCTGGGTGATGTCCACTGGGTCCACTGCTGATGTGCTCAGTAATGAAGACAAATTGAGCAGGTTCTCCTGCTCATTAACTGCATCATGCTTTATAAACAATAAGACAAAGTTCAGAAAGTGGAATTTAAATGGACAGTATCATGCTAGACTTGCAATTTTGTTTAACTGAAGACCAACACAGATTTTCCTGTACAACTTCCAGAATATAAAATTTCCAAATGAAATGAATTTTTAAACAAGCATTCCCATGTGGTGCATAAAAGTCAAACACTGTATTAGAACCAGAAAATGAAACTCATTCAAAAGTCTAAACAAATGTATAAATGGCTAGTTTATTTTTATTTCTGATGAAAATGGGAAAAGCAAGCAAGCAGAATTATTGATCAAATGGAAGGGCAGTTTAAAACATTCTTTTAAGTTCAGTAATCAAAGGTGATGTATGTAATACAAGCAAAGACAGATTAGGATGGATTTTTTGGTGGTGGTTTCTGGTTTTTCTTTTTTTTTTTCTCTTTTTTTTTTCTTTCCTTTTTTTTAAAATGTTATTGAAACCTGGCATATTTTGTGTAGCTTGAACTCTATAGATATCCAGACCTTGGAAATGCTATGTACCTGAAGGTATTTACTTTTCAGAATTATAAAAAAATTTAATCTTTTTTTTGCCTTATTACTGCAGTAATTAAAATGGAATCGAGTGATGCTATCTGTGTCAAAAGTCCTTAGAATACTAATTTAATTCCAGGCCCACACTTTTAGAAGAAACTCTACTCAGACTCAGACTTCCTTTGTCTGCTTTTTAACTGCAGAATTGTCTTTAACTGACCCAACTAGGTCTAAATAGAGCATAGTGACAAGAATTATTTTTATCCAATTCTATTTTACGTATTATCTTGTGCTTGAGTAACAATGAAGGCATGAAAGAAGTATCCACAATGACCACAATTAAACAAAGTGGAAAGCATAATGTGTAAATAAGCAGGAATCAGCTGCCTACATTGGCAATTTTCCTCCTTAGTTGCATTGCCATTAAAAGAGATACTCTTCAAATTCTGCCTGTGTGTTTGCCATAGGTGTGCGATTTAGGCACAACTCACATTCTTCATTGGTCTGGTCATGTGTGAAAGTTGTTCACACAATTAACTTTCAGTTTGCATTCAGTTTAAGGAGTTGGTTGCTCGGGATGATGTGAGCCAGGGGAGTCAGAGTGTTCAGGTAGACAGGACTAAAGCAGGGAAAATGGTCACCAGATTTACCCCCAAAAATTGAGGATAAATAGTGGCAGAAATTGGTATTCCAGGATAAAGAGCAGAGCAATTCCTGGTGCAGAACTAAACTATGCTTTGTGTGTGACAGTGAATTTCAGGCAGCATGAACTGAAGTGACACTGCTGACTCCAGGGTAAGGTAAATCAGAACTGTGTTCTAGGTGAGGAATCTGAATATCCAGGAGGAGGAGCATCCAGGCCACCAATATTGAGTGTCCCAGGGTCCGGGCTGCTGCCTCCTGCTGCCTTCTTGAGAGCTGCAGCGATGGAGGCAGAGAGTGAAGTGAGTTTGGGCTCATCTGGCATTAATGTTAAAGTATTCATACATTTATTTTTCTTTCACTACTGAATTAAGTTACTGTCACCACACATTCTGTGACTTGCCTGATAATATCTCATGTCCCAGATGGGGCTATCAAATGGCTTCTCCTGAAAAGATTGCTGTTTACACATTTGTTCTATTCAGACACCTCTGTTTCAGCAGCCTGTTAAACAAAGTAGTGTATTGATCTTAAAAGTACTTGTTATTAAGGGCCTCAGAACTGTCTGTATTGTATTGATATTTCAATCTTTATTTTCCTGATCTAATTTCAAATTTGACAGAAGTGCAGGTTTGAAATACTAGCCTCCCCCCCCCCCTTTTATTTTGGTGTAGTTTCTCTGCAGCTACAGAATGAACATTCTGTCTTGCGTACTCTTGTCTTCCTGTTATACTTCCTGAGTTTACAGAAGGAAAAATAAAACAATTTCTGGTTGGAGTGGTTTGATTAAGCATTGTTCCCATCAAACCCATTCATGTGGGGTTTCTTTCACTCTTTTGGTGTGTGTGAGTTAATTTATGCCAGCTTTATCGAATATCAGTCTCTGCATCTACAGCTCTCAGAGAGGGAGGAGTGAAGGATTGTTTTTTAGGAGCTCAGTACATCCCCAAAGGGAGCAGGACAAAAAGGAAGAAAGGAAAAATAAAGTTTGGATTTCCTGGGATGGAGCTACTTGAGACTTAAAAGGTGTTGAGAAGTTTTGCTGCTCATTGTTCTAATAAGGTGCATGTCAGTGATGTCAACATAATGTGCCGAGGAAATGTCACACATGTCTGCAATTGGCTACTTCTGGCTAGCCAAGCACAGCTGGACACCTGGAAAACAGATGTTGCTTTCAATCAAGCAGGGGTCAGAGCAGGCTTGGGACTTGGAATGTCTATATTTTTCCATCCAAAAACGATCCTTGGGTAGTTTCAGTGGACCAGTAATTATTTTAGCAGCTTTTCTGTGTTTTTGGGGTTTTTTTTAGTCTGTAGCATTATGCCTGTAGAACAGAGGAACAAAAAGGAGTGGGCACGAATCCAAGGAACTTGGGACAATGATGGAGAAATGAGTCCAACTCAAGAACATCGTTGCTGTGCTCCCTGAGCCACAGCTGGTAACTTGGTAATACTTAACATTATACACCGAACAGTTTTCTACTGGCTAAAACATAACAATTCGAAGCCACCTGGATGAAGTCTACTTTGCAAGACTGAGAACAGCAGTCATTTTATGACTCTTTATCCTGAGAGAATTCTCTGTTCTTCATATTTTCTTCTCTGCATATCATCCTCAAAAGATTGCACAGGGCTGCTTTGTGACTGGCACATACAGATGAGAACTTGGAAACAACGCCCTGTGCAGCTTCCAATATGGACTGCACAGGAGCTTTGAAAGAGAACCAAGGCTTTGCTTCCTAGCTACAAACGTGTGGCTGTATATCTGGACTTGGTTCACAGAAATCAGAGTTAAGTTTCTTTCCCTGAAATGAAAGGGGCACGAATATATGGAGGCTGAAGTCTGGCAATGGAATATGGCCAGAAAAAGGCCTCACTTAGGACAAGCAAGCAGAAACCTTCTGAGCAGTCTGGTAGCAAACCTGCTGGTAGAGAAAAATTGAGTTTTAGCTCTACAGCTGAGAGTAATAGAGAGCAAGAGGTGAGCTAAAATGTTTACACCTGGAGCTGTCTCCCAAAAGGGAGGCAGCCACTCATGGGTAGAAAAGAGCAGACCAGAATTTTCCCCTTAGAGCCTTTCTGATAGAAAGGAGAGAGGGGTTATTTTAACCATAAATGAAACAGCATTCCCCTTTTTTCTTTTCTTTTGTGCTTTATTTAATGTGCAGTCAAGAAGCAAATGACAGCTTCAGTTCACTTGCTGTTTACAACTCTCTGAGGCTTTGTTGGTCTTGTTGAGGTTTTTTGTCTGTTTGTTTGGGGTGATTTTTGTTGTTTCTGTTTGTTTATACAGCAGACTTGTGCAAACATCTGAATTAAACTTAGGTAGGACACTGCTACCAACGTGGCCATAGCAGTGGAAAAAATTCTTCTTCCATGAGCTTGCTCCTGCTGCCTACAATTGCAGTTCAAACACATCCTTTATCAACTTTTCTAGAATTTATTTTTGCCTCTAGTGAGGATAAATATTGTTAATGGAGTTTAATTCTATGTCCTCTCATGCATTTATGTCTCACTCTCCTCCTAATATTTGTATTTTACTTGTGGCGTACAGAGCTGCTATCCCATCCCATGTCCATTGTTTGTCTGTGTTCACCACTCAGTCCATTCATTAGTGTTTTTTGGGGGTCATTATAACATTTAATCCTCTTTTCACTGTAGTTTAGGTTGTAACCTTCTATTTTAACATTTGGTCTCCTAGTTTCATGCTTCTGATTTTTGCTTTTTTGCATTTTTAGGGTTTTTTTTGTTGTTGTTTTTAATCCACAGGTGATAGCAAAGCCATTACTGTCTGGCTACAAGGACCCCATTTCATGAGATTACCTAAATAAGTGTTTGAATCCCTTCTGCTAATGCCCACGTCCCCTTGCCTGCTCTTAGGTGATTCCTTCAATTGGAGCCTCTGTGCACTAATTCAATCCAAGCAACCACAGCAAGGGTTCAGTGAAAGAAAGATAACAGAGACATCATCCATTAGAGACCTTTGGAGAGACACGTGCTCCAGACTCCCCCCAAAAGCAAGACAGCACAGGATGAGGTCAGTTATAGCTTTGCCTACCTGAGTCTGGAAGGCTTCCAAGGATGGAGATTCCTCAGCTACCCCAGGGAACTTTTTGCAGTGCTGCACTGGCATCCTAGAGCCAGCATTGTTCCTAAGGGTTTTCTCTAGCTTTCTCTCGTTTCATTGTTCTTTGCCTGATAGTCTATTTATCAAAATCTTAGATTAATTCTGTCCTGAAACAGTATAATATGGCCTAAGGTAGCTATTTTGCAGGAGAGGAGCAGTTTTTATGTAGTTAGGAAAAAAAAATCCAATTCTGCCAATATAAAATACAGTGCAGCCTCAATTATCTGAATGTCATACGAAACAGCGATTGTGGTGTGTTCAAATAGTCAGGGGAATTTTCAGAGTAATTAATAAATGCCAAGAGATATAACCCTATTTCAAATGACTGACATTAGACTATTGCACGGAAAAGAAACTTGTTTCTTCATTCTAACTTACTGACACATGAAACTTCTGGCAGATAAAGAGATTCTCTGTGCAGGATTTCTTGCCTTCAAAGCACCCTGGTTTATGAGGCAAATAACTGCAAATGTGTCAGAGAAGCAAGAGGCTGACTGTGTTACATCAAACATACAAAATAAAAACATAATTGACTGGATCTTATAGAGATTTTGATGCCTTTATAATTTCTTTGGGGATTTGCACCCTAAACAGTTTTTGAAAAGGTGCCATACTGGCAGAATTAGAGAATAAAACTTTTAATCTAAATGGTTTTATTCCCACATTGTGATTTAACGTGCTCTGATGGAGCAGTATCTGTTCAGCTCCCCCAATTCCTCAGCCCTGTTTCCAGAAGAATGGCAGTACATTCATTACATCTCATGTGTTTTTTGAGATGGATGTGTCTTGCAGGAGCTGCCTGGATCACCTGCTCATTTCCCATGATCACAGAGCTGAGTGCAGGTGATGCAATTCACTATTGACCTGCTTGGGATTCTAACCAATAATCAGGCAACAAAAAGCTCCATATCCCACACCAATTTTTGAGGCTGCTCTTCTCCAGAGGTGAAATATTTTTAAACAGTCATTCAAGAAATAATTTAATTGATCTTTCAGCTTCTATTATTCCCTCTCCTCAGGAGCCAGTGGCCGAAATTGACTCTATTCCCACTTCAGCCCCCTTCCTTTCGTGTTCCACGCACAGAGCCTTGTCAGGCACTGGGTTAAATCAGTGAAAGTCTGTCTAGAGTTAAATTAGCTCAGCACTGTCAGAAACGAAAGCAGATTCTGACATATTTTAGGCTGACTAGTCAAATAATAATAAAATAGTTATGAAGAGCCGACAATTTCAAAAATGTCTGTGGTTAATTGAAAGCATTGCACTTGACAAAACACTTGATTAGAACTTTTCAAAAAATTGTGTTGGTACTTGCTACTGATTCTGGTTATTTACACTTCAAATCCAGTGCAAGCATATGTTTTTAGCTTGAATGTTTAACCCTATTCTTTGAAGCGTTAAAATACTAATTCTTCCCTGTTCCCTTGCATTGCAGTTGAATTATTGCCAAATAAATCCCATGTAGTTTATGCTTGGAAAACTCAGGTAATATAAACTTCTGAAAACAGTTTAGCTTCAGGAGACTGTTTACATTAATAGTTTATTTGTTTATTCATGGTTGTTTCACTTCTTTTTCACTTGGATACCAAGAACAACCCAAAAGAAATATGCTGTTATACTTCAGAGGTTTCTTTGGCTGCTATTTAATTTCTCATACTAAATATAAAAGTTCTTTTTAACTTCTAAAGTTTGCAGTAGATAATCTGAATTACAATTGGTTTTATTCAAAACCTGTCTGAATCCCCTGGTAGACACTCCTTTCATTTACATATCAGAAAATTGATATCATCAGGGAGGATCTATCCCATGCAATATAATCCAGAAAGTAAGATTTTCCACCTGAAACTTCTGGGATATTTTTACAGGGAGAGGAGATAGCACCCATATTGCAGTTTGGCCTAGACACCAGAGTTAATATCTTTATTCCATAGTAATACAGTTGCTCTTTAGCCTCAGCTGGTTTTTTTGAAAAGCTCTTTGTGTGATGCTACATTTGTGTTTCATTGAAACAATTCCACAAATTGGAATATTCAAAACAATAGTATAGTTTCAAATGCCAGGGCACTGCAATTATGCTCTGATGACTCTGGATTTCAACTTTGAAACCCATAGTCTTTTTCACAAATAATAGTTTAATTTCATCTGTGCCAGGACTGTGTTCGTCTGGTCTGTGCTTGGTTTATATCAATTATGGATATAATTGTGGATATAATGATATATCTGTGCTCTTTATTATTCCCTCTTCAAAAGGCAAGTATTTATTTATGAGTAGGACTGGTCAAATAATAGTTAAAATCATGATATAAAAATCGGATAAAAATGGAAGAGTTTACTGCTATCTAGCAAAAAGGTGTTTTGTGTTGTTTGTTTTTTTTATTGAAATGTGACAAACTTTCTCTGTATTTCTGTATTTAATTTGTCATAGAGCCAAAATCCTAAAATGAGAAATGCCCAGGCCAGAACTAGACTGACAGTAATGATGTTTAAAACCATGTTGTGCTCATTTTGGTGTCCTTGTGTAGCCTTGTATCAAATGAGCTCCATCAGAAATCCTGGACCCTGTTGCACCAACACAGCCCTTGGGTTCCAAGGGACTCTCCTTGGCCCAGAGAACTAATTCTAGCACCAAGCTAGAAACATAATGGACAGAGAAATACATGAGTGAAAATGGAACCCAGGGTGTACTTCTGAAAGTAATTCACTAAGTCTTTTCCTTTTAGGACAGATGACAATTCTGTATAGTCCCCATTCAGGCATAATTCTGTATAGTACCCATTCAGACATTTAGAAAGCTCTTCCTTAAAAGAATTTTGGAAAGAAAAACACAGAGGTCTTTGTTTGTTGTATTTTGGGGTTTTTTTCTCCCATCACAGGTGGTTTCAGCAGTATGGTCACCCAGAAGAGAAATGCTCTTCTAATTTTTAGTCTTAATGGATTGGTCTGATGCCACATAATAAGCACTGGCCCTGACGCACCAAGGCCTTTGACAAGAAATATTGCCCTGGACACATCTTGGCAGTACAAGCCTGGCTTCTCTGTATTTTCTTGGCTTAGGGCCCTGGAGCAGGCTGTCTTTGCTGGGAGTCTGAAATATGTCAGCTTTACCCAAGGTGCTTTTTTCACAGGCTTCCACAAGGCCAAAAGTGAACAGTATATCTAAGCAGTTATAAATTCTATTTCACATAAAATATACTTCCAGAAAATGTCTTGAATCATAGAATAGTTTGGGTTACAAGGGGCCATTTACTGTAACCCCCCCTGTATTTAGCAGGGACATTCTCCACTAGATCAGGTTGCTCTGAGCACTGTCCAACCTGGCCTTGATTGTGTCCAGGATGGGGCATCTACCACCTCTCTGGACCACCTGTGCCAGTGTTTCATTGTCCCCTTTGTAAGAAACTTCTTCCTTATATCTGGTCTGAATCTACCCTCTTTTGTTTTAGAATCATTACCCCTTGTAATCACAACATTTCTTATTAAAATAAGTCTGTCCCATCTTTCTTATAAGAGCCCTTTAAGTATTGAAAGGACTGTCAAGGATGATCCTATTCTGAATGATGAGTTTGTCAAAAAGCAGGTTTAAGAGGGATGAAACCAAGTGAAAATTTCTATCCTTTTTGCCTTTTTAGATGTTCCT
The DNA here is from genome assembly GCA_013397895.1 of Origma solitaria. Taxonomy (NCBI): domain Eukaryota; kingdom Metazoa; phylum Chordata; class Aves; order Passeriformes; family Acanthizidae; genus Origma; species Origma solitaria. The sequence goes on along the minus strand of VZRL01004973.1, from coordinate 4,497,500 downwards.
TGATTTCTGTTAAGGATCAGGCTCTGAATCATTTATCATAGCTGGGCTGCTCATAATATCTCTTCTGTGGGGATCATCCTATACCTGGTAAGGAGTAAACTCCTGCTGTAACCATTGTATCAATAAAGAGGTGAATAGGAATGAACAGTATTGCACAGGAAGTTTGACTAAAATTGGATTTGTGGTATTTAGGTTTTGTATCTATTGAGGCACTGATTTCTAACTGTGGTTTGCAAATTGAGCTGACATTTTGTCTTCCTTCTATCTGCCTGTGAATTCCTCTGGTTTCCAACAGCTTAACTGAGTTAGTCCGATTGTGGCTTGTATCATCAGGCAAAAATATTTCAAAGGCTGACCACATCAGCTTGCATGATCATTAACAGGGAAAAATGTAATGTGGTGGAAGTAGTCAAGAATCATGGGGCTCTGACTGGTAGAGAGATGTGAATTAGGATTTTGAAAGAAGGAGAAAGAATCCTGACAAATCCATTTCTAGCTGCTATAAAATGAAACATACATAGAATGATAGTTGCAAGCTTAAAATGCTGCTGCAATCTGTGTGCACTCTTCAGTTGTGATTGTGTCTTCCACGTTCACTACACTACTAGAGATGCCTTCAGCTGAAATTTGTAAGCGTGGAAAGTAGAATTGCTCATCTGTTTAACCAGGAGGCCAAAACACTTTGGTGGTTGAGTACCAGCTAATGCACAGATATCTCTAATACAGACAGATGCACAGTCCTTCAATGAGAAGCGACAGTGAACATCGGAGTGCTTTATACCAAATCGATGAGTTTACTTATGTAATACTGCTTTACTGATTTAGTCCTGCCCTGATAATTTTTTTAAACAGTCCCTACTTAGTTGATATCATGATCCCATTTGACACCGTGGGCCAGCTTGCCTCTTTCCCCTGAAGTGTTTGGGTACTGCTTCCCCAGCAAGAAACACCATCCCCTCATCTGGAAAGGCAGGCTGGCAGGGCAAGTTGCCAACACAAGTTATCAGCTCCAACTGCAAACATTCTGTGGGTCTTCTGTGTAGCTATGCTACTTATATTGCTGTTCCTCTTAAAGGACAACATATTGCAAATAACAAACAATGTTTACAGTATGTTTAGTAACTATGGCAACCACAGGCTGCTGAGTTTTATAACAGGATGTATTCCACTGCAGATTAATTGCTGTGTCCTTTTATCAGGCACCAAGGAGGAAATCATCTAGGTGTGTCTATGCACTGAGTACCTTCATGGATATCCCTAAAGAATTCCTTGAATCAATCTTGCACTGTGGGGGTTCCTGGGCACTGTGTCTCATTGATGTCCATACTGAAGTTGCTCAGCCAGTAAATAAAACCCTGAAGAGTCAGGCATTCTGTGTGAGCTCTGCCCCCAAACTGCATTTTTTAAGCCAATGTTACCCTTGTAAAGTTGAGGAAATGCAGAACGGTGTGGGGCTGGAGAGACTGTGAAATGATTTTACCCTTTTTGGTATCCATGGGCACCCAATAGCTTAAGCTATTTCCCTGAATGCAGGAACTTAAAGGGTTCCAAAGCTGACCATTAGAACAAGCATTTTCAGCTCTGTCTTAGGTTTCTAATACAAAGGTGCCCTTAGTTGAAGGCCATCACAAGATATAACAATTGGAATGAAAATATTTACAGTACTGATTTTGAGGTATGGAATTCACTGAAGTTTTCTCTAAATATTACAGTCATAGGCACCTGGAGTTAAACTGGCAGATGCCATCTACATCTGATCAGGGCAGTTCTGTTATGCCTGGTACTGGTCTGTGAGTTTTTTGAATATTTTTTATTATAAGCCATAAGCTCTTGGTATTTCTGTATGTTTTTCAAAAACTTGTATTTACATTGTTGGTGGTATTAACTTGAAAAATACCAAAGTCATGCATTACTTCTGATAAAGCATTAAGAACAATACATTTTATACCTGCTTGAGGACATTTTTTTTTAACCAAATATTCCAGTACAGTATTAATATCTGAATAGATCTGGAAGAGCAAAATTGCACTCATTGTAGTGGAAAAATGGATCAAAACATACATTCTTGAAGGGGAGGATTGTAATTTAGGCTGTATGAATCATGGCACCTGGGAAAGCTGTGGTTATCATGGTGCTTGGTATTTACCCTCTTGTAATACAGAGACCAAAATCCTAAATAATTTTTTAATATGTATTTGTCATTAATGTATTTTAGCTCATGATTTCACAGTTTGAAATCATAGCTCTTTCTGATAGCAAAAATAAAATTCTGAGAGACCCTTTGTTAATGCTATTTTTCATTCCAATTTACTTTTTAAAACCATGTATTTCAGCGAAACAATTAGACAAACAGAGCAATCCTATCAGGTTATCAGAAGAATGAGCAAGTTTTGGGTCACAATGTTATAACAAAATACATCAGATCAGTAATGTTGGTTCTGCATCTGTTTTGTGTCCTTAGCTAGGTGATATTCTGTCTTAGCTATTGATTGACTGAGATGTAGGTAGACATACTGTGGTTCTTATCTTTGTTTGCGTAGGTCTACACTTAATCTTTAAAATGTAAAGGGCCTCACATTTGTACACATTAAGATCACATATACTATTAAAAAAATGGATGATGAACATAAAAGAAGATTGGAAGACTGGCAGCTGAATTTTTTCTCAAATAATGAAATTTCTAATCAAAGCATTCAGAGAGATGAAGAGGCAGAATTCTAAGAGATGAGCTCCTGACTAAGATACTGACAATGGGCTCTGCCTGCAAGCAGCTGCAGAGGAGGAAATTTTGTTTCAGTATTAATTATTATTAATATGGCAAGAACTGCATATTAAAAATGGAGGGAGGAAATGACAACCAAACCACACCCCACTCCACTCACTTCCATTGTGTTTAAACCATGGCTTTTTTCAGGCTTCAGGTATCCAAGACCAAAACTGGAAGCCCAAGCATCACTCCAGAAGACAACTCTCCCCTGTGCCTCCTCTCCTGAGTGCCTCATTTGATATGAACATTAGCAGATGTCCACATTCATATGCCCAAATCTACCTCAGACCAAATACCTGTCTCCTGCTTGGACTCCACCCTCTCTCTAGTGAAAGGTCTGAATTAACAGGGGGTTAATTCAGAGCTCAGCAAAGCCACTGGCAGGAACATACATCTCACCCAGCAGTTGTAGTGTCTTTCTTTAAACTGAAGAAAAAGCATTAGCCTTCTTTTAAGCATCCTCTGGTAGCTAAAATGGGTTGCCCAAGAAGCTGAACAGTACAGTTCACTGTTGCCCTCAGGCTGGAGACATTTAAATTCACACTGTTATCTCCCAGGGGAGAGCCCTGACGTAGAGTTAACAGCTACTTGGGTCCAAGTAGGGCATTCTTTTAAAGCACTTTTGGCATCCAAAACAATTCTGCTTCTATCTTGGTGAATCTAGGTCACTGTGCAACAAGCAATGCAATATTTAAAAGGGGAACAACCAGCAGGGACCTCTTTGAGTTTAAAGTGCCCAAGTGAAAGCAGCAAGTCCTTGCTGGCAAGGCCTGACAGCAGGACTGATTTCTGTGTTTCACACTAGACAGTTCTCAGAGAGAAATGGGAAATAGTCCTGATATCATGGTCTAGAATCCAGAGGTATGTCTGTGCTCAGCATTTCATACTGGAGAGCTCTAACCAGCACCAGCATCGGGAGATTTAGGTGCTTTACCAAATGTGTGGAAAGCCTAGAAATCTCTTATGGTTTTGAATTTCACTTTGGAGCCGACTTCTTTAAGCACAGACTTTGCAATGCCTAAATTGTAGGCAGTGCAGACCTTTATTGGCCCTGGCCCCATGCCTTCCTTGTGAGATGGTCATGGGTTTATTCCCAGCAGAAACCAGGTGTGCTTACATCTGTGTATTGAATTCTGAGTCAAAGAGGTTATGGGAGAATATATTCCCCAGATATCCTATTTCCTTTACAGAGCCCCCTCCTCGACTATTAATTCATTCATCCTTAAAAATAGCGGATGAGGAAATGTATTGATGCAATATTAATTTTACCATTATTTACCAGTGATGTCATCATGTATATGTATAGATAGCAGAATAAGCATTAAAACAGTGATTTACCCACATTTTTAAGAAATGAGTCTGTCCTTAGTAGGAGACACATGCTGTAGAGCTGCGGGATTCTGGACTGCAGTGGTAGGCACAATTCCATCCTTACTTCATTCCAACACTTTTAAGAATTGTATCTCATGTTACTTGAGGGGTTATAAAACCAAAGAAATGTAATACTGATTCACTGTGAGAGCTGATAGAAGATCTAGAATATTGATTAGGAGAAAGTGCTCGTGGTTTCCAAACCTACTCCTTTTCTACTGATGAACCCTAGTTTTACATTATGCCCTCTATTTTGTTAATGTGTGAAAGTGAGACCTGAGTGGTGTAAAGCACTGCAGTTTCATTTTGCATGCAGCTGAGGATCACTTCCATGTGCTTTATCTGTTATTGCTGAGCTCTAAAGCCTTGCCAGCTCTCTGTGTGTTTCCACCACAGCACAGCAACAGCTGAGTTGGGTCAGATAGAGCATCCCAGACCTGTTCCTGTCAGTGCCAGTGGCCAGGGGAGGGTGCCTGAGGGAGGGCACCAACAGGGACACGCTGGCCTTTGCCAGCAGGCTACCAGGCTACAAAAGGTTGAAGGTTGAGGATTTTTCTGATCATGGATGGATTTGGGTTTTTTTGTTGTCGCTGTTCTGGGTGAGGTTTCTTCTCGTTTCTCAACTCTCATATGGTAAATCTTTCTGAAAGCTTTAAACAGCCACCAGCTGCTGGAATACTCAGCCCAAACCTCCTACCTAGGCCAAGCCCCTTACAGAGAAGGTTTAACCCAGGGGGTGGTATGTGGGGCCGAGCAAGTGCTTGTGCAGGGCCAGCTCATATATAGGACAGCATAACACAATGCTGAAGCACCATTTAGGGTGTCTGATTAAGCTGTTCTACTTTCTGAGATAAAATGAGTGACACTTGTGATTCAGAGAACAATTGAAACGTGGCAGTAAACCAAATGCTGTTGTCTCAGTGGTAGGATGTGGGACTTCTGCTTGTTTCTCCTGTGGAAATCCTGTGGAGAAGCATTGCTGAAATGCCAGAGGTTGAGGTGCAGTGCTCCCAAGCACATGAGAGAAACAGCAGGAGATCAGGGAGTGTTTAGCAATGTGTATTCTTGTTCTCACTTCAGGGTTACACACCTTGCGATGCTGAAACCTTTGGAGTGGCCCAGTCCAGTAAGGTTTGCCTTTTAAGGAGATGGAATTGATGCAATTTGTAAGCCATACACCTTTCTTCCTTGCGTTCCTCAAACACACAGCTGTAGTTCAGGGTCTGTGGACAGGAGGGAAGGATTCATTCCGCCTTTTGTTTCCTTTTGAGAATGTAGATGAAAAATATATAAACTGGGTCTGTGTAGTCAGTGCAAAATTTTCAGCCAGAATTGGAATTTATACCTTTAGCAAAATAAACCGTAATTGCTTAAAGTCTGGGTGAGTTGTGCTTTATGCTTCTAATTCTATAGGCCCTATGAACAGCCCCATTTTATTATGCTTTCACTACCAAAAAATTGAATGGTTTCTAACAAAAGGTTATACAATGTTATTGTGTGTATAAAACATTCCTGTAATGGTAAATCTCTGGACTTTTCAGCATATTGTCAGAATTGCCACCTGCCAGGAACACTTCACTTAATGTGATTTGTATAAATAGTTTCAGTCTAGTCAGGAGACATTGTGGCCAGCTGGACCAGGGATTTAAAAATCAGGGCTTGACCCTTTTGAGTCCCAAATCCACAGAATAACCTGTGAAGGACAGCTGTTCCCCTTAAGTTCATTGAAGATTAAATAAATGGTTGCTTCGCCCCAAATGCCTCCTGGAAGAAAAGGAGTTTTAGTTCTACATACTGTAATTACTTACCTATAAACTTATACTTTCCATGACAGAGAGCTTGAGAATGGTAAAACCCAGCAGAAAGAAAATCCCCTGCCGAATATCAGGGAGGTGAAAGACACCTGGAAGTGCTGTCCTCGGCCCTTCACCCTGCCCCAGTGTGTTCTAGTAGCCCAGGGAAATATGACAAGGATTTCTCTGTTGGTGAGTGTGGCTGACCATTGCATATCAGAGGAGAGAATAGGTGAGAAAAGGCACAGACCATGAGTGAAAGCTAATTCAGAATTCTTAGCATTTTATGAAGAAGCTCCTATTACTTCATAATCTTTTGCTGAATTTTGACTTACTGTCAGAGATGGAATGACACCATTTAAATAAGGCGATTCGTGAAAGACATAATGGTCATATGTTTGCTTTGTTGTTTTGGTTTTGGTTTTTTTTTTTTCAGACATAGGATTTTTTTATCACTTACAGTTAATCACTTGTGGCTGTCTATTACATTATTGCAAACATATGTGGGACTCCTAAGTTTTGGGGAAGCGATATTTCTCTATACCAGAGGATAGAGAGAATTTTGTCAGCTTAAGCATCATGACAGATCTCTGAAAGCATGACATTTCTATTAAGCAAGAATTCAGTCTAAGTCATTCATTTTTTCTTCAAAGTACTTTATTACAAAGATGAATACAGCCTAGGCACAATGGTGTAACTCTTAAGCATGTCCCACTCCCACCCACCCCTCTGATTTTCCTCATATCTCTTTGGAGTCTCTCCTCCCATATGTACTCCTCAGCCAATCTTGGGATTAGCTGCTCACTTGCAGCTCCTGCAATACCCAGGGAATCACTCACAAATTCAGGCTTGTTCACAGAGGAGCTACTTAATCACATTAGGAGGATTTTCGGTGCTGGGATTTAGGCACCTGAGGAAATATACTGGGATCTAATTTTTCACATACCTATGTAATTCTATAAATTGAATAAAATTTTTTCTTTCTTCAACTAGATGGGGATAAGAAACTATTCTCTGTCATTCTGCTTAGAAAATGCCCTGGAGTCTTCAGCTATATCATATATTGTTTTTATTAGATAAATTTATCTAGGTGCACCTTCATTTGCAAGATTTTTAAAATGCCCCAATTCCCTTTTATTTGACTAAATCCTTGTTGCTGCTATGTAAGTTTTGCTCACTGCAGTGCCAATTTGTACAAACATACTTTAGGAATTTCAGGTGTCACCCCAGCTCCCCTGACAGCACAGAGAATAAAATTGCAATCTGAAACTCTGCCTGAGGAGAGCGGGAATCACGGGGGAAGAATGTGCTGAGCATATAGGGATTCTGCAGCGGGAAGAAAATTAATAATAATAATAAAACCTAAAAAAAAAACCCAAAAAAACAAAAGCCCCTATTTGCTATGCTGACTTTTGAGACACAAGGCTCCCTTGGGAGATAGTGGGAAGCAGAAGGGTTAAGCAGGGAAATCGAAATAGACTCTGCAGCCTCTATTTTTTGCCTGACTCCAGAGGCACTGCTGACAGCTGTTGCAGATTGAGGCAGACTTGTAATTTGCCTCTTGGGTCTGGCAAACAATTAAGGAGCAGTAACCAATCTCCTATGGGGTATCCAATCTCTATAACTAGCTTAAGCATCATATGAAGGCCAGATCCTCAAAGATGCATAACTGTGATGGGAAAGGCATGCTGAAATACCCTAAAGTTGAGGTCCATACTGTGTGCTTTTTAGTCTTTAAAAAACTAAATTCAGCACGTACAATATTGACTAGAATGGTCAGTGCTGGTGAAGAGTGATCATAGAGCCTGATGCAAAGAAAGGTTTCCAAATGAAGCCTAAAGATGCTGGCAGTGTCTCCTGCAGGGCTGTGCTTGAGCCTCTGTGTTTGCAATGTCTGAGCTGGGGCTCTGTGAGGAGAGAGCACTGCTGTGTGCCCAGGGTGCTGAGCTTGGGGCTTGGTGCTTCCCCTGTCACTTGATTTCTGTCACTTGGGTAAGAACTTTAGCACAGCTGCTGGGGATACATTGCCCATTCAGGGCAAAATGACTTGAAGAATAGAGACAATATCAACAATCTTGTTATTTCTCAGAGGTGTGTTGAAACACGGCTGTTTTAACTCTCCAATGATGTGCAAAAAAGTTGAGAAGCTCTGGAGAATTGAGAGCAATTTTTTCATTATTGCTGGAAGCGGTAAATTACTGTAACACATACAAACCTGATTGCTTTGGGTTTAATTTTCAATAATACAAATATTATACACTACAGGTAAAAGGAAATATTATAGATCTTGCTATAACCATGCAGTTAATATATATAACTAGCACCTTCTGCAGTAATTATTTCTTGAAAAGTGCAGTTTGTTGCTTTAGGTTTTGTGTTTGCTTTTTTTTTTTTAATACATGGATTTATATTTATATATAAATGCTGCCTTGAGCTTTGAGTGGGAGAATCTGAGGCTTGTAATAAACCTGGGACAGGATCAGTTTTGACTCTGTCGTTTTGTTGCTGATAAGGTGACTTTTTTCTGTTGACTCTGACAGCTCCTTATGTGTAAGCACCCGCTTCTCACTTCTACCAGGAGCAGATTCTCATACAGCTTTGATTTTTCTGCTTGTGAGGCATATTTTCTCATAGTACATCAGGAGCAGACATGCTGAAAATTGGCTTTTCCAACTGGACACAGCCATATAAATAGTTGGCATCGTGCGTGGCAATTATCACTTCAAACTCCTTGAAAAGTCTCACTTCCCAGGAGTTTGAAAAGTGAAGGTCTGCCATTCTCTTAATGTGCTCACTATTTAACTGCAAGAAATCCATCTGCTTGATAGAATTTTGTCTGAATTTCAGCAGTATCTTAAAGGCAAAGTTAGGGTGAGATTTTGTGTGTGTGTTTGTGGTTTGTTTAGTTCTGTTTTTGAAAGAAAGAAGCAGAAAAGAAAACAGGGACACCCACAATTTTACTTCTCTTCCTACTGGATCAAATGTAAGAAACGCCACATTTTTTCTATCATCCCTCGAACTGGTTTCACTCCCCATGATTTATAGGGAGCATATTTCAAGGACGTCATCACTGGAAACTACATATCAAAATTAATACCATTTTTGCCTGAATAATTTAACCCATTAAATACTCATACTTTGTAATCTTTGTATGAAGAGTCATCCAAGTTGCTGTGTGGTCACAGAGACTGGGAAGGAAAGGGGCAAGAACAGTTTTGCAATTGACACCTGTATTTCCTCAGTATTTTTCCATTTTTTCCTTACGAAGTCGGTCTCATGTAATACTAAAAAGAGCTGTGCTGTTTTCAAAATTTGCCTCTGAGCAAGAAATCCTTCACGTACTTGTGCCATTGGCTGAGAGGAAGAACTGCTCAGCACCTTGCAGCGGCAGAGTTTTAACCTGAGTTTTGGGGCCCATGTGTCAGTTTAATCATCCTTGAAACAGGTGCTCTGGAAGCACGAGTATTTAATGACCTATCCTGACTAACATTTTCGATTCAGATTTTTATTGTCTAACACATTGCCTGTGTAGATTCTTTTTCTGGTCTTTGTTACTTGCTGGTTATGCATTAAGTAATGTGATCAACATGAAGCATTCTGAAAAAAATAAATGCTCAGTTGCAAATATTCATTTTTAATCACCCCTCATGCTTAGAAAAAAACCTTTATCCTTTTTAAACAAGTTGAAAAAGTCTAATTCAAGAGACTTAACATATGCAGATTTGGTTAAAGAGCATATTCCTTTCTTCTGCGATGAATATTGAGCTTGAGCAAAATCCAAGCTAATCTTTACTCTGTTTTCCCCTCTTATCACATAACAGACAAATGTTTCCTGCAGCTACTGTGTCATAGCAGAGCATCTGCCTCTGTATGAACCAGCTGCCAGATAGCCTTAGCAAGCAGTCAATTTATGCACTTGACAGGTTTATTACTTTATCAGATATTTGCTCAAGGACAATTTTATTATATGCAAATCATTGACATAAATTGGGGAAGAATGAATTTGTTAAGGGGTGTAAATTAATCTTTTACCATTTGTTATGTGCATTTTTATTATGTAATGTATTTACTTCTAGAATATTCATTTGTCTGAGAGCTGTGCTGTAACTACAGGATTTGTCAGGGCTGGGTTAATGATGATTTGTGTTTTGTATTTTTTAACAGGCTCTACCTTAATGCTGGTCAGAGTTCAGAGAACATGAGGTATAGAGAGCTTTGGCTTGAGATAGGGAGTTAAAAATTCATTCACATGATTTTACTGGACTTGAATTTTTAAAGTGTAAGATGGAAAAATTCAGATCCCTACTCACAGAGGCAAAAGATAGTTACCTGCTCTGCAGAACTGATCCAGACCCTGGTCTGTTTAACTAACTGGACAACTATTTCTTATTTATCAGTAGAGAAATCCTAACCAAAAAGATCTGATTCAAAACAAACCAAACTAAAAGCCCAACAAAAAACCAACAAAAAGGAACAAACAAGGTATAAACTCTACAACACCTAAACAATTAAACTGGAATAAATAGTTACAAGAGGATTTATGGGCTGGGGGTGTCTATTTTGTTTTGCTTTGTTTTTAATATCATGATGGCTTTCTTCTTCCTCTTTTTTGGTGCACTTTTTCTACCCATTCCTGTTTTCGAATTAAGCTTTCACAGAGAGGCCTGGCAGAGACATTTGTGTTGGCTTCTTCAGTGCTGATGTCAGAAACTGGACTCTTCTCTGCAGTAGAGGATATGTCTTGTGCATTTTTTATTTATTTATTCTTTTTTAATTAAGAAAAGGAAATTTATGCTGACTCAGGAATTATGGCATGTCTAACATTTTAAGATTTTGAGGTGGGAGAAGTCTGCCTTTTTCTCAGATCTGGTTAGTACTAGGTGAAGCTTAAGGATTAAACCTGTATTCAAAATTTGGATGAGCATGTTATTTGCTACATTTGTGCTTCAGTCTTCATCAAAAAAATGGGAGTAAAAGTAAGGTTTTGGAGGGATGATGACACTGCAAGCTGTTGGATGATCAGGTTTCATGTTGATTGGGGCATAAAATTCTTAGATGTAAGCTTGTAAGACTAAGAAAACATAATAAGGAATCCAATTTACTTGAACTTGGAGATACAGATGTCCACAGAAGCCATAATGACTTACACTGCCCTAAGGGACCTCGGTGTTCTTTCTGTCTGAGAAACTTCTACTCTCTCTCTTCAATTCACACTTAGCTCATAGAGCATTCAGTCCATCAGAGGGTGCTGAGAAGATATTTCGTTCTTCTTATCTGAAATAACCAGGGTTTGCTGACTTTCCTGTATATTAGAAGACACTGAGTAGTTTCCTCAGCCTCTTGAGGCAGTAGGTTGAAAAAATATTGATTTTCTTGGAGCAGGACAATTACTTAGGATGCGTAATTTTGTGCGTAGAAAAGGGGAGAGAGATTCAAGGATTCTCTCAAGTTTTGTGTTTAGACAAAGCTGGGGAGAAAAAGGGAAAATCACTTGGAAAAAATTATTGTCAAATTAGCTTTACTGTTTGCTTTTTCATTTGTAGGTTGCACCAAAAGATTTGCATTTTAGAAATTGGCAATACTGCATTTTCTGAATTGTAATAAAATCTATTCTTTATAAAATTTTTTTAAACTTATTTGGAACAGTCTATTGAAAGCTCTGTTTTGAAGTTTTGGATAAAAGAATCATAGTATTTAAAACTGTAATTCGAGTCAGATAACTTGTCAACATCTTGTGCCAAAACCATTTCATTCATTTTGGAGTTGTCAAAGTGAGGTTTTAAAGAGTTTTCACAGATTTTAATGTTGTTTTTTTTTCTTCCCTGATGGGTTATTCTGTTTGTATTGTTTTCTCAGCCATCATTCGTGATTCATTATATACTCAAGAACTTTACCCAAATAACACATATGGTGAGAAAATAATTATTAGAAACATTTCTTACCTTGATCTTACCTTACCTTTCTATGGGTAATTATTATAATTACAATCATTATGCTTCATAAAACTCCATTTTTTAAAAAATGAAAGGGATACTGGATTTCTCTGTGTTAGATGGGCCTTAGAAGGCTTTTCGAGTTTGTAGAAGATCTCCATAGGATTTACTGCATTTGAACTACAGAGAGTTTGAGGCTTCTGTGTCCATCTTTGAGAAACAATTTGTTTCATGTAGTTGATATTCTGCTTTTAAACAGAGATATAAATATGGAAGAGAAAATAGAAAATACTGAATGTGCCCAGAGCTCTTTGAAAACTGAAATTTTGAAAGGTCTGGTTAATTCCTGAAGTAGTGTTGCCCACTAGAGATGCATCATTTCTATCTCAGCGTTTTATTAACATAATTCCTGAACTGATGAGTTATGATGGCCCTCTGATAAACAGTTATTGGTAGTGTCATGAATTCATGCCCTATTTAGCAGAAAGAAAAACATTAAATGGAAACTGAATTAAATATACGACAATCTTCAATGACATAATATTTACAGATTTGGTGTGTTATTCAAGAATGGGACTGCAGCGATCAGAGAAAAACAAAGACATTTTTTGGAGCACATCATGTGCCATACCATGGACGATCTCTTGTTCCTCTGAGAAACAAAACAATAAACTCTGTGGAGGTGTATAATATCGACATAAAAGTCCTGGTTTGAGTGTAACCTTGAACATGGGTGGGTTTCACATATTAAGTATGTGATATTAAGGACCTGGCTTCATTCTGCTGCTCTGGCTCAAGGTTGGGTTCACAATAAGTCTTTAGGGGTCTGCTTTCGTGGTTCTGTTAATGGAGGGAGCTGCTGGTAACAGCATCAAGAAACACAGCAAGGGCACTTTCATGCTCTAATTTTTTCCTCTCTGGCTCCTGAAGAGCCCCTTCAGGTTTCTTGCTTCTTGAGTTTTCCCCTTGTACCTGAGCCCTTAAACCAAATAATCCTTATATGCATCCAGCAGTGTCCCTGTAAACCTGAAAGATTAGCTTTAGGTTTAGTGGATGATTTGTGGGATGATGTTGGTGAAGGATTATAGAAAAGAATAGAAAGATTTGTGGTTCTGTTTTCTACCTGTAAACTCTTTGCTTCATTCCAGCCACGTATAAATTTTACCTTTGGACGTGTGTGCTTTTAGAGTGTCAGGGAGATCCTTCTGCAGTGAAAATATCTGAGCTGCCTGTCGGGGTTTTTAAATAGCTTTTGTTTAGGAAGGTGATACACTGAAAGAAGCACTCTGTGAACTGTATCCTCTACCAATGTAAATCAGAAGAGTCAGGAGGCTCCCACCTCTTGGCTTAATATGAGTGCTATCCTTGTTGATCAATATGTAATAAACCTCAGGGTGTTCATTGAAATTCTTTTTCTGTGCCAAATCATCATGTCATGTTGTTTTGCCAGTAAGCATAAAGTCAGATTTATCCTGTATAGGGCTTTTCAACTTCTTTATGCTTGAAACAAATTCTATATATTACCTCTGAGTATAAAATATATATTGCTTATGTGTACACAGCATATGCAGAGTTCTATTAGAAAAGTGTCTGTCTAAATATAAATAGTTATTATGCTTTTTTAACACATGTAATTCTATGCAAAGTTCTCTGGTTTTGAAGGAGAAAGGTCACATTGCCTTCCCTTTCCCAGAACTTCATGATTCCCAACTCAATGCAATCATTCGGCAACATGAAGTTTTTAAGTAGTGCCTGATTTCCTCTTTCTCATATTAATTCTGTGTGTCAATTAACAGATTCAAACTTTTTAGAGTAAACCTTACAAATCTGTGAGTGATAGATTCCTGCTGGTGGTTTATGATAGAATAGCACTACATTTTCAAAAATTCTTTCTGGTAATACACTGCTGCTCTTTAATGACAACAGGGAATCATCAATCAAATGAAAGTTCTCTGCATGTCACTTAAAAAAATAAATCCTAATTTTAATAGAGAGAAAGAACTAGGGCTAAGCAGGGAAAAGCAGACGGTAAGTGTACAGAGCTATCTAGTCTAAAGTCTCTTAAAAATATTGTTTTTCAAGCCATGAAAGATGAGGTTGCAAACCATTTTAATTCCAGTTTGAGAAATCTAGATGCTCTAGCATTTCCTGTCAAAGCAAGCAAACAATAAAAAATAATTCAAATCCAGATATGTAAAAATCTCTCTTCTGCCTTCTTTCCTTACCTTCCTTCTAGGTCTGTAAAACTGTAGTTATTGTCTCTGATGTAAAAATAGTATTAAAGTACAATAACACAGTGTTCTCCTAAAAGTGAAAATGTTATAAATTGTTAATTCCAGAATATTTTATATATATATGCATTTATATGTACATGGTTATGCGAAGGTCATTTAGAAGCAATTGTCTTCCCTTTTAATATAGGTTTCCAGTAACCCTGAAGTCACATAATGTCATTTTCCATTTTGGTTCAGTCCGTTTTATATAAAGTATTGAAGTACTCTAAACGAACCTGTGCTGAAATGGAAGGGAGAGATAGAAAGACAGGTTCTCTTCCTTCCTCAAGCCTTGTAGATAGGAAATGCTCCCAGGCAAAACAGAATAATACGAGAATGAGGGTAGGTGTAGCTGGAGATTGAAAGTGAGGAAATGTAAATCTGACATCAGATCTGTGTGGGGAGAAAAATCAATTAACCTGTGCAAGTTAAGAAGTGGTGAAAGGATTGAAGGGGTTTCAGGCTCAAAGTTGCTTGTCTTATTCTCACTATTGTGTACTTCTAGTGGGTGTCAGAGGCAGAAAAAAAAAAAAAAAGAAAAAAGAATGTGAAGAGGAAATAAAGGAAATGAAAAAAGGGCCATACATCTAATAAAATGTGATTTATCTAGTCAAATAAACAAAACATAATAAACTACATTGACAATTATTTCATCCAGGGCTTCTGAAGAGATCTCCTTCTAAACTTTATCCTTTTTTGGTAGCACCTTTTTCAAAAAGTTGATTAATTAGGAAATGTTTTCATAAATTTTTGGTAATTGTGAAAAGACTGCTTTGCAGCTGGAAATAATAGACTGCTTTCAGCACAGCACTGTCTAATACATTCTGGCTGCGTATTTACACCCAGAATTCAGGCTATTTACTTTTCTCCTATTCTTCTATGAATTCTTAAACCATCCTTTACAGTAGCTTCCTAATAGAGAGTGGAAATGGCTCAGGAAAAGAGATCCATGGCACATCAGCAAATTCTGAAGACCGTAAGAGAATTAGGGAAGGAAGTATAATCTAGACTCTTAATTAATAACATTGTATCTTCAGTTTCACTATTGAATCACTATTGATCAGAGCAATAGACTGTAAGGAATA
Source organism: Origma solitaria (assembly GCA_013397895.1). NCBI lineage: Eukaryota > Metazoa > Chordata > Aves > Passeriformes > Acanthizidae > Origma > Origma solitaria. Next base: position 4,482,278 of record VZRL01004973.1, on the reverse strand, counting down.
TATGTGGATTTTGGGGGGTGTGGTAGACATTTTGCATTTCTATTGAAGGCCTGATTCAAGCCTATAATCATAAAAGTTGAGCTTGAATGAGTAAGCCAAAAAAACCACAAGGAATGAGATGCTGGATTAATGCAATGATGAAACAAAGTACGGCTTTAGCCGTTGAATTCTGTCAGTTTGTAATTTCTACATTGATTTAAGGTGACTTGTGATTTATACAGATCTGATCACTTCAGAACCCCCCTGTGTCTTCACATCAGTAAAGACTGTGTATTTGAATGCCTTGGATTATTTTCATTACTGTTATTTTTCTATAGATTTCTCAACCCAGCCTTGTTTGGGTCCGTGTTTCCTTTTATGTCCTAAATAAGTTTCCTGTCCTGCTCTGAGTTCTTACTCCCACAGACCTGAGTAGGGTACTTATTCAGGCCCACTTTCAGAATTAAAGTTTGCATTTTGTACAGAGTGTTAGCAATCTTTTCATGCACTTAAAGCTTATTTTCAGGTTTTGTCCATCTCATTCATTACAGGCAAATAAATTTATTTTCTATAGTGCTTAAAATAGTGTTTTGTATAGTGTAAACCAAGCTCATATTAAAATAATAGGAAAAAAAGGCAAGATATTAGAACTCTTTCATACACAGAGTAGGAAAACAAGCTGTTTATCCTAGTGGCCTATCTTGCAGTGGTGGCAGGTCTTTGTTGAATTATACATGCTTGCTAACGGAAAGTGTTCATGGCCCTTGTTTGGATTTCTTTGAAAGATATCAACCTTCTGATAATAAAAGGACTTGAACAAAACTGTAGTTCTGATACAGCTGAACTGTAAGAGTTCTTGGAAGACCAATTCAGATCTGTCATTTTCAGAATAATTTCTGATAAGCTTCAGGGAGCTGATCTCAGGTCAGCTGTGGGTAAAATTCTTTTCTTGAGCTGTGTGCGAGTAGAGAAATTCCATTCAAAAGAGGACAAAAGAGAAACACTCTGTATTCAGAATAACAAAATGCACCTATCTTCCATATATCAAATAGAAGGACTGTGAATAATTCACTTCATGTTTGAAAAGTTCATAATTCAGGCTAACAATCTGTGATATATTGATCAAATATTTATAACCTAAGCAGCTTTTTTTTTTTCTAACACTTACCTGCAGCACCCCTCCTAGGATTTAACTCTGTTATATACCTGGTCAATACTTCTCCAGCTCAGAGAATCTTTTAATCACTTAGAAATAAGCAGGAATCCGATAGCAAAACTATTCTGTCACGTACAGTGTTGCTGGCACACAAAGAAACTCTAGACAGAGCACTTCTGGTTTTAGTAGAGAACGTTTGCCACTTGCATTAACTCAGTACAATTCCAGTTGTGTGAGAGACTGAAAGACAGAGCAGTGTCACTAGGGTAAAATTCACCAATTGTTATTCTTAATTATGTTTGCATGCATAATTCATAAATATTCTTCATAGGCAAGAGAAGAAAAAAGGATAAGATTGAACAAAAGCACAGAATTCTTCACAAAATAACTACAATATAATTACGCAATATATTTAACATGCTTATTACCAATGTGATTTTTAGTTACAAAGCTAAACAATATCTCCCTTTGGAGGGAAAAAAATAGAAAAGGAGGGGAGGAGTGAAGAAAAAGAAAAAACTCTTGCTTTGCATTATCCCATGTGGTGAATGATTCTGTTCTAACAAGCCTCTCCTGCCAACAAATGTAAGAACAGGTCAAACAAAAGGGGGGCCAGAGCTGTGCTCATCGTGTTCCCAGGAGCTGCTGAGGTCCCTGCTCCCACACCTCGAGGGTGCACCTCATGCCCCAAGCCAGGCTTTGAGCAAGGGTGGCTCTGCAGCCCAAGGGAAGGGTCTCTCCCAGCTCCTCAGAACACACCTCTGCTTTCTGAAGACACAAAGCTACCAACCACATAAGCTTGGCAATTTTGTTCCAGCTACCTCCAGATGCCTCTTGACGTGGGACTGAACCAGCTCCTGACCTTGCAGTCGCTATGGTGGCTCCTATATTTTTCTCCCTAACACCCCTAAAGAATTAGGTTCATGAGTACTGAACAATATTTTAATCTTACTGCATGGCAACTGTGAGAGGATATAAGATTTTCATGCAAATTGTACAGCTGATATTTTTTAAAAATTTTATTCTAGCAGTCAGGCTGACATACAAACCTGAAAGGGACCTTCTGAGAAGGCACAAAGGGCTACCATTTATCAAATCTCCGATTACAAAGTCTACAGGACTATTGCCTGTACAGGAAAAAAATATCCTATGCTAATATCCATTCCTAGTCTATATGTTTAAAGGATATCCTGCCTTGAACTTTTGTCACTACAGTGTTATCATCTGATGGTGTGTATATACCTTAAACAACCATAAATTATGACCTTTCAGGGGTTTTATATTATTTACCTCTAAAATCTTGAGCAAATATAAATTGTGCCTGAGTCTTCTAGATTTGAAAATGGAATCAAATCCTCTGCCTCATCCAGAAGTAAATCAGAACTTTAGGAAAGCCCTGCAGATGTTTTTAAGTTAACAAAGTGCTGAATTTACATAATATATCACTGTAGGATTTAATTGAAAGCCAACTCAAACCATATTCTTCTCCTTCTCCCTGGTCTCAGATGACCAAATTTCTCAGTCTTTGATAACCTTACAATTAATTATCAACAGTGAGAAAACAATTTATTCTATCAAGACGATACACTTCCTTAGTCACAAACTGCTTAAGACTTCAAATGGCTTTAAAAGCAAAGCATCAGATAAAATTTTACTTAGAAAAGCAGGAAGAAACTCCACACTCAAGCATATCACGCTAATTCAGAAACTGATCTCTCACTATTGCTCTTCCCTAGCACTTGATTTAGGAACGGAGTTAATCTTCCAGGATGGTGCACATTCCCCTTGAACACCTGTTGAGGTCTGTATCAAAGGGATCCTCTCATGCTGAGGTGCATATTCCTTCTGCAGCTGAGTGTTCAAAGCAAGGAAATCCCTTAATGTGAGCAGATGCTTCCAATGATTGTGTTTGAAACAGGAACTGGTCATTTGCAGGTCCCTTTGCTGGACTTTGCTCAGAATTAAAATATCCGAAGTTTGGATCTCCAGCATTAGATGATTTCATTGAATGTTTCTTGCAGTCTGGAAGTGTCATATTTGCATCTTGCTGGAGCTCTGTACCTAGGTCATTATTGAATTAATAGGATTGGCCCTATTGGCCCAGGATGGCCCCTATGCAGTGCTTCCCTCTCTCAGGTCACACACAGAGTGACAGCCAGGGATTTATGTTAGAGCTCCTTTCAGGCATTGCTGGGTCATGCCCAGTCAGTATTTGTGGAGATTTTTGATTATCTAGGCAATGATTATATATGATAGCACCATATCTAATCTGGGGGAGAGAAGCAATTGGAGAGCGCCACAGGTACACGAGCAGATGACTCAGTGCAGTGGCCTGAGGTTGTCAATGCATTTACCTGCTTAGCAATACTATTTCATGGCCAAAATACTTTTGCCTGCCTCAAAACCAGAGCTCTGAGCAGCGCTTTAGTTATGCAGAAACATTATCAGTTGGACAGAACTTCAGGTGACAGTGCTAACTCAGAAATGGGAACCCTTAAAGGTACTGGAGTAATGAAAAGTAAAACCTTTGTGTACCTACTTGGGCAAGACTTTTAGGCACCTCCACAGACTAGCAGCGTTTAAAGAAATGGTGAAAGCAAATGTCAGTGGAAAAATATGTAAAGAATGTGTCAGACTATAATTTTGTGAAAACAAACTCATATTAACTATGATCTTTTAAAACAATTTTAAAAAACAACCTACAAAGATTGTCTGTCGTAACTTGCCTCAAATGTATGGCAGTACAGCACAACTCTTCTAGTGGTATTAGAGACATTTAAAATCTGCCATAAAACAAGGAACTGTAAACAATGTCTACTTCCTTCAGGGACAGACAACCAGGAAATTTCTGGAAGGATGGGCTCATACTGATCTCACATTCACCATGCTGTTAAGTACAATAAAACCAAATGGTGACAGAAACTCTACTCCTGATTTGATTATTGCAGCACCTCTGACTTTTTGCCTGTAAAGTCACTTCTGGACCAATAATAAGCTGGAGGAAAATTAGTTTAAGAGATCACAACCCATTGCTATGAGCAGATTGAGAAGAGCAAACTAATCCTGTAATAGCACTAACAAATTATCTTCACAGACCATTCACTGGTTTTATTTGGCTTTGGTTTTTTTCTGGTTTTTTTTTTTGGGTTTTTTTAAATTATTTGGACAAATTGAACTTTATAGATGAACACCTAATCTTTGGGAATGTGTAGAACATAGTTTACACAGAGGAAGTTTAGGAATGTGAGAAGAGACGAAAATTATAAAGGAGTCAGCTTAACTTCAATTTCTATAAAAGCACTGAGAGCATAAATCTATTTTTGAGCTCAAAATGGCGAAGTCAGAGTCTTGATTAAAAATACGTTGTATTTGTCCTCACTGAAGGCCAATGTACTATATTTTGATAAGAATGAGCTGCTCACTTGCCAAATGAGGTAAAATTGGAAATCTTTCAGAACAGCACCTGACAATTATAAGAAATCCCACATAAATCACAAGTGACAAACATCATATTGTCACAAGGGAATAAGTGCCCCCACAATATATCACCATGATATCATGCATACAGTGCCCAGACCCATGGTATATTTTGCAACCTGGAAAATCCATGAAATTGTTCTCCATTGTACTTAGCTTTGGAAAGACTCTCTACTGCGTCGAGGTCTGGGCACACCACTACAGGGAAATAGAAATTGTTTGAACAAACTGAAAAAGAACTCAGCACAATTTTCACAGAGAAAAGGAAGAAAGGAAATAGGAATGCTTAGCATCAAGGTGGTGGTGGGAAAATGTATTTCAGTGTATTATGCAAAGACATAGGGAGCTTATTCTTCCTGTCTAGGATGAGTAAAATAAGAAAACAGGGCCTTAAAATACAGTAAGGAAGACTTAGGTGGCACAAAGGAAAAATTCCTATTGAAAAATGTTAGGGAGCATTTGACTAAATTGTTTTACCTCTCAAAGTGCTGCTTGCACCTACGGTCTGTATTTCTGTTATGTGGATGAAGTAGTTATACATTGATATGTTCACAATTTTGTGGTCTTTCAAATCCAAACTAAGCCCCTGGGTCTTTTACTCAGCCTGTAATTTCAAATTCCCTAAAGGGCTCAGAACATATGTAGTGTATGTATAGTGTATAAGCTGTCTTGTTTTACATCTTTTAAAATGTCTGAACAGAAACTGTTCCCAGTCCAAAATCTGGATGCAAATACCCTGGAAATTTCTGGAGAGGATTTCAACCCTGTATTCAAGCTTGAATTATGCATCCTAAACCCTATCTGATTTGGAGCTATTTTGTGCAAGAAAGCATTTGGAATTAATTTTTTTTTTTTTTGCAGTTTTTAATTAGAAAAAGAATCTGACTGATTACATTCTCCCCTTCAATTAACTAAAATAATTTCACTTCTGGGCTTATACCTTGCATGCCAAATTGCAACTAAATGTGCATAGTGTAAAGCATGATGGAAGGATCCCTAAAAATAAAGGTTCAAAACAGGAATGCTCCGAGAATTAAAACTACATGGGAATGAACAATAATGCTCTAATGTTTCAGGACAATCTAAGATTTTTTTTCTCCTCTATTTGTTCCCAGAAGAACACTTACTTTTATATAATGCACGAATACCAAGATTTGTGGTGGGAATACTTCACATCTACAAATGGCTGTCCCTCTGGGGTTTGTAGCACTGTTTTAGATTTCTGTTTCCTGCTTCAGATTTCTGATTCAGTTTCCTGAAGTTTCACCATCACACCAAATGCCTTTTCAGAAGGGTTCTGTTTTAGTACTTTTCTGATTATACACAGCTCTCTTTATACACCTCGATTGGATTACATTGAATCACACTGTCAAGTTAATTGAAAAACATGGTTTTGTCATAGCAAAAACATATGTATATAAAAGGCAGCAAGTCATCAATACATACTAAATATGATTTGTTGTTTTAAAAAACAGTTTATATCAAATCTTCTTGAATCCTTTTTTTGAGGAGGAAGAGAGATGTTTCTGTTAGTACTGACTGAAAGTCAGGTTGGCATTGTCTGTGCCAAGAGAGAACCACAGTATCCCATTTGACATCTGTTTTATGATCTAATTGCCTGCTTCAGTTTCCTCCTTAATGCATTTGTTCTATTTAAGATTCATTCAGTTTAAAGCTGGACTCTCAGTTTTTGTAGCTCAAAAAACCACAGTGATCGTCTTTAGGTATTCCTGCAGATCTTCCATCCTCCCTATGCTTTGGTCATGCTGTCTCATTGCGCTGCACAGCTCTAAGTCCATACCTTTTCAGTCAGTTCACACAGCTGAAATTGCTGTCTAGATTCATCAGCTCACATCTTGGTTACTGTAAACCCCTTTATTCCTGCCTGGAGAAATGCATTCTTGCTTTCTGCATATCTGTATAAATTCATTTTTCTAGCTCATCATTCAGGTTCCTTATCTCTCCTCTGATGTTTCTGTTGGATCAAAGAGCTGTCATTTGTCCCCCCTATCAAGATTGTCACCCACCCAAATTATCCTCATTCGTTCACACTAAACTATTTTATTCTTGAATCTGATCATCCCTTCTTTGTCAATATGATTGAAAATTTAATAAATGTATTTGGGCTTTGTTTCATTGGGACATCAGACTTGAGAGTTGCTTCCCAAAAAGTTCTGCAAACCATTCTTTAAACGTCCATCTCCATCCATCTAGAAGGGCCTATAACAGGCAGACGCACTACAGCACATTTTCCCACATGTCTAAACCCTGCTCTCGCTAGAGATTTTGTTTCAGGGCTTAATCAAGTTCCAATTTTTCTTCCAAAATATATAGTTTGTTCTCAATTATAGCAACTGTAGGTAATAGCCTGCTATCCACATATGTGTTCAAAATAGTTTTGAATCTCAAGTTTTGTCTTCAGTAGCTTCTTGTAGTAGGCTTTGCCATTCCATTTTGTTTTCAGCATCCCCTTTTGTCAATTCTTTCAGGTGTCTATTTGTTGTAATACACACAGAAAACACTGATTTACTTTTGTTCAAGCATTTTGGATTTATTTGGTTTATTTCTGTATCATGTGGGCTCCCTATGTCTTCACTGCTAAAGAGAATAAATCCAGAATATATCCAATACAAACAAACCAAACACAACCTAAAAAAGATAACATAAACTTTGTAATGGTTCTCTTAAGGGCTGCCAGGGTTGCATGGAACATGTCATCTGTTTTAACAGGGTACATAATTATTTAAGGCTCCTGAACTCTTAAGAAGTATTCACCTGTAGAAAAGTCTGTGTTCATTTAGCAGAGCTGTGGAAAATTCCTTTGACATTTTCTGTTGGAAATAACATAAATGTGCACACATGTGCTAAAGTAATTTGCTGTAGAGTTCTGCAAATTATATATTTTCTTTTGTGCTTATCTCTTCCCAAGAAGTTTTCCTATTTTATGTTTTGCTCTCCAGTTTCCAAGCAATTTGAGATTCCTAAATTCCTAATGTCTTCATACATCAGCTGACTTTCTAAACATCTTACTAGATTTGTTTTATGAAGCATTCCAAGGAAAATATAAGAGAAAGAAAGCAAAAGCCTATCAATTTTTGCCACATGTTGATATAAAACAAAGCATGGGAATAATGGTCAGACATAAATCTAGAAAAATAAAATTCAACTCAGATAACCTGGAGTAATTCAGAGTCTTTTCCAAAACCAGCTGAACGGATGGTTGTTCTCACATGATGCACAGAGCTCTGTGCTGTGTTGACAAGATTCTAGCAATATGACCCTCATTTTCCAGACTGAAACTAATTAACTCTTCACTGAAACCCAGGAGAAGTTCTAGTAAATAATCATTGAGACAGTTGCTCCTAAAAGTAGTAATTCAAAGGGCTGAATGCATTGAATCAGAAAATCAAAAGAGAGCTGGTTTTCAGCACAAACAGGTCTTACCTGAGGAGTTTTAGCCTTCTGTGATCAAATCTGCATTTCTACCAGCTTTAGAAAGGGAGCAGCAGGGAAATTTAGGTGCAGGTAGGCAGCATTTGATCCAGTACAAGCTGATCCAGCACCTCACTGCTGCTGACAGGCGTGGTTGGGTTCACTCTTGATTTTACCGTGGTCCCTTTTACAGAGCCACTCTGGCACTTGTGTGGCCTCACAGTGAGGCTGTTCAACCCAGCCCATCAGCAGTGAAAAAATGATTACTGTGCTACAAGGGTCATGTTCTGTCAGCAGCAACAGTCTGCTCCAGCTTCCTTTGGAGGAAGAACACAAAGCCTTTCTCAGAGTCCTTCTGCAGCTGCTAATCCCTGCCCCCACTTTAGGAGTGCTGTCCTTTAGCCCTGCTGGGACCGGGACTGGCTGCCCACTTGGTCTCCTTCCACAGATGAGTAGAGAAGGCATAAGGAGAGCTGTAAAGCAGGAGCCCTGATGCAGCAGTTTTCAAATGCAGGTTGGTACCCAAGGTAGTCAAGGGATCCCAAAACAGGAGACAAACTGGGACAGGCAGGGAAGGAGAGAGAGAGGGAGAGAAAGAGCAATGTTCATCCTGCTCAAAACTCATCAGTCTTCACTTTTTGTAGGTTTGTCTCATTCGCCCTATGAGGAGCCAGCTGATCTCTTTAGACACTTCAACTCTACTGAGCCCTTCTATTCCTCCTTTCCATCGCCCCTTTCTTTGCACCCTTTCCCTGCCACAGTTACAGCCTTGATTCTCTTTTTCTTTTGCAATTGAGAAGCCCTATGCCAGTTCATGTATCTATTGTTTGGTTAGAGCAACATCCAAAAACTCTACTAGCAACTTTAATTCTGCCCCAATTCAGAATCATCACTGAACAAATGCTCTGAGCTGCACTAAGAAAACATAATTATAAAAAATTAAGAGGGTTTCTTTTTTTTCCCTAATGCTAAAATTCTGTTTAGGGTTCAATGTGACCTGCTATTTCCCAGTTTCTTAATGACAATCTATAAAATCAACAGTAAGAGAAAGATACTTATTGTTTGTGTACACTGCAGTTCTGTTTAAATCTCCAGCCAATTGAAAGATGAATCATTCAGCTGATATCAGGCAGGAATTTTTATTTTTAGAAGACACTCCCATTTCTACAGGTTATTTCATTAACTGCCCAACTGGATATGAATGAGTACCATACACCTGCAGTGTTTGCCATTAGCCCACATTTATCTCTTTTTTTCCCCCCTGTTTTTCTATCTTCATGTCCCATTATTACTTTGCTCTATGAGCTACTGCTAAGCCACTCTACATTATATATTTTTTCCCAGCCATATCTGTTTACCCTGAAGATGGTTCAAGTGCTTCTGAAGAACAAAACCAGGCTTTGGTCCAAACCTCAACTAGTCTATAAACTAATCATAACTGTAAATATCGCACATTTGGTGCAGAGAAGTACATATGACTAATGAGGTTTCAGCCTCTGCTGCAGGCAGTCTTGTAATGAATGTCTTATAATGCACCCAAGTATGTTCCTATTTCCATCTGCTTTTTCTACCTTATTTTATTTACTGCTCTCAATTAATTTCACAATCCAGTCACGATTCCTTCCTCTTGTCCTAAAATGGCAATGGTGTGTGATCTTGTGCCTTGCTACTCTCGCCTGATTTCAGTGCCAGCTCCATTGTTTCTGCTCTCTGCCTTTCCTCATGCTGCTCCCTTTCCGCCAGCACTGTCAGTGCCTTGGCATGGACAACTGGAGCAGCCTTTCAGAGCTACAGGCTGATTCCCTTCTCCAGATTTTGAGGTGCCTCCTTCATCAAAGTGCAGATGTGGTGGCAGAAACACTGGAAGCAGAGCTCCATGGGGAATGAGCTCTTTAGGCCTCAGGGCTTTGAGAACCCTGCTGGGACTTGGTTAAAAGAAGCAGTTGGGGGTGATAAGAAGGAAGGAGCACCTTGAGCAGAGGACAATTTGTCTCCCTTGCATTTGGAGAGAAGACAAGGAGGATACAGACTTGTCTCCATAGGAGATGTGTGCTCAATGGGAGATGTTGACACTCTTGCTCACCTCAACTGAAATAAATTGCAATTAATCTCGTCTAGACTGAGTAATTAAAAACATAGTGAGACAAATCATTTATCCTATAAGTTATCATCAAATCAGGAAATGTTTACACATAAAAGACCCCTTGATGGGCTCTTCTAGACAGATCGGTAATTTTTTCATATCTCTCCTTCAGCAACTGCTGAAGTACATCAATCACTTTGGAGGGGAAGCAGGAGATGACTAGACCATATTTCCCTGAGGATCAAAGCCAGACTGCTGAATTTAGAGCAGCCGTTGCTCTCACTGAGAGCTGGAGCTGCAACCATCAGCTGACCTTTGCAGTGTATCTAAGCATGGTGTAAATAGATATGAAATAATTCCTAATCTTTTTACAGCTGCCATGGAGAAAGTCAGAGCTGCTGTGGTGTTTTATCGTTTCTTAAATTCCCAGTCTTTCACCTGCCTGTATTCTCTGCTTGGGGGGTGTTGACTGCATAACCATTGCAGTTTTGGAGAGGCCATATTTGTAACCACTCAAAGTGAATAGTAAAGACTATTCAGGAGTCCTCACAGGAAATTGTAAGGCTGTACAGATGGGCAACTGTCTGTGATAAAAGTGAATGTGTCTTCTAACTAGTTGCAATTATATAGTGTAATTGAAAAAATAGGTCACATTTAGTGCCAGAGAGGGGAGAGTTTGGATCCCAAAGAAGTTTCAGTCTAGCCTTCCAGGGGAATCTGGCGCATCTCCTCTCAAAGTGCTCCCCTGCACAGTGCAGGCATAGTTTGTGTTGTACCCAGACTTTCTTTGGATCACTCAAATGGAAGAGCAGAAGGTTGAGCCCCTGCTTTGGTAGACCAGCTTGAGTTAATATTTGCCAGCCAATTTGCAAGACAGCTGCAAGAGACAAAACACTTCAGGGATTTGGAACAAGATGAGATTTTGCAGCATGACAACACTGTACCCCAGCTTCTAGTAAGTTCTCATTCCTAGGAAAATTGAGGCTTCCAGACAGAGATCCTATATCCTTGGGGAGAAACCAACTGTGAGGAAATGGATTCCTTTCTTACCACAGGAACTGTTGTTTTTTGATATCTACTGTTGACTGATGGTTGCCTTGTCTTTTGTAAGTTTTTATAGCTTTTGCTTATGATTTAGATGACCTGAAAGTCTTGATCGTCTCTGTGAGTTTTTAACTGCCCCTGAACTTCAGATATTGCTCGATATGCTTAGCTGAATTCCATGTCCAGCCTCCACCTGTGCTGGAAATAAGAATCCAGATTCTTCTGAAAAATCGAGCAGACTTTTGAGAAATATTCAAGATTCTCCTTATAAACATTCCTTTGTCTGAATTTCTGAATATGTGTGTATGTGCTTACCTCAAGTATATTTTTCAGGATAGTAGAAAAATACACAAGGACTGTTGCAGTGGGGAGTAACTCCAGTTGGGGGAAAAGCAGTTCAGATCTTCTTCAGGCACTTCAGTGGTGTCCTCAGATAGATTTGAGAGAGTCGTTCTATTTCTTCATTGGCATTCCCATGAAAGGGGAAGAGTCCATTCCTTCCTGAGGAATCAAGAGCTACTTGAGCAACTCCTGAAGGCAGCTGGTGACAGATGTGATTCAGGACTCTGCTGGCTGCAGAAGGATTTGGGACCCTGAAGGAATCTGAGGCATTTCACAGCTCCAGACTGTAACAAGAGCTGCTGGCCTGCAGAGCAGGAACCCCTTTAGTGAACAGGGAAATAATGCCTTCTGGCCAAACAAGTGATCAGCTTTATACACATCTCAGCCTGACCTCAGCAAATCTTGCATTTCTGATAGTCTCTAGGTGAATGGCTGGAAACTGAGTGCTCATATATTCCATGTTTGCTGAGATAGTTTAATCAGCATTCCAGCTGGAGAAAACAGCTCTTCTGGGCCTTTTAAAGCCAGTCAGTAATCAGCTGGAGCAGGCTTGATTATGTCCATGTAGCTCACCAGTGAATACTGATTGCAAGAGACACATAAAACTGGGATTTAAAGGCCAGCAGAAATCTGGAATCCTGCACATGGTAGATTGAACAGTACTTATGAAAGATATCATGTTTAGTACGTGATCACTGAACCATGATCACAGTATGAAGGCTGAGAACATGATAATATGTGGTTCTGTTTTATTTTCCCTGTTCTGCCTCACAATGAAGAACAAAATTTCCCCAGGTACTTCCTCACACAGTGAGAAAAAGTAAAAAAATAATGATCAGTGCGCTGTGCTGGTTTAACAGAAGTCACTGGAAGATGCTCAGCCTCCTCTTTCATGTCAGTGGTGGCTTCTTTAGAGCAGCAGGGTTCGATATGGGAGCAGAATAGTCTGTACTGAATGTCAGGAGCAGTTGTTACCATTTGTTGGATGTGAACTTAATGGATGAACAGCAGTGAGTTTATTTGCCAGAAATATCAAATGCTAACGAACAGCTTGCTGTAGTCCTGGCCTTGGCTTCCATCATTAACCTGATTAGACCAGAATTATCTGCAATGTTCTTGGATGTTCTTTCACTGGTGTTAGAAGGTCATTAAACAATGGGCTTATATTTTGCAAGCTCCACTGGGATTTCTTTTCATTTCAAACAGGTAAAGAAGGATTTCTTGTTTCATTTTGAAATGCAAATTTTTTATATGAGCTGGCAGATTCTCAGCTTCAAGCGGAGAGAGCCTGAATTGATTGGATTGCATTGCTAACATTTTTGTTGCTTTCAGTTTAATTGTAAAAACTGCAGAAGGGTTGGTTGAGTTGTTTTTTTGTTAAAGTATGACCTTCACCCTTTAAAGATCACTTGAAAATCATCTGGTTTGTTTTCCAGATATTTTGCTTCTTTTTAAGGACAAAGTGATTTTGATCAGAAGGGAAAATAATATGAATTCCATCAAATACATGCTGTTCTGCTGTTTGTTATTTGCATAAACAACTATATTATAATAGTTGTTTAATTGACCATCATCAAAAAGCTCAAAACTCACAATGGAAATATGAGTAGATGAATTGGAAGAAAATAGAAAGTGCTTGAAGACAGTTTATAGCAAGTTACAGTATTCAACTTTTCATAAAGAAATTAGTTTTTAAGTTCTAGGCAGGCATTTTCCCCGTCCTGTCTGTAACAGACTCTATTTAGATGTTTTATATCTTTGCCCTAATGCAAATATTGAAGAACAGTTTTTCGCAAATGAAAATGGGCTTTTGTGCAAATCTTAAATTTGGCACTTGCATACCTATAGCTGGTCCTGTTGTATTATCAAATCCCAGCATTCTTGTTATTTTTTGGCATTAGTCTCCTTAATATTTTCATGAATGAGAGATGACTTTACCTCATCTTGGATTTTCTGACAAAAAACGAAATCTTAACTAATTCTTCTCCAGCAGACTCCCCTTTGGTCCTGGATGAGTGCAGTTGTGGGGCAATGTGGTGCTCAATTTATCCTGTAAAAATCCAACTATTGGCCAAAAATGTTAACTGGGGGAGGGGGGCAGGGCAGGTCCAGATTTCTAGGAAGCCTTGTAGCAAATCACTTTTTGAGTGTCCTGGGAGTTCTGTTCAGAGCATGTTGGGCTTAGAGAAGCAGGGCTTTCCATGGTTGGTAAAGCTGCCGCATGCATGGATGAGACAGCTACCCAAAGTTTAGGGAGAAGGGGCAGAAAGAGTTCATCAATCTGGGAAAGTGATTTTTATGCTGTGTGACTAATGAGGATATGCATAGGAGCCTCAGACTTACATAAGCTTACTTTTTCCTTTAAAAAAATAAATCAACATTAGTCTGGCTCTGGTTGTGATGAGGGGTGTTGTGGAGTTATTTCTCCTCTTCATTATACAGGCAGCAGGATCCTGTTTTTAGTGCAGAGAAGTATGGACAGATACATATAGTTAAACAATTTTTCCCCCAGGAAACACTTTTTTATTACATAAATATTCTTATGAACTCTTTTGCTACCTTCACATTCAGAAATTGAGCTATGAAGCCTAACCCACAATACCAAGCTGCCTCTGAGCCTGGGCCCCAGTAGTGTCGAAACCTTCACTTTCCACTTGACAGCATCTAATGTTTTCATATGGTTGTTAGTACAAAATACTGCAGCATGCTGCATATTAAAAATGGAGAGTAAATAAAATAGATGTTGGTATGAAGTTGTGTAATGTGATAGGTTTTGAAGAGACTATTATTAAAAAGCATAGGAAATTCTAAATGACATGTACTATTTTCATATTTAATTCCGTGAATTAATTATTCAGCAGTCGAGGATGCTGTTTATTTTCCACTCTAGTGCACTGGCATATCACAAAATCCAGTGCTCTACCCAAATGAGCAGGGCCACTTAGGCATCTAAATGCACATATAATGCAGACAACTTAGTGAGTGAGCTCTGGGCAATTAATGGATCAAACATGTTTCGAGACAAACTTGATGACCTCGTTCAGCCTGGATATTTGCTTTCGAGCAGCAGCATTGATACTGAACCCACTGGGGCTGGAAATGAGCAGAGAATTTCTCAGGTTAGATCATGACTGTGGCTCATGTGAAGTGATGTAGGAGCCCAGGATTCCCTCTTGAGTGGGGTCAGTGTGGGGACCTGGAGTCTGTTCTCAGGCTGAGGGACACTGCAGTGTGTCACAGCTAACGAATAACCAGCATATGCAACCAAGAGAAAGTGTGAGGTGAGGGCCAAAAAGCATAACCTAAATAATTCATGGGACTTGGCATATTTGTTGTGAAAAAATAGAAATATCGATAAATTGGATTTTTGACTTTTTGAGGTTTATTGTGTTTCCCACTGCTCTACACCCACCCCCACACGCAACTAGAGGTTTGATTTTTAAGGATAAAGAGTTTCTATGAATATTTAAAGAAATTCTTCTGAATAAATGATTTGTTAAATCAGATTTTAAAAATCCAACCCTCCCTATCCTCTTTAGGTTCTTGAGTATGGCAATCAACCTGAATGCAATACTTTGAACTTCTATTATTTTATATGAAAATAAATGTGTTGTTGTCTATGAATAAAATAAAACACATCTGTCATTTTGTAAAAAAATGTAATCCAGTGCACAATGATATCAAGCAAACAAAATATTCCAAGATCAGTGTGTTGCGAATGACAAAAGAGACTCAGAACTCTGTCTGCTGCTCCTGTGGTACAGAGCCTGTGTGTCTTTGCTGACAGCACAGCTCAACAGTGTTCAGTACAGGGAAGAATACTTGGAAGATTGAAAAGCTCAGATTTCAAGTTTCCTGAAATTTGGGGTGCAAAGATTGCATCTTTAGAATGAGGAGAGCAGGACTTTTCTCTGCCAGCACTGCTGACATACTTTCCATCAGCTCTTGGTTTCTGTAAGTGTAACAAGCAGTTGTACTGTTTGGGAGGAGTAGAAAGCACAACTCTTACATTTTTGAAATGTTTTTAGATCTATAGATTAAATTTCAATAGAAATCTGAATTATTTATTGTCTACTTAAGTGGCAGGGTCCCTATGTTCTTATAGGGTCTGAACCAATACTTATTATTAAGAGTTTTATTAACTGATGTGGAGATACGGTCCTCATATGGACAAGATCTAGCTGCTACCTGGGCAAATAAAAATCTGGACTGTTCCAGCAAAATCACAACTTTTAAGAAAGGATATGTAAAGAAATATAGCAGAGGGATTTGCCACTGACTGGTCTCTGGGTATCCTAGGGACCTGTACAGAACCAAACAGAAGCAACTTAGTTCTTCGGACCCAGCCGTGAAACTGTAGTTTCCTAAATACTGATTGCTATTTTTCATCAATCTTAAAGCTTAGAAATTCCTATTTAGTTGCTGAGAATTATTGTGGCCGTTTAAAATAAGTTCATTTTCATATTGATTCATGAATAGTGATTTGAGATGCAAGCCTCAGTGTTTAAAGTTTTAAAACATTGATCTTCAGTTATAATTTACAGGATATTCTTGTTGTGTGCTATGAATTTCTTCTAGCCTAGGAGGTGGGTTTACTAACTTAAACCTTGTAAACGTACTGTCTTTGAGCATCTTATGATTACTGATTGACTTATTTCTGCAAGTAATAGAGTGAGCAGTGCTGTGATGGCATTCAGGAAAAATTGTGGTCTTGTTCTTGTAATGTCTTCCCATTCCACCATTTCTATGTGGGGTTTTTTGCACTTGTTGTTGTAATGAAATGGGTAACTGAAATTTACAGCAATGAAAGGCCTTTTCAGTGTTCTTGCAGCAGTTTATCCTGTAAGCTTTCCTCATATAATTTGTGAATTGGCTCAATGGACTAAGGATCTCTGCTTCTATAGTTAGATTAATTAAATGTAAAATGCATTTGCTTTAATTCTGTACTTCTTACCATTTCCATGGATAAGAAAAACTGAGGAAAACAGTCCCTAAAACTTCAGAGATTTCCTTCCATTTCTCATTTCTTTTTTTTCTACCATCTCCAATGTTTAATTAAGGTTTTTCTGGCAGTATACGAAATTAACATCTAGTGGTAATTACTTTGTGTGATCATAATAATTTTGAGATATATGGAAGTTTGTTTCTGTGTCTGTTTAATTTGCTGCTCCGGAAATTATCTTCAAATGTATTGCTCTATAAAAGAACTTTACTGAATGAACTGAATTCCACTCTCTTTTATTCTCTCTTTTTGATTACAATATGTCTTCTTACTGTATCCTTGTCAGTTATATCAAAATCATATTTAAGTAACCAAGAAAATTCAGCAGTGTTTTAAGTGTGAGCATTGGGATGAAACAACTCCTAGGAGATGACTGCTTATTGTCGGTTTGTAGAGAGATTTCCATGATGTACAGTTTGCATTTGCTCAGATGATAATACCTGGCTACAGGTGACCTTTCAGCATGTTCCCCCTCCCTATTAAACCTCTGTTGTTGCTTAAAATAAAGTGACTATTCGATAAAACTCAGCAAAAAGCCTCAGGGCTACTCACTTCTAAAAAACCAAGCTGAACCTATCAGATAAAGCTGTCAGGGCTTGGGCTTTATCTAACGCTGCACACTCTTTTATAAATTGATTCACTTTTCTGCCAACCCCACATGTCCGTGAAATAGCTTGGCTGCAGCTACAAGTACAATTATTATTCTGCCCGGGGTGATTTGTGTGGTCTTAGAGCCCGGCACACATCCATTTGTGCTCCATCGGGGAGATGGCAGATAAGGCAGACACCAGCCTGCTCTCCAGGCAGGCACTGCCTGCTGCCTTGGCCAGCATTCTGGGGCAGTCCTGGACAGCTGGACAGACCACAGCCACAGAGGCACAGCCGCAGAGTCACAGCCACAGCTGCAGAGTCACAGCCACAGAGTCACAGCCACAGAGTCACAGTACAAAGTCACAGCCACAGACTCGCAGTACAAAGTCACAGTCACAAAGTCACAGCCACAGAGCCACAGCCACAGCCAGCCTTGGGACAGTCCCCCTGGAGCAGCCACAGCCTGGATCCCTTACTGCATGCAAGTCCTGTCCCAGGGGAATCTGTCTGGGACTGGCTGGAGGAAAACCATTCGTGCTTCTGGACGGCTGCAGGCTCTCACAAAAATCGATGGCACCTACCTGTTTTCCTGTATCTATCGCAAATATAGGTGGAGGTGTGAATGTGTGTTAAGGCAACTTTGTAATTACATTGTTTGCAATTTTATATAAACAAAAAAAGGGCTTTTTTTAGGAAATCCTTCTTTTCTTGTCTCACTTCTTTTTTCCCCATCTAAGGGTTAATATTTAAACTCATTACTTTCATAAAGTGGGGGAAAAATTTAATTTTTAGATGGACACCACCTTCCTAACAAGAGATCAGACAGCGTATTACTTAGAGCACGACTGCTTGTATCTGTGCTGTGGATCTTGTATTTCCGTTCCTTCCCCATGTAGCCTGAGTGGACTCACTGAGGTACAGTGGAATGTGCATATGCCTTTATCTACTTAGCTTAGCAAAATCCAGCAAAGATTAAACATGGAATAATCTCAAAGTGTAATGGCTAGATATAAAAATATAATTGCTTTAGAGCTATAAAAGCAGACATTAAATGCAGGTGTAGGGGTAGTATCTAAAACGATTTAACTTTATTTTTAAAAGTAAAGAAACCTCCACACTAAAACCTGTCAATATTTCAAATTGATAATGTTCATCCAACCAACTGTAAAGAAAAAACAGTTAATCAACAAAGTAAATAATGAGTTTAAGTAAAAATATGCCACCTTATGCAATCACGGTAAGGTCTTGTTTTCTAACGAGTAGAATTAATTTGCCAGCTGGCAATTGGAAATACATTTTGCTAAAAATCTAGTTTGAAGTTGGGTGATGGGAATAGTTGTGTAAAGTACACTATCTTTTCTTAAAGCAGAAAGAATAACCCTTCTGGGTAATTTTATTGCTATGAAGAGCTTGCTAATAAAGCTGTTTATATTGCATTATATCAGAATATTGATCTGATAAAAATTTTCTATTTAAATGACTATTTCTTCAAATAGAAAATTCAAGAACACTGTGAATGAGCTTAATTATTTAATTTTTTTTTTCAACATTTCATAGGGGCTTTTTTTCCATTTATTTTCAATTACAATTTAAAAAACCCAGCTTTTTATTTTTTTATCACAGGGAATAAACTCAGCTCCCTTACTCCCTGCTCCTTTGGCCTGGGAGCGAAAAGAAAAAAAAAATAATTGCTTTTATACAAACGTTCTGTCTAACTGGAGTTTTAACTTGAATTATCATAAAAAGGCACAATAGAGAGTTCTCAGAGTTGGAAAGAAAGAAAGAATCTTTCTCGGGTCCAGTGGAAATACAGCTGGATGAGGCACTGAGACCACACCTCTTCAAAGGAAAGCTCTGAAAGTCATTATTGTTTCATTCTGCTGGAAAGAGATCCCACAGATAGTACTACTACTAACATTCCTAAAATGGGGACCTAAAGGTTTAATTAATTTGATTAAAGAAAAGCAAACAAATATGGAAAAGTTCAGAGACCTGCCGTTCTCACTGATGTCATGGAAAATGTGTTGACTGGGCATTTTTTAAAAGTAAGTCACATGTTGGGAAGCAGCTCAGTTAATGCTGGGAGCAAAGAAAATAAACATGCAGGCATTGGAAAATGAAGACAATGGTTTAATGGGATGTGGCAACTGGAGAAAATGTCTCTCTCCTCAGCCAAACCCAGTGTTCACAGCCTTATTTCCAACCACCAGCATCAGTGGTCAGATGAAAAAATGTCCGTGTATCATTCACAGTTCTTTTAATTTGCTGCTCCTGTGCTGAACATAAAGATCAGTTTCAGCCTGTGGGAAGTAACAGCATTGCTGAGCTGCACCATCTGTGAATCATAGATGGAGACCTTAGAGATCTAAAGCTAACAGTGAAGGATTATTGAAGGATGTACCTAAAGTAAGAAAGAAATAGATGTGTAAAAAGTACAGACAGGTAGCTACACACCTATGCTAGGAATGTGCTTATATACTGTGGTGAATTTTGGCCCAGAAATCTTTTTTTTCCTGTATTAACTCTAGTACTTTGTGATGGTGAGCGTGCTTGCAAATGAAGATGTTTCATAGGCTTTTGATCATTGCAAAAATATGTGAAGCTTCTTTGAAACTCCTGCGTTAGCTTCCCATGCTACTCTGGGAAAGGATATGACTAAGTCAGAGATGGTTTAATCCTGGATTTGGCCTTCAGCTCCCAGCTAATAGTTTTGAGCGTAACTAAATGTATACAATAAAGCAAACAGGCTTCAGCTGGGTTGGGTTTTGTTTTGTTTTGTTTTTCGCAATTGGCACAGCGCAATGCTATTTAAAGTGTGAAAAGAATTCTGTTTAAAGAAACTGCAAAGTGGCAGAACAGTTTTCCCCAGAGAGAGAATGTGCAATATCAAGCATACAAACTGTAGGGTCCACTGAATAAGAAAGTGTACAAGGAAAACTCATTTTGAAGAAGCAGAGATCAATATTTCCTGCAGCAAACACTGGCAAAAAAACAGTAGCATCAAGAAGAAAGATGCTGTAACATTAAAAGAAACAAGATTTACTGTATTACTTATGGCATAGAAAAGGACTGAGGTATTTTTTTTAAGTGATTGGTGGAGTAAACTCAAGGCTTTGAAAGATACGGCTGTACCAGCATCTTAATATAACATACAGATGAATGTAGTCTCACAATTTATCTTAGTTTCGTAGCTCCAGAGTACAAAACAGATATACTGGTAATTAAATTAAACTTGTTGTTTCTTTCTTGCTTTCTTTCTTTCAGTATTTGTTAGCCACAATCCATTCTTTATGAGTTAGCAATAACAAGCATTGATTTGTGTGCCTTGTAATCTATTTGTTCTCGCGTGCATCTCGCCCACACCCACCCATGCTCTCGGCTTCGAGTAATCACAATGCCACAGTGCTGGGAGGGGGAACACAATTAATTTTTAGCATGTAATCACTGTGAGAAGGTCATAATACCTCACTTTTAGCCAGCTGTTGTCACAATTTCACACTGACAATTCTGGCACAATGAATGAAATGTATAAAAATTGCCCTCAACGAGGAATACTCCCCATTAAGTTGCTCGGTTATGTGATGGAGAGAGACTGATTTATGCCCTGTGCCGTGTATAAAGTTGTAGTCGATTCACTTTGGACAAAAATGCTAAATGAACTAATTAAGGAATAAGCCCTAACCAGATGGGTTTGTTGCTGCATCAGTAAATACAGGCCAGTAATAAATGATCTGCAGATTCAGTTTTTAAACTATCCATGGATGATTCTAATTAAATTGCCCTGCTAAAAGTACACCAAAATACCATCATAAATGCAAAGTATCTGATCCAGAAGAATAGCTGGAGTGTGCTGCAGCATATTAGTTTCATTATGGAAATGGGAGCCCCTGAGGGCTGTTCAGAGGGCTAAACCCTTCCCTGCCGGAGGTGGAAATAAGTCAGAGTACCTGCCTTTCCACAGGTAAAGACTTAACAAAATCATATTTTGTATTCTTCTGAAAGTGTCAAACTAGGCTTAAGCAAACAGAGACTGAATTTTGGTTCTATATAAATAGATGAGGGGGAAAATGTAATTTATAGATTGTTTTGAAGGACTTTCTCAAAATGAAGTTAATTTTGAGTCAATTATCTAAACAGATAACTGAAAAGTCTGACACATGGACGTGTGCATCAGCTGGAAATTCTGGTACAGGAGATTGAATCTTGGGCAGAAAAGGGAGGGTTTGGGTGTGCAGAGATTTCCAGATGCAGCCACACTCAGTGGAGCTCCTCACGCCACAGACCACATGAAGAAGCTCTGAGACCTCTCTAGAACTAAGCATTTCTGACATGTTTATCTTAGGACAATTAAAATCTATTTAAAATAATAATCCTTTGGAGAAAGAATGGAGGAAAGCACCACCGCTCACTTTTGATCTGCTCTTAACTACAATTTCCTACCAGCATTTCTGACAAAAGAAATCAACTATACAAAAATCATCCTGCTTTTCCTATATTAGAAGCAGGTGTTTGCTTCATTAAGTCCATCTCACCAGCTTTTTCACTTGGCCACACTTCAAGATTTGGCAAGAAGAGAATTGTTTTCTCATTCTCTCTCCCCCACCTCCCTCAGCCCCCTCTGTTTCTCTTTGCTCTTTCCTCACTCATATTCTCTTGCTCCTGCACTCACATATTGTCACACACTTGCTTTTTCCCTCTCACATGCTCTTGCTCTCTCTTTCCCTCCTCATTTTCACCTCTTTTCTCTTTCCCTTTTCCTGCTTAACCTTGTCTGAATTTCCCACTGTGAAATTTTATTGTATCATATGAAAATGAGATGCAAATAAAAATTTGTAATTGGTTCTAGAAGTATCAGATCCCATAAAAATAACTGTACAAAATTACATATTAATGTTCAACCTCCAAAATTAAGAAAATGTCACTGTAGTTACAAAAACTTAGTTCTTTATATTGAATATACTTAATAGTCTTTAATACTGGAAGAAAAGTGAACTTCAGAGCTCATCCAAGCTGGTAACAACTGAGGACTTGGAACATGAGAGTCTGTATTTTACAGGGTAACATTCAGTACCATAATGCAACCTTAGAATATTAGATTCTTACCAAACCATTTATATTTTTTCAGACATGAGCTTCCGCTCTCTGCCTTGTGCCACTGAGAAACAGAATGAAATATTTACCAGGGGTGCTTGCAGCATTTAATCAATAGATGCTCCAACCTTGGCAACCTGTAAAATGAGCCCAGTGCTACAGGTGTCCTTTAATCCTGCTACCCATACAGTGCCTACCTCTTTGATGTGGCAATTTAATTAGCAGGACACTAATTGCTAGAACTGTGGGATCTTCACAGCTGCATCTTACAAACAAGCTCCTTTTCCAAAATAAAAATAATAAAAAACACCAGTCTCGTTGAATTGCTGTTACAGAGAAACCTCCTCCTAATTTCCCCAGACTATTTTATTAGTTTTCCCTTTTCTGTTTATCTCATATCTCCTTGGACTTAACGAAATCGTTGCTTTTCCTGATCTCTTTTCTGATTTTACTATCTTACCTTAATTTCTCTAGTTTCTCCTGTGTATCTAGGAAGTCATTTACAGGATCTTGTTCCTGTCTGTACATCCTGAATGTGGCCATATCAATATCCAGTGCAGGAAAAGAAGATTTAAAAAAACCTATTCTGTTTGTTTGGTTTTGTTAAGCAGGATTTCCTTGTACATCATGCTTCTTATTAGGGTCTAGGTTTGGGAAGCACGTAGAGCCCTTTCTTATTTAACTTTATTTAGGAAAGCACACTTAAGCCTCATTCTTTTCAATATATAACCATCCTTCTGATTCACACAAAGCTTGTCTCCACAAAGCCACTGGTATTTTAGAAAGTTTACTGATGTAAATAGAATAGAAATATTTTTATGATGTTGAGCTTAGAAGCATTGAACTCCTGGACAAAACTTTGGGACTTCTTATCCCTCTGGCTCTCCAGAGTTTGCACAGATGCCAATGATTGTGGTGAATCACTGGCAGGGAATACTTATGAATGCTTTGGGGGAAAAGAAACACTAAATTTAACAACTGTCATGTCACTTCCTTGAAAAAGATGTACCTCCTGTCTTGTGATTTTGAGAGGATCTTGGTAGGTTAAGTGGAAAATGTGGATATTTGTTAATATCCACATCAATCAGTTTCCATGCTTACAAATAGAGAAGGGAAGAGATCCCTTCAGGGGATCAGAAACTCTTGAGGATGGTCTTTTCTCTTTATTTTTCATTTCAGAGAGAACCTTTACATAAAAAATAATCTCCATAGCGTGTGGAAGGTGAAATGGTGACTGCTCAGGAGGGTGAGAGCTGACTAGGCACAGAACAGGAGCTCAGTTTGGTGCAGCGAAGGTTTCTAATTTCGGAATCTGATTTTGCAAATGCCTCAGCACGTGCATAACTCTCCTCACAACCAGAGAGGAAGGAAGCATCAAGTTAATGCACGTGTTTCTTCAATATCTGCTGCGCAATTTCTGAATGGATGTTTTTCCACAAGTCCTGAGATAAATTGATGGTACTAATTAAACCACTCAGCTTTGTTTGGTTAGAGGTGTTTTGGGGTTTTTCTTCCTTTTCTGGTTTGGGGTCACAGAAAATCTTTCTGTTAAGAATTAGATATATTTTCCATATAGTACATTAAGCATAATTTCATGAGAACACTTATCTGGTTTAGGGGACTTTAAAAATGTATTTAAATCTGACTTAGTCATTCCTTTTTCTCGTTCCTCATGTTTGTAGCCTTGATTTTTTTTTTTTCTTTTATTCACAAGTGCTGTCAGCTCTTAAGGCATGCTGTGACTGAATATTATCTTCCAGAGACCTATATGGCTTTCACTGGGCTTTTTCTCAGTGAGTCATTTCTCTAAGGATTTTTCTCTTACTGTGCTGAATACGGTTTCACTATGATGAGGCTCTATGATCTGTGACATGTTATAACCTTGCTGCTTGTGTGTGTATTTTGTAACAATATCTTTAAAAACAAAGAAAAATACTTTTCTAGGAGTGGGAAAGAAATAGAATAAAAAATGGGCAGCTGTTTTCAACAATTGGATATTTTATTGTATTTATAAGGCTTGTGCAAAACAAAGCTATCTATGAAAATCAGAAAAATGGAATTTCTTTTTAGAAAACCTTCAAAATGAGTATCAAGTGCAGCCCCCTCCCAGCTGTTCCCAAGTTTTGAGTGAATCAGGCTGGTGGCTGGAGCAATTCACTCCAACATGGCCTGGTTTTACATCATGGTGATTTTAGGCTTGGGCTTATTCCAGCGTGGCTGAAAATCAGAAAGCAAGAGATCTATCAAAAGTGTTCATTTTACCACAAATTAACCCTAGTAATACTTTGTGTTAGAAATATTTTCTTTTAACAAAAACCCCAAACACTTCAAGGATTTAAATCTACTTTATTGAGGAGTAATGGGGAAAAATAATATCTTCATAATCTTAGATTTTTTTATCCTATTAATCAACTGAATTCAAATATACCTCATAAATATAAATCTAGTTTATTGAATTATTGTGGGAAAAGAAACTAAAGTTATTTTATTACTTATATCTAAAGATTTTAATCTCTGACTCCTAAAATCAGAGGAATTAGTAAATGAATGGCAGTGATGTGTAGTCAATCACACCTGTGTGAGTGTGTGCATATCTCCAATTTCAGAATCCCTTTAGCTTGGTTTTTCTTACAGGAATAAATTTAACTGGAATAAGGCATTCTCAAACCAAAATACATAAGTCTAGTAAATCTTTTTACTTGTTTTAGTTGAATGGTCATCACAAGGCCTTATCGGATTTATTTCTAACTTTTAGCTGAAAATTATTTGTATTTGCTGTATTTACAGAAAAGTGCTTCTGTCATTTTCTCTACAAGTTTATTTAAGACTTAGAGGAAAATAGGGTGTAGCTTAGGAAGTTTCACTGGCCAGCTTGCTGTTACCACTATTTAATCAGAAATGTGGAACATTTACATCACTACAGTCTCTTTGCTGCATTTTAAATACATTCTTTCATTTGTTTTGTGAGTTTCCCTGATTAGTTATGAATCATTGTTTTGTTTTTATTTGAATAAGGCTCACTGCTAAACAAAAGTCTTTAATTATGTCCTGGGAAGCTGCCTGAAAAACATAAAGCCTGAAGTTTTCTGTTCCAAATATCAATTCAAAATGTCTCTTCAAGTTAATGTGCTTTTTTTTCCTCAAATCCTTTTAAATCAGTGGGAAAGTAGGTTTTTTCCTTGGTTTTTTTTTTTTTTTTTTTTTATTTTGTNTTTTTTTTTTTTTAATGTTGAGAAATATAATTCTAAATCTGTTTGAAATTTAGAAATATCATTCTAAATTTGTCCACCCAAGGGCAGCTGTGGAGGATGGTCACATATCTCATCCAGGAACATCTGAGGAGTGAGTCTTGTGCCCTGTCCCCCTCTGGGAGCAGCAGGATAATCTCCTGGGCAGGAAGAGGTGACTGGAGCAGCAAAGGGAGTCTGTGTTATTACAGACACTCGCTTGGATGGACACCGAGGCTATTCCTGGGCACTGGATGGGGTTTGATTGTGTGGTGCATTTCACTGCAGTGCCTCGGTCTCCTTAGCAAAGTCTCAGCAGAAATGGAATAGGTTTAAGGGAAAAAAAGGAAGGCTTTTTTTGGATTAGTTTCTTTGTTTTGGTTTGTTTGTTTGTTTGTTCATTTGGGGGGTTTTCGTTGGTTTGTTTTTGTCGGGTTTTTTGTTTTGGTTTGGTTTTGGCTTTTTTGGGTGTTATTTTTAGGTTTGGTTTTTTTTGGTTTCATTGGGTTTTTTTCTTCTTTTTGTTTGTTTAGTTTTTATCTCTATACTATATATAAATATATGATATTAGTGTAATTTTTTTTTTAAATATCACCAGTGTTCAAAATCACACTTATGTTTTAAAATTAGGATGACAGCTATTGCCTTTTAGGATATTTATTGGCAGACTTCTCTAGTAGCTGCTCTATGTATTTCCTGTGCTAAAGATAAGGAGACTTTTGGACACTGGAAGTTAGGGAACCTTGTGGAATTTTGTCACTGTTCAAATGTCAAGAGAAAATGATGACACTTTGCCATTTCATGAGCATTTAAATTCAGGTATTCTGGGAAAATAACTTAAAATAAGGAAATTGATGGTACTGGAAGGGAAGACAAGTTCTGTGATGAAGACTGACAAAATGCACAACATTAGGGGACAGAGGTCCAACGCCTATTTTAATCACACCCTTAAATCAGATCCTATTACTAAAGACACTATATAAATGTGTGTAAAGGTGAAATGAGAACCATGATCTGCCCTGAGTGTCTCCTGATTCCAATAAAGGTGATTTTCTGGCTGTGGAGGACAAAGGATTCACTCAGGCTCGTGCAGAAAGTATCACAGCCACGAGAACAGAGCTGTGCTCAGGACTGCTCAGAGAGGACCCATGAGTGCCAGCAGGAGTTTGCAGCTTGCTCTGGGATGACTTTGTAGGAAAAACCTAACGAGTTACACAGTGATTTGATAATAAATGTGAGGAGGGATCCAAATCAGTGGGTAGAACGTACATGAGCTCTGCCTTTCCGTGTTTGGCTGTAGATGGTCAAAGTTCGTCTCATTCCTTTCAGCTCTGCCCTCTGAGGCTTTGCCACATCACACAAACAGGTGGAGAGAAGGGAAAGGAGCAGCGTGAGCTCATCCCTCCGTGCGCAGTTAGCTTTGGAAAATTTGTCTGGATTGGTGGCTTGGGCTGGATAGCACAGATTTAGAGTAGCTGGAGAAGCTCACAGTTCTGGGAAGGAATCAAAAACTTTAGATCAGTGATGAAAACTTAGACAGGAATGGCCATGTAAAAGCCCACATGTTTGAAAATGTTGAATAATATTATCATTATGCAGAAGCTTTTCTTATTATGCTTCTTAGAATCAAACAAACTGCTCTGTACCATTTAGGCATATATGGATTTTTAATAAGTCATCCTACTATCCACTTTGAAGCAGAACTTAATCATAAAATAGAATACAGGTACCAAAAAAAAAAAAATTAATGAAACCCATGACTTAAACTTAGCCAATTCCGTGCATCATATGTGGAAATTTGCTTTATGTAGTAAGCCAATTAACATGGCAGTGAGATTTCCAACTGGAGCACACATTAATTTATTTTTATTGAAACTTTGAATAGTTTGTATTTTTAATACATTAAGAAATATGGAGGGAGTCCACTACCCAGAACACAAGGCTCCCTCACACTCACATACATTTCTTAACCCACTTGTGCTAATAAACCTTTATAGGCTATGCTTTCCCTGCCCAAATCTTAGCACAGCCTCAGAAGCTCGACCTGCTGAAATTTATGGGAAAACAACAACAACTTGAAGGAGAAAAATGTGGTAGCAGAGGGGAAAGGAAATGTTCCTGTTCTCCCCACTGAGAAGACAAATGATGAGAGACTTTTTTCTTTTTCTTTTTTATTTTTTTCCTCAAACCTCACAGTATTTCCCTCACTTTCTATAAGAAAAATTAGCCTTAAGAAAAAGAAATTCAATGATCATAAACCATGAAGAGAAAGAGGAATTGATCTTGGATACAAGATGGGATTGAGTTATAATATAACAAGTTACAGGTCTTTTCCTACTGAAGAGCAGAACCAATTGATTTATTATCGTGACTCTCAGCTTGCATTTTTTTAGTAAGGAACTGTAGATGCAAGGTAGCACGTCTCCTTTGATTTGCCACACTATGTCTTAATTACCAATGTTAGAAGTTCATGGCAGCATTTTCCAACTTCAAAGGGTTCAGCAGCTTAAACAGCATGAATGGATCAGATTTGTAAGAACACAGTGACAATGATATGGTGTCTTCATATTTTAGAATTGTCAGTTCATTTTTTATTTATTGCACATCAAAGTGAAAATAAGCACACAGAGAAGATAATAGGTTTAGTCAGCATTCTCTTCTTTTGCTATCAGAAGAATTGAAAACATTCTTTTGTTTCAAGAACTGCGATTCAGAATTTCAGTTAGTAGGGAGGGTGTTATTCTTACGGAAGAGGCAAATATTCTTAAAATGCTATTCTAGATATCTTTGAGCTTTCCTTACTTTTTGAGATTTTCATCACTGTGACCCAAAGAAACTCCGGAAATATGCTGGGAAAAGGCTGGTGTGAGGGGAAGAGATCCCATGAGATCAAGGGCATGCCATTGGTGATATTTCTTCTGTAGAGCCTGGTTCAGCAGATCGTTTAGGGAGTGCTTTTGGTTTAAGAACAGAAGCAGCCGTTCCTAATAATGTGCTGTGGTCAGAAACATGAGCAAGTCTCTCAAAGTGGAATTGCTGAGTCGATGTCAAAACGTTGGTTTGGTGCAGTGGTGAAATAGAGCATAATGATGGTACAGCAGTGGCACATGGGCCGTGCCAAACTGGAGCCTCTCAGCTGGTGGGGATTGCCGGAGCACTGAGGAGTCTTTAATCAGGTTGGGGATGCCTAGAGGATGATTTCCCCAATTAAATATGAATGTTGGTTTTAAAATAGAAATATCTGTAGTGTTATGGCAATTTATTTTGCATTGCAGTAGAGAACTGTGATGTAGCCCAAATTCTTATGTAAATTACCTTAAATAATTATTTAGAAATTAAAATATACACAACATGATTTATATGCTCCCATTTACTCAATCTATTAAGGATTATTTTCTGTGTTACCTTTTATTTTGAGTTGTCTGAAATGAGCATTACAGTTTATAAAAGGTCTGCTGGAGACTTAAGACCTTGTTGGCTTCTCCTGCAGTGAGAGATAGCTGAAAGGTCATTACATTTCTTGCTGGTTTATGAAACCCAGGCTATAATCAGTGCATCAGGTGAAATATCTGTTTTCCTTACTCAGTGATTGTCAGAGGGGATGGGTTCAAATCTCTTTATCTCTGTACTATAATAAAGAACAAAAAATACTGTTGCTCTTCCTAGTGCTCTGGCTGTGAAAATAAATTAAAATAATCAATGTCAGCAGAGAAAAGAAGAGAAAAATGTTATGATGTAGCATATGAAAATGAGCGAGACAATGTCTTGCATTGACATAATAATAAAATCATAATATCTTTATAAAATGATAGAGATTTTGTTGTCCAGAGTCTTTTCAAATCTTTCATGCTTGAAAAACTCTGAGGGCTATAGGTAATATCTAATAAATCAACATGTTAGGCACTAATTTGTTAGTACTATCTGCCAATATTACTACTGGCAGGATATTATTTTGAATATGGTAAATCTTTCACAGATGTACATCTTGATCAGCTAAGCTTTTTCAATGCCCTTTTCCTCAAAGAAAATGGCTTCAAGTTGTTATGATATTTCTTTTGATCGTCATGGAGCAGTTTTCTTTCTTAATTTTTTTTTTTAATTTAAGAATTGTTTAATTTAACATTTTGAAATACCTACTAGTGCATAATATTAAAACACTTACATGGTGCCCTACAGTTGATTGAGACATGCTTAATCGAGACTCTGTTTAATCTTAGCTGATTTCAAGCTGATGGCAGTGACTGTTGCTTAATCGGAATGGCAGTTCTGTAAATAGAAAACATCCCTCTGCAGTTTTGTCAGATTTGCAGCCAAACTTTGCATCTCTGTCATAGATCACAGAGCTGAAGAAAACAAAAAGGCTGATTTATTTCAAGTAACACAGGAGAACAAGGAGAACATACCATCTCCTTTGACACTTCCTTTCCTCAGTTTTGTCTTGACCAATCCGGTTTTCCTCCCATTTCTCTTTGTCTAACAGATCCCTGCTGCTTAGGCTTGATGTACAGCCTGGGTTCTCAACCTTTCCAGAGGGAGGGTTGTTCAAGGATCTCAAGGAGATCTTACGCAAAGGAAGCAGAAGGAAGACTTTGAGCCTTCCATCTTTCCATCTGACTAATTCTTCTCATTCCCACAACTGAGCTCCTTGCGGCCTGCCTCCACTGTGTAATTTGTTTTGTTTCCATTTCCTCAGAATTCACAGTAAATTCTTCCTATGTTTTCCATGTCCTGAAGCTGGTTTTGGAGGTTACCAAAAATCTGGTTATATCTGGGTTATTCTGTTTATTTACAATCCCTCATCCTGCCCCTTATCCACTAAGGATAGATATTCGTTTTCTGCCCTAACACTGGCCAGCAGAGATCCTCAGCCTCCCTATTTGCTGAGGTGTCTTGGTTTGCCTGTTCTCTGCCTCTTTCTGACTTTTCTTTTGCCTAAGAAAGGCAAAGCCCCAAATAATCTGCCTTCTTTGGTGCAGGTGTCAGTGCTGTGGACCAGGAGAGGTAGATAATCATATGACTGGTTAATAGAATATTGATTATCATAAAGCAAAGTAAAAGCCCTGTATGGAACTGTGCCCCCATTTCACATCCTATGGCAAGTTCTGCAGGCCTAACAATCTTGATGAAGAGATTTCAGCCTTTACCCTTTTCTTTTTTAATGTGCAGGTGGACTCTGTATCTGTTTCTCAGATATGGTGTCATGGTTGTGAGTATTTTTGCACAATATGATAAATCTTGGCCTAAATGTTAGGGTCTATGTTTTGCAAAATTGTATTTGTAATGGATATGAAGTTTATGACACTGTAAATAGAGGGCATGGCTGTCTTTTTCCTCAGAGGGAATAAAGAAAGCAGTAAAGTTTCTTATATTTTTGTGCTGATGGGTCAAGGTTTGGGACTGAAACAATAAGCAGTGAGAGGCGAATTCAGTCACTGCATATAATGGTGATGGTGGTATGAATTCACTTTCCTCCAGCTTTTGGTAACCTGTCTTAATAGGGCCCTGACCTCTGCTTTCACAGTGTCAAGCACAGTAGAAATAACAAACCATGAAAAAGTGAAGTTTGATGGCAGGATCTATTGGGGTTAAATTCTTCCAGCAACCTTTGCAAACTTGATTCTTCAGTAGGAGGAAGAAACAGGATGTCTTTGGCAATCAGTACAGTGATTGTGTCATACAAACTTCGAGTAGAAGAACAGGTAACACTTTTGCTCTCAGTTTTGTTCAAGGAAGATGGAGGGACTGTGTGTGTGATCATTTGTATTCACTATTTTAGGATGTCTTTCCAAAAGGCTTCAATGTAAATTTTGATATTATTGAGGAGCAAGATCTTAATCTCTTCCTGATAATCCTTCCCAACATTAGATCAATTTCTTGCCTTACAAGTAGTGCGATGTTAATCACGCAGAAACCAACAGGAATAAACAAATGCATGACTGCATTTTGCTGTTCTGTCCTACTTAGTCCCCAGTGTCTGAAAAACTGGTAGAAATTCCTCTGTGCTGGACAGTGAGTACCCAAATAATGCTTGAGAAATTCAGAATCAAGGTCCTTTCTTTTTCTAGCTTCACTTCAGGTGATCTAAATACAAATCATGAGTATAATGCTGTTCCTCAAAACTATAGGAGTTTTATTGAGACTTAATTAAGTCATCTAAAGTTGTTAACTTACCAAGCAAAAGGTATCGTCTTGAACAGTAGGGGTGTCAGTGAAAACTCATATGCTTATTGTAAAAAAAAATTGATTTTTGAATGTTGTTAACTGCCTGGGTATTTGTATCCCACAAGAATATATATAGTTGGAAGAGGTCTTGAGGCAATAGTAGAAAAAATTGTTTTGACAAGTATACTTAAAATAAGATGAAAATATTTCTTATCAAGTTTAAAAGTTGTCTGACTTCTTAATGACTGTACATCTTCTTAACTTTTTTAACTTCTGTTATGAAGGATTCAGACTGCAGCCTAACCAGTGTATTATCCAGCATAAAGGTTCTTCAGCATGCGTGTACAGAGAAAATGGATATAATTTTGTTCAACAGCCTCTTAAGTGAACAAATTGTTCTATCATTCTATGAGAGAGAGTTGGGAAGAGCATGGGAATGAATATTTAGGTCATACTAAGGCCATTTGAGCACAAGACATAATCAAAAGCATCCCTTTAGCTGCTCTGAACTTATCTGTGCTGCACTTCAAGATTAGAGCTTTTCAAGATGAGTTAGGATAAAATGTTATTTGGAAAAGTATTTATGCAGAGTAGAAAATCTGCATACACAGGACCAGACTCGAAAAGAAGCTGTGGAGGAGGATTGTTAAAGAGGAGAGAAGTTTGGGGGCTATGGTAAAGGAATTTTTAGTAAATTCTAGGGAAAGGAATCTGGTGTAAGTACAAATGAACTCTGTTCCAGATAGGCAGCAAGACAAACATGTGTGGAGAAAGGAGACTGAGGGGAGACTCCAGGGCAACACTGGGAGAGTAGAGCAAGACGATAAAGTGCAGAAGAAAGGGATTTATGAAGTATTGTGGCTGAAACCATGTATGTATTCTCAGTGTTCCCCAAAGCAAGTATTGCACGATAAAGTGCAATGGAGTTCAAACTAAATGTACTCCATTGTTAGGGCAATGCTGTAAACCACCTGAAATATTATAACTGTTACCTGTGGCATCATTAATATCCTGGGATTATTTCATAAATCAGGCCCTAAAACATAATAGAGTGGAGAGGGTCGGTGCTTTCCATAAAGATGAGATTGAATTGTAAGAGAATTAATGATACCATCATTACAGCCTTTAATCTATTTTATAGAAAACTGCTTCTCCTTTTATGAACACTTTGTCCTTTAGAGAATTCTCTAATATTTCTGAGTAAGCAAATTTTTTGAAGTTTTCTTCTAAACGTTTAAAATTAGCATCTTTTGTTTGATCTTTTTACGAGGAAAGGAATAAAATCTGTAACAGTTTGTTTAGTTTTCTCGGTGAAAGCAAGTAAATACATGAAGTTTCACTTAGGCCAAGTTTGCGCTGTGCTTCTGACTTTGAGGAAGCCATGTAGTCATCAGTGTAACTTGTATTCCTGCTACTAATGCTTAAGTAATTGTGGATGGAGAAATGGATGTATGTGCCTGACATTTTAGGAAACAAAGACTGAACAACTAACTGCAGCAAGAAACAACCAAAAGAAATTCTTTATTTCTCAAATAAGACATTGACTTCCTTGCTGAGTGTCTTAACAGAGCAGTTTAACGTTTTTTATTGATGTAGCTTGAGCTTTGCATCAGGAAAGGATTTCTATTTTTCTTTTTTCTCATTATATTTCTGATTTTTACTTTCATGAGTTGTACATTGGACGCACCTTCTCTTATGAAGTTTTTTGTGGTAATTCCTCCAGCCTGAAGAGGATACTCAATGTAACAAAGCTAAAGAAACCCTGCCCTTCAATCTAAATTGTAACCAGTTTATAACAAGCTCTCTCTTCCTGTGCTTCATTACTGCGAAAAAATCTCTTTTTTTTCATATCTCAGAATGATAAGGCAGGGTGGAAAAAAAAATAATTTTCCATCACCAGGCATGCACAGAAGGAAGATGGGTTTAAGCATGCAGAATTGATTTATTTACATTCTTCTATTGCCTTGGATGCTGCATCATTGAGAGAAGTTAATATCATATCCTTGATTTGGCCTGTGGAATGGCAGGCCCTGAAAATCAAGCGTGCTTATTAGAGCAGACAAATAACTTAGTCCAGTGGAGTCCCAGCATCTCTGGACTCATTTGGAAATGCTGCAGACCTGTAGCAAAAACCTGCTTGGCTGGCCATGGGGCAGGCTTTGAGTGAAGGACATTTTGGAATTGGTTAGCTCTCCTGACAAAGCAGTCGTTATCTCCTCTTCTTAGCACTTCTGAATATTGTCCTACCCCCATTGAGCACTTGCTTGCAATATTCCTCTTTTCCTCTTGTTATTCTGCTTTTTGCATTTTCCCCAGTCTCCTGCAGGCTCCTCACACAGTGAGAGTCACTGGTGTCAGCAGAGTGATGACATAACCACAGCTTTCCTGTTTGTTTGAAGAGCAGTACAAAACTCTCCTGTTAATCTTGTATCTCATATAATTCACTGCAAGGTTGCTTCCTCCACTATCTCCCAGTCTAATATCTTGATTCAGGCCTCATCCTCAAGCAATCCCACTGACACCTCTCTCAGTTTACACAGTGAGAAGCAGGAAAGCTTGTGGTCCTGGTGTGAGTTTGCTCATGAAATTCTGATTCTGGAAAGGGGATTCTTATCGTATTGGCAGTGAGATGTGCCAGCTTCTGCTGTTGGCTGATCTTGGTGATGGACCTCGCCTTAATCTGAACCACAGATTGAGTTTTCTGCTCTTGGAGCAGGGAGTCCTTAGTGAAGTAAACATTGTTCCATACCTTTAGCTGACCATGAATTATATCTCAGTTTTAAAGAATAGCAGTTGGAGGCAAGAGTGAGTCATTTTTAAAAAGTGCCCAAAGTGACATTGGAAAATTAAGGCCCTGTCAGAATTGGCACCCAGCAGCTCAGTTGTTGTCATTTTAGTCCCTCAATGGAGCTTTAGCAGAATCAGTCCAAATGAGGGCCAGATTAGCTCCTGACCCTCTGAAAACCAGCTGTGGGCTTTGAGGTCATCTTTCTATCTTCCGATACATCGCAACAACAACAACAAAAAAATCTCCTGAAAACTCTGACCTAAGAGAATTCCATTGTTCTTTTCTTTCTGAATTACTCAATGGATGAATTCGGTCCTTTTTCCTTTTTTATAAGGCAAACCTTTTCATAGGCACAGCAGTCAAAAATGCTTTAGAATGTGTGAATAAAAGAGTGTCCATATCTTTTTGTGTCTGGTTTTACATTAGATGGGTGCACAGTTTAAATGTTAAGCAGGAAGCAGCAACATCTAGTCAGGAGGTACTACAGTAACCAGCAGCAAGTATCTCAGCCCAAGCCAAATAATGACCAGGCAATCAAGGAAGATGCTCTCCTGCCACTCAGTCAAGAACTTTGATACCCAAATCCATGTTAAAATCACCAGCCTGTTAGTGAATTGAGACTAAGGGTCTACACTTCAAGGAAAGGAGCCCATAAATTAACTTCTAGTGCTGATGACATTTCCTTCAGGAGACTCACTGGCCTTCATGTTCCAGCACCTTTGGACTGACACACTTTTAACTTCTATTTTCCACCCAGCCCCACAATCCACGAGGGCTTTATTACTTTAATATTGTGCTACATCAGAAAGCTTTGCAAAAGAAGCTGGGCACATTTCCCATTTGGGGAGTTAGCAAAAGGGAGACGGATCCATTAGCAGGGGTTTTTCTTGGGTAAACATGCCTGTTAGGGGTGATCTCTGAGAAAGTCCATGGCCTTCTGCATTTCATGCATTTTGTAAAATTTGCCACATAATTAGTGTTGAATTGGGAAAACCACCATTTTAACATCTTTGCTCTTTCAGAGGTAGACATATAAAGAATGAGAAAAAAGAGCTGTGTACAAAGCTTCCAAGTACAAATACCTGTTTGAGTTTCGGTGCTCTGCCCTTCCTCACCTTAGTTCCATTTCTTTTGGAATTAACCCTAAAAGTGAAGTAGAGCTATTTGCTTGAACTTTGACTGGTAAAGTGAAAAATTATAGCTGGTTATTGGTTTGTTTCTCTGAATTAAAAGTGTACTAAAATTATGAATAGTCACCAAAGAGTGAAATATTTTTCTGTAAATAATAAATGGGCCTGTTTCAGGAAGGAAATCAAATGCAAACTTTTTTTCTGAACAGTTTATTGCCTGCAAAGTGCAGGCACATTGTTCCCTATTTCAGCCATATTCCTAATTGCAATTCCTAATTATTTGAGGTCATTATGTATCTTCTGTCTTCCAAAGATCAAAGATACTAATTCTCTTCATGAATAATTTATTCAGCAATTGATTGGGTAATGAGTGAAATAGCTGAATACATTTTTCACTGGAAAATATGAAACTATATAGTGATATAGTCATGAAATAAAAATACATGGAAAAAAAATTGTTCAAAAAAGAAGTAATTACAGCAAGTAACTCAGTCAGCTGTAAGACTGGATATTTTATCTGTCTCCATGAACTTCAGCCTCGGAGTATTCTTGAAATTCTCAGACTTTAGTGTTATATACTTATATCTGTCGTTAAATGGTAAGAAATTAGGTTTTATCTTTATTTGCACATTGCTCTTAGGTAAATGAACAGTTTGGAGAAATTTGTCTCTCTATTTTCACTTTTTCGTTGAAGGTTTATATGGATCAGAAGGTGTCCTACCTCTGCTCACTCTGTTACCTCGTTGTGCTGGATAGACCATAGACACATCTGATGAAAGGCAGCTCTTGTCCCGATGATCTCAATTTAAATAAGCAACATTAATAATGTACAGCAGAAGTGCAGGGAACTGCAATTACCTGCCTGAGTGATAGATATTATAGTAGACACCTGGAATCCTGCTTTCTTGTTTATTGCTTTACTCCGATGGGCTGGGCAGTGTTGGTTGCCTGAATACTTAAAAAAGAAATTACAGTTAACACGGCTGTTATATCAAAATGTCATTTTTTAAAAAATAAGTATTCTCAAGCTTCTTATAAGATTTATTCAAAAGCATCTATGTGTCTGCTAAATTCCTATTGATGCACCAAACTTTTTAGACAAAATCTTTAATTTTCAATAAATGCTGGTAATCATTCCTTAACACTTTGTTTGCAAAGGCAGTGAAGAAAACCAATGCATACTTTGGTTTCATCTTGATTTTCAATTATAAAATAACAAGGGACACAAAGAGTAAAGTAAGTTCTAAAGTAAAATTTAATAATGTTGAAAATCTCTCGGTTTTTTAAGGCTGCTCAGAGAACTGAAAAAAAGTAGAAGCATTTGACAATGATTTGATATCTGAATCATTTGTTCAGCACTGCAAAATATAGTCATGCTCCTTTGCACTTGCCTCATTTCTCTCTGAGGAAGTAGCAGAGCCTGGAACAAAGAGACTCTGCCAAACAGATTATGACACCACAGATTGTTATTCTCTTTCTAAACCAAAAGGCAAATCTTTTACAGGGACACACTGTGCCCAATGCTGGCTGTTACTGAATGCAGGCAAAAGGGTTTGGACAGAACAGTTGCTGTCTCCTGAAGATGCTCAAATTCCCACAAACACCATTCTTTAATCCCCCCTGTATCATGTCCACAATGCTTTTAAATATTTGCTTATGTTATTTTATTTATATACATGGTTGTTGAAATTATCCTCACATTCCATAATCTTGTAGTATAGCACTAGCTTAACATTACAAATACTCCAAAGCTGTAGCAAATATCCTGCCCCTGTCTTTCTGGAATCTTTTAGCTGGTGTTGGCCAACTTATGTTCATGGTTTGACTTTCTTTTCTAGTGGTAAGAGAGGAATAAATTTATTTCCCCTATATTGCAGAGAATTAGAAAGTCTACTGAAGAAAGGTAATAGACCCCAGAAGGAAAAAGAGCTCTCTACAGAGATTCCACTATTGGAAGACACCTGGGCACAGGTACTGGAAAAAGGGAAATGATAAGAACAATTCTAGAACCCACTTGGTCTTGTCTTTGATGCAAAAGTCAAATGGGGACTGGCTTTTCATCCTCTGCTTACTTATTGCTTATGAACAAGAAGGTCTGGTCCATAAATATATGTCTCATAACTATGTAATATAAAATTATATTGAAGGCACAGCTAAGTAAGAATTGTATTTGGATGATTTATATAATTCTTCATAAGCAGAGTACTATGTACATAGCTAGATATCATTATAGAAGGTGCTGAATGTTATCCAAACATTTAATGGCAGAGTGGAAGGAATTCTATACTTACACTGTGATCTTCAACATCTTATCTTACTACAGGTATTAACCAGCCATGCTACACTGAACTCTTAATAATGAAGAGACTCCATTCTCAAACTTGCATTTAAATCTGTTCTTGTTTTACTTGAGGTTTAATAAGTCAATTTTAATACAGAATCATTGAATGCACAAGACAAAATAACAGCATAACAGTTAAAGCTTAAACTCATTGTTTGGAGAGCAAATCCTGTCCACCTACCTATGTATTCCAGCTTCTCTGATACATCTTATGGCAAATACAATTGTGAGCAAGACTGGCACTCAGAAAATTTCTTTAGGAGGCTGTTTCATGTCAGTAAATGATGGAGACTGAAGGCCACTTCTTCTAATTGTATAATGTACTTTTTAGGTCTGAAATATTTTCTCTGGTCTGAACTATACTTGTTTCATTAGTCACTCTTCTGATACAAAGACTGTAGAAATTGGGCTAATGCTTTACAAAGTGTATATCATTCTCAGGTTAAATATCAATAAATAACAGCCCATTTCTATGCTAAAAAAAAAACCCTTCTGCCAAGTTTACAGCCATGGTAAATTCAATTTTATTTCGTAACCTAATAGCTGCTTCTTATGAAGGGTTGTTTCACCCATAAACATCTGCTTTTAATCTGCCTTTGCACTGTGATTATTTAAAAGATACCATCATTTTTTGTCTTACTGTATCTATTAGAACTGTTCAGATTTTATCAAATTTGTTAATATTGTGCAGCTTTTCTTTTTGTTACTGATAAAAATTTTAATTTAGAGCACTGATATAGAACAGTTAATGAAATAACTTAAATCTCTATTTTTACTTCCTCATTTTTGCAACTTGTTTCAGTTTACCTGTAAAATAATCAGTGGTATCAAGTGAACTTCAGGATAGGTCTGTTTGCTATTCTTTAAACTCTGTGACTCACTAAACTGAAGGCTGAATTAAAGCCAGAAGATCAGTTTTACTAAGAGTTGGTTAATATTGCATATCGAAATGATATGCTTTAATGGGTGTCTCTTCCCCTAAATCTCCGGTAAAATGCTGCATTTGAAAGCTGGTATTTTTACTGGGAACATTCTGTGATACAAACTCAGTGTGCTGCTCTCCACTGAGTGGGCTTTGCAGACTGTAGCTGCTATGGCAAGGAATATTCAAATGCTTTTTATTATGCAAAAATTTGTGCCATTCTCAAGACAGCGTATTCAGGGAATTAATGACGTAATTGTTGTTGGTTTTCTGTAATTTGAAGACAACAACCCCATTTGTAAGGGTGATGTAGAATATCCATGTGAATAGGTGGTGGGGTTAGAGATGACCTTTCCGATCTGTGAGCTCCTGAATATGGATTAAGGAGGTCAGGCATTAATGCCATTCAGCCAACAAGTGAGCGATTTTATGCAATTCATTTTAGTCCCAAAGCACCAACTCCTGCATATATTAGTCTCAATATGCAAAATGTATTATTGTTCATCATTTCCAGTAACTGTTGGGAAAAGAATTCTGCATACTGCTGCTGTTAGTTATGCTGAAAGATTTAGTCAGTGGCTTAACGTGAATCAGCTTCCAGAAAGATATGAGCCCACAGAAGCACAATTCTGGGGTGATTCTGCTTTCTGGTGATAATTTATCTTAGATTACCATGATGAGTGTCTTCTATAATGACTGATTTTCCTTTAGAAATTGCCTGTGCAAAGATCTTTCATTCTAATAGAGGTGTTTGTATAGAAGATATATCTTTCTTTTTATGAGTTGTGAAATATTTCTATGTCCACTGCTATAGAGACTTTCTGAAATAGTTTCTAAACATAGAAGTCCCAAGTATTCAATTGGATTAAATCTTTTTCCCTATCTTCTTGGTAGCAGAGATATAGTCCCAATTTAAGGATTTTAACCAAAAGGTAGTATAATAGTTTCAACACCATCTTCTTTTGGACCAGGTCCAATTTCAATCTAATTTTCTGAGGATGTCCAGTGAGGCTGTGAATATGATCAAGGCCTCTCTCTATTTCCTTTTTCCTTTAGTGTATGGGATTCAACTTTCTGTGTTAGCCCTGTAGCCAAAGGTATACCAATTGAGCTTGCTCCAGAGAGGTTAAGGCAATTGATTTTTCATCTTTCAACTACATACTCAGAGTTTTATAAGTCTGGTGTAGTTTTAAAGTTGTTGGGGTTTTTTTAAGAAACAAAACTCACCACCGCCTGCATTTATTTGTCATGTCCTTCATCTGTAGGATTCAATCATCTCATATCTCAGTCCCTGCTCAAAGAGATCAGGTGAATTCTGAAAAGCAAAGACACCTGGATTAATTCCCTGCTGCTAATGCTTAAGGAATAGATTTCATTCAGCTCTCAGTTTCTGTATTTTATAACCCAGTTTATTAATGACTACAGATTGCATTATTGCATAACTCTAAATGGTTGTGACTCTCT
The DNA here is from genome assembly GCA_013397895.1 of Origma solitaria. Classification (NCBI taxonomy): domain Eukaryota; kingdom Metazoa; phylum Chordata; class Aves; order Passeriformes; family Acanthizidae; genus Origma; species Origma solitaria. Next base: position 4,442,047 of record VZRL01004973.1, on the reverse strand, counting down.
AGAAAACATTGAAATACGGGAAATTCTGTTTAAACATATGACAAACTTTTTACTGGAAAGGAGATTGAGCGCTTGAGGGATTATGGAGTTTATATCCTTGGAAATACCCTAAACCCAGAAGGACAAGGTGCTGAGGAGCCTGGTCTAGGCGACCTTGCTTGAGCAGGGGTTTGAATCAGATGACCTGCAGAGGTCCCTTCCATCCTCAGCTATTCCGTGATTCAATTAAATGCTTTCAGCTTCCAAAAGACAGGACAGCCTCCTGTCTCCTTCAGCTAAGTATGCCGCAAATGTGAATTAGATCTCTCACGTAAGGCAACATTTGCACTCCAAGTGGTTAAATGTGTTCTTATTATCTTTGTGTAATTTTAGCCATGGAGGAAATGCACTCTATCAGTTTGAACCATACTAGTGAATACCTGGGATGTGGGAATGCTGTTTCCAAGGCAAATGTGCAATTATTCTTTCAGTCATCACTGAAAAGGTTAATTCAAGATGCACAAAACCCCCAGAAATACACAAATTCCTTAATTTTCTTTATGGCATAGCATCGGTAAATACCACTGAAAAGAATGCATGTGTCCAATGATATTTGTAATGGAATTAAAAACTCCAGAAAAGAAAATTGTGCAGGAAGAGGTGGATGGGAAATGTACATCTCTGGTTTAACACAGAGCTGCCAGTCAGAGATGAGTGAGGAATGTTTTATCAATACAGCAAGGCTAACAAAGGAGGAAGCAAACAGTCACTAGGAAAAATACACACAGAAGAGTGTCTGACCAAAGATCAAGCAACAAAGAAGAGAGAAACTGAAAGATCAGTGTGACCTGGAGCTGTTGAGTTCCCGATTTCAAACACAAAGCAAATCTGAGCCTAAGCTCGGCTTGCTGTAAAGATCCCAGGCCCACTCTCTACACAAGGTTCTCGAATACATAGGAAAAATGACCTTTAAACTACCTTGACAGATAGCAGCTGACTAGAAAATTACAGTCATTAACAGGATATCGAGAGAGCAGACTATTGTAAAAAATGATACTAAAAGGCAGATGTTAACAATTTACAACCCCAAAAGACAGCTACAATAAAACCCCACATTTCTCGTGTTCTGAAAAAATTGTTATTGAGATTCAGCATACACAAAAATAAAATGTGCATATATGTTTTCCAACATGTTTAGAGCCAAGCTTTATACAAAGAAAATGTAGAAAATATTCAAATTATTTAAGTAGATATTTGTTGAAAAATTCAGTTACTTGCAGCAGTTGAAAACGAAGGTTCTTAATGAAAATTGGTTTACTCTTGTCCAGTCCAGGTATTTGTTAGTTGAAAAACCTATTAGGATAAAGCCAGTGAAAAAAGAATGTAGAAACAATGCCTTTAGAATTTCTCTCTTTCTAAATTGTAGTTGACCCAAATTAAAAAAAAAAAAAAATTAAGCCTTTCTTTCTGAATTTCCATAGCAATACAAACAACAGTTTCTTTATGAGCAAACAGTTGAGGCTAAATTGTGGAGATTTTTGCATATGCTCGGGGGAATCATATCAGAACATATTTATATGAATGAGTTTGTTGTCCAGAAAAGAACTGTGTAGAATTATTTAGCATTTCTTTTTAATATTAATTGGTGTCACTCGAGGGAGTGGCTGGAAATACACACCTGGGCAATACTGAAACATGTCATGCCATAATCTTGTTGGTCATTGCAAGCTCACGTCAGAATTATCGACATTTCAAATGAAACAGGAAGTTTCAGATGGTCAGTGAATTTCTCAGGAATAATCCATGGTCAGCAAGAATCATAATGTGAGACAGTTTCATGTAGTTTTGTTGACCATACCTGGCCTGATTCACACCCTCGTGACACATTTCTGCCAAGAAGATAATAAAAATTTGGCTGGAATTCAGAGAAGCATCATGAAGGGGGAAAAAGATTAACACATGAGAAGAAAACTTACCAGAAATTAATAACAGGAAATTATAAAAATGCTATAAGTATGCTATAAAGAAAAATCACAAAACTTACCTGTGGAATGTAGAGTATTGAATAATATTTCCTACCCCAAAAGGAATGGATGTTCTAAATTCTAAATTTCGTTTAGACAAGCATATTTCGGTTTAAAAAATCTGCATATGCAGAGACAAAATTTAATGAACTAAATAGGTTTTTCTTTTTCTTAGACATGACTTCATTCAGTATTTTTTTTCAATTTACTGCAAATACATATTAAAAGTCATAAATCCTCTTCAAATGTAGAACTTTGTATACACATTTAGTATTATGATCTTGATATGAAAGACTTTGTTCAAGTAATACAATTGGTTTTGTTAAGAAGTTTATTTTGATACAAATCAAAGACATATTTTTCTTTCTTTCTCATTTGAGGCACTCCAATGTCTGCAAATTTTCTTGAGTAGAGGCCTCTCCTCCAGATGTTTCTGGAATGCATCCATTCTCTCTTCTTCTTTCCTTTTTTTGATCACTAATTGCTCTATCTTTGGAGGTGGATGGTTAAAAGTTAAGTGTTTGGGGAATGTGACTGTGAGGCCATGTTAAATTAAGGCCAGCAAGGGCACGAGAGGGACCATAACTCATGAGTGTTTCTGATCACTGACCCTGAACTTGCCTTACAGTCTGTCACATAATTATGACAGACTGAGAAGAATTACGATGAAATATGTTTTTGGGGAGTGGCAAGCTTCCCCTCCTGTCTTAACAGAGACGTCTGGAAGAGCAGTGTGCTGTCTTTGGAGCCTTTCATTCTTCAGATATTCAGTTTGAAACATTTGAAATCTGGGCTTCTATCCCATTCATCATTTCACTCTTCTTAAGAATTCCTGAAGTTTCTTTCCCTCTCTATAACTGGATCAAGCAAATTGTAATTTACTGATTGGCTCTTTCCTTTGCCCATGCCTTTTATAAAGCACATCTTGATTTGAGAGTTGCCAAAATTCTCATTTGCTTGGTTGGTGGACTTGAGGTTTCTTTGACTGCAGGATCTTAAAGAGCTTTTTCCAAAAGATGAGGTAACATCTTGGATGCAGAGCAATGGCAGGTTCTCTGACTCTGCTACCACAGAAACTTTGTTTAGAATGATGTGTTTATATAAAATTAACTCCGTGTCACACCCCTCATAATGTCTGAAAACTATTGGACCATTACACCAACACTAACCAAGGTGAACACAATAGACAGAAAATCTAAATGCAGTAATTTCTTCCAGCAAAGGGAAAGTAATTTCTAGACAGTGAAGGGATGTAAAGGATAAAAGAGAAAACCTGTTGGTTTCACACTAATTTACACTCTCTACCACTTCATGGACTGAGCTGGTAGAGCTTCTTGGGTTGAAATAATTTGCTGTCAATTCCTGGTTTTACTACCACTAGTCAGTATTTTTTAATTACGATTAAATTTTCCTGGCTTTATTTCAGGAAACTTCTTGCTTTTCATTCAAAAATGGACTTACAGACCTACATGAGCAAAGAGTGGAAAATATTGTCCCACCTTTTTTCCCACTGAGACACATTGGGAGGCGACAACTAACACAGCTTCCTCCTGCCGTTGTTTCAAGTTAGGGAAAAAATCCTCATTTTTTTTTGAACAACTCAGGCAACTGAATAAAAATGGACTGAAGAAACCAGGTCTTTTTCTGAGGAGTGTAGTTTTTAAGTGTTTTAGTTGTCATTTTTATTTTTAATGTTATTTTAAACACTGTTTTATCGTACATCTGAAATACTTTGAACGGAATCTAATTCTGTACTGTACATAAAAAGAATCAAGAAGGATTCTTTTCAATCTTTACTTTTTTCCCCTTCTTTTTCATTTCCATCCCAAAACATTTTAAGCTAGGGGCTTACTCTAACTGGACTTGTAGCAGGTTCTGTTTTAATAATATTTTAATATTATTTTTAATAATTATTTTTAATAATTTATTTTTTTCTAAAATAAATTGCTTTCTGCCCTGCAAGCAAAGTTTTCATCAATTCTGTGTGCTTTTGGTTTACTGTTGAATTGCTGTTGTATTTATAAAGAACCAGTAGATTTAACAGAGGATGATATTGTAATGGATAAATGTAGCTCAAAAATGTAGCGTTTTAGCATAAGATGTTCCACCAAGGTCCTTTTCCTCATCCCATTCAAGGCCTAGGAGTGGGAGTATTTGGGGATTTGAGATCTCCTGGAAGGCAGTGGTTTCCCAGAAGTGGCTCGCGTGGATGTCAGCAATCCTCAGCAATCCTGCACAATTTACTCTTTGTGTTTGCAAGTGGAAATGAGAGCCTGTAATTAAACAGAAGAGCAGGTAGTAGGTTCCAGCTGGTTTCAGTTACTTGAGCAGTTTTTGTGCTTTTCATCATTTTTTGGGGCTTGATCTAAGTGTGATTGAAGGTCAGTACAAAGAATAGCTGGGTGAGTTAGAGCATGACTTGCATTTGAAAGCCAAAGGGATCTGTGCCCTTAAATCAGCTACAGGTGTCTGGGAATCCCACTGAAGCTACAACCAGTCCTCTAATTTCACCAGGAATTAAATGTGTCGTGAGTTCCAATGATAAATTCCATGGTGAGAATTAATTCTACAGGCTTGCCTGTAGCTGGGTTAGGCAGAGGGGTAGAATGGCATTGAGAGGTGTGAGTGTACTATTTTGTAAGTTTATGCTATTTCTATTCTGACAGCAGCAGGTTAGGCCTCATTCATATTCATTAATTCTTTATTTTGAAGCGTTATGGCTATTTGAATGATAACACAGAAAACATAATTCATTTATTGATTATTTGTGAAGTTCTCTAAAGGGATGTTTAGGTTTTGAGTTGATATGTCATGGAGGCAAAGAGGCTCTGTATAACCATAAATTTACAATAATGTTAATCGTGAGGTTTTTTGTCTCAGGAATACTTTTGGGAGAAATTACAAGACTGAAGCTAGCATGAAATCTAGAGGGAAAAAGTTTCTCTTGCCTTCCTGTTCCTTTTTTCTAATAACCTCCTTTCAATTGCTACACCAACTTTACCAGCCCCAGTATTTGTCTGAATTAGGTGCATGGACAGAATCTAAGAACACACACACCCCACAAAAAAAAACAAAAAAAAAAAAACGAAAAAAAAAAAACAAGGCTGAGGATGTTCAATGCTAAGGTGAAACTGTGCAGACTGAGTAAGAGAGCATCTACCAAATCCTCCCATTTGATTCCTACATACAGTAGAGTCAAAGGGCAAATTTTCCCCTGGAATGTGTTGAATCAATTAGCATTTCTGATGGAAAGCAGGCACACAGGCCACTTGGTTACCTTCCAGACATTTGCAGTGGGCAAACTGCCCAGGCCATTTTGCCCTGCGCTGAGTGCTTTGATCCAGGATTGGAAGAATCCAAAGGTTCTCCTTCCTGAAAACCTCAATCTCCAGCCTTGTGCCTGTGCCTTATTCCAGTCTGATAGCTGATACTCGTGTTGGTCACTTGGAATGCACTAAAGAATGAGCAGAGTTTTTATTGTAAAACTCTATGTTAGTATATAAAGTTTTGCATTATGAAATCCTTGTGGAAGGACCTGGAGTGGAAGCAGGAAGTTTTTTGTTACATACTTTGTGTATATATCCACTTTGTGTATGTATAGACCCATTATGGTAAATTTTTAATTTTACACATTTAATGTTATGTTTATGGGGGTTATATACATATAAAATCTATTTTAATGTATCTATTTATCATATATTTTAAATATATTTTATATTTATTTATTTTTAATAGATAAATTTTGACAAAAATAGAAATTCCAGTTACCAGGTTGGTGATCTAATTGACAGTACAAAACCCAAGTGAATACCAGTTGTTACATCACAGTGACCAATAAGAATACAATACACAAAACAATACCATTACACAAATTATACAATAATATAAATAAATAAAATGAAATTTATTGATTAGAATATGAATTTCAGAAACAGCCAGCAGATAATGAATTTTTAAAAAATTTAAGAGACTGAAAATATAAATACTAGATTTATAACATTGAAAACCAAATAATATAATGTAATTAAAGTATTAGCATCCAAGTCTGTAAAAATAAGAGGAAAAAATTCAACCATGCTGAAATGACACAGTTAAACTGATTGTGCCTAAAAAATGGCATTTCCATTCTGAAAAGCCTGGTAATAGATCAGCCCATGTGGATACAGGGTTCTCAGTGCACAGCTTCTCTACAGAAATCCTTTGCAAAATGGCTACATTTATATTTATCTGCATGTGTTTTAATATCTGTTCTGCCTTCTGTACATATCCTATCAATAAATGAAATCTAATTATATATTTGCAAAACACACAGGGTTTCTCAGTATAGTGAAAATTTTCAGTGTTGTTATGCATGCAATTGGGATTTAAAGAAATAGGCAGTTCCACACAAATTTCTAAGACAGAAAAGGGTATTAAAATAAAATAAAGTATAACTTGTTGCAAGGACTTAAAGCTGAACTGCACATCCTTACCAGAGTGGGAAGATATTAAAGCACTGAAGATTTATGACATGGTTCTCTGTTCTGTGCACTTGTGGATTTATTGCAGACCTACAAGTCTGAATGCTTGCTGATGCACAAGTATCTTCCATTTGGATTTTAGTCATAAATGGAAGGGTTTAAAAAAGCAAGAGTCTGTAAGAAAGGCAGAGAACGATACAGCCAGAGCCTTAAAAAATATCTAGGGCATCTCAGAATACCAGACCTGTCTAATTTCATGGGCTATGCCAAACCCTTAGAAGGTGCACAAATTGCAAATTTAGCAGCATCTATTGCAACAGTGAAAGTGCGTTCTTGTCTTAAATTCACGGCTCTCAAAGCAACGTTTTCCCCCAGGTTATTGGCTGCTGTTCATCAAGCAGTCAAGGCACTATGGCACTTTAAATCATCTAACTTCAATTCATTAAAACTAATAAAATACTTTATTTCTGAATGCATCTTTGTGCCAAAGATCTTGACTGAGGTTTGCAGGCTGCCTGCAGAAGAGCTATCACATAGATAGTAGTAATGGTGCGTTTGATTATTGTTAGAAATTAAATTTGCTGGATGATCTTGCTTTAAAAAGTGTTTCTGAATTTACAGACACCAGCATAAACTTTGTCAAGTGATAGTTTACCTGCTTAAGCCAAACACCATTCCTTTCAAAACTTAGCAGAACTAATTCCTTACTGCAAAGACTGCTTCACTCTTTACCTGCAGAACCTGCAAGAGCTTTATAATTTCCAGATTTGCAAATCCAAAGTAGTGAACAACTCTGGGATATGACCCACACTTCCTCCTTCGGTGAGTGTGGTTTTAAGGGTCTCCGCAAACACCGTGCTCATGAATGTGCTCATGTAGGATCCAGGGCCAATTCCTATCAAGGATTTTGTAGCAAGGATTCAGAACCTTCAGAGACTGAGGGCATTCAGTGTTACTCATGAAGAGGGTTAGAAACATTCTCTTGTACCTCTAGGCACAAATCCCTGGGCATTAAGGATGTCTGAGTGTATCTGAAAAGATCACATAAAAAGCAAAGCACAACTGAGGGATAAATGTCCCAGGTCTCAGTTTCTTTGCCCTGTGAATAAATGTGCTGATTGCCCCAGTTACTTATGTATCATACAGAAGAAGGTAATAAGTTTTCCTCACAGAAAACTTACTGTAAGGAACTTCAGCTATGGAGTGAGCCTTGGATCTGTCACCTTAATTGTGTAGATAGAAATTAGTGAAGAGTTGAGAGGTGATACTACCTGTCTGTAGGGCCTCTTGGATTGGTTCATTCCTGGTCCAGTCACTGAGTATCTGCCAGAAAATATTCCCCAGCATCACAAATCACCACTATTTTTCATGTGTAGCACACTACTTTGTGTCCATTTGAACAGTCGAGGTCTTTCAGTGTGAACAGTTTTGTCCCAGTCAACTAGAAAGAATCACCATCATAGATTCCTTAAAATATCTTTCTAGAAATCAAATAAAATAATGTTATTACTTGGAACTAAAAAGGCTTTTAAGTAGCAGTGCTTTAAAACACAATAGTTCAGGCTTGTCTGAGATTTCATGGGTTCTGTAATAATGCAGCTGTTTTCCTCAGGGTGTTCTCACAAATTCATAAAAAAGCCTATTTGTTATGAGCATTCTGAAACCCCAAGGAAAGCAGCTGTGTTTTTGACAAACTGGGCCGCATTTTCAACACCTCTAGCAAAAGAGACATTTATAGAGGAATTTTATGCCTTATATATCCATGAGCAACATATTTTTAACACTAACACACAGCGCTCTTAGCAGAAGATTACACAGCAAAGCAGCCAAACTGAACAATGAGTTGAGCCATAATATGAAATTAAAGCCCTGACCTCCAGCAGAAGACTTGCCCTAAACTTAAAATATGCCACCCAGAGTGAACTTAGAGACCACTAGGGAAATCACTGAATGATATAGGCATGTTAGATGTGAACTTTTCAGGATTTTAAATATTTTTCCTTTTTTTCATTGCTTTTAATGTGTTCCTGAAGCTATAAAAGTGTGAAGAATGAGTGACGTTATTAGGGGATCATGGTGAATGTGCTTACCACAGTGTTAATGAAATATGAAATTGGGACAAGATAGGAACTTTGTTTCCTGTGTATCCCATATCTGCAGGAGGTTATTGTCTTTTTTTTCTGCCAGTCCAAAAGTGATTATATACCCAAATATAATTATTGTTGCTTCCAGTTTTGTACAAGTTTCATAGAGGTATTAGTCTGTACATGTTTTTATACCATATAATTTTTCTACATCTTCTCAACCATATTCGGTCCTTCCTGGTTTTCATTCCTTCATGTTTTACACAGCCATTCTAGACTCATATTTCTTTAGTGTTTTTCAGCAGTATATATTTTATCACAACATATTACCTCTTATTTTTTAAAGTTTAATTTTTTAGTTCTCAAATTAAGTTTCTCACTTAGACAATCCATCTGAAGTGTCTTTAATTCACTGAATCTCCTCAGTCTACTTTTCTTCCCCATATTTTAATATTAGTATGGAAGTCACTGAGATAAATGTATTGTCATTTCTTCTTGAAACATCTGTACATGTAGATGTCACTGAATTTTCCAGGTGAGTTGTGGATAATCCATTTCCTTTTAATGTCATCCTTTTAATGCCTCATTCTTTGATCCTGGTCTCTCAAGATATGCTTTCTCCTTGTCCCTTTCTTTGATCTTTATCTCTTTATCTCTTTCTTTTATTGTACTCAACTTTCTGAGTTCCATCTGAGTTCCATCTCCTCTTCACTTTCCTTCATCTTGCACTTGCCACTCCATGGCAGGGCTCCATCCATCAACTCCATGCTCCAACTCCCCTTTCTTTGGCCTTTCAGGGGAGCACTTATCTGGTGGGTCTTTTGATCCCAGTCTATAGGCTGTTTAATTTCATTTCATAGATCATTCCTCTTCCCTCCAAGTCATCTTAGATTCCCATGCAACTTAATTGTATTCTTCCCTCATATCTATCTCTTCTGGTTTTGCTTTTTAGTTGCTCTGTGCCTCAGTCGTCTTGGTTTCAGTGCAAACCCAGGTTCCATCCTCACACTCCTGATTGAAATAAGTGAACCATACTCTGATTTTTCTCATTAGATGATAAATAACTCTACTTCCTTTATATTTGTCCAAAAAGCGTGATTATTCCCTAAGCTGTTGACTTTACCCCTTTTAATTTCACTTTATGAACAGTGTTTCCATAAATGTTAATGCTCAGGGAACTGAAATTCCATTTCCACTGCTATTTATTAAGCTTACCAATTCCTGTATTCAGAATGTAGGTATGAAAATTGAAAAGTAAGGGTCTTTGTAATTTAGTGAAAGAATTTGAATATGAATGAGAGATCTGCTGGGAGAGAGGTTTCCTCTAGTTGTGTATCAGTGAGCAAAATGCTTGAAGGAGGCACCAGGAGTCTTCCAGTTCCAAGCATAGGTCAGAAGTCTGTAACTGCCTGTAAATTGTCATTTTTAGAAGTGGATGCTAAGGAGCATTGGCACTACTCTATCTTCATCCTTCCATTTGGAATTATCTTTGATTAGAAGATATTCTGGATGAGTTATCAGAATAAGCATCTTCTAAGAAGCTAAAAAGTCAGAGCCAGGCCATATTTTGGAATGTCAGTCTTTTATTTTTTATTGATAGACATGTGGAAGTCAATGGCAAGACTGAGAGAGACCTTAACTGGTTTAAATTAGTGCATCTCTCCTTAAAATAATAAATTTAAGGTAACATAAAATATCCTAAATCTGGTCCACTAAATATAGTCCCCACTTTTGAATCAATTCTACTAGAGAAGAATTAAAATCATGTTTTTTCTTAGTTGACCTCCATTAGTTCAGCAGGAATTAAATTTAAAGAATGAGAAAATAATATATTTCTTCAATTTACATTTGTAAATATTGTCAAATGTTCTTAAATGGAAACCACTGTATAAAATAGATATGAAACTTAAGTGGACATCTTAATTAGAGGTTTAGAGCATACGTTTCCCCAATTTATATCTGCTCTTGAAAGGGAGAGGAGTAAGAATATGAAAACCTTTAGGGTCAGATGCAGTAAATCAGTGAGCTGTATGAATGGCTTAATGCAGAGCATGATATCAGTGCAGAAATTCCCATTAACTTCAGTAAGATTTGAATCAGACTTGAAAGGTGTTAAAGGCCACAGAGCAGAAAATATTTGCAAGTGAAATCAATGTAGTGTTAAGCATTGTGAGTGTGCCTGCAGTTTACTCCTGTGAGCCTTGCCAGCAGAAAGCCTTTGAACTCAGTTTCTCTAATCACTTTATGTTGGACAGCATGGGGGTCTCAGCTCCAACTAATCACATTTTGGTATTTTAATAATTACCTAGGCCAGGAGTCTCTTCATGAGGCAGAGATAGTACCAAAGGGTAAAATAGTAAATGAAAAATAAGACTGGAATAATGCAAACAAGCATTTATGGAGAACTACACAATTTTTTATTTTTTGAGTTATCTGTTTTCTCTTTTCCCCCCTTGTATGAAATGGGAAGGAGACATAATCTGGAGAGAGAAATAAAAGTGACTTTCTGACAGAATCCACTTACACTTTCATTCTTATTTGTAAATTAAGATTATTCACATTAAGAAAGATGCATATCCCTTTCAGGGTAGATAGTGGGGGACTGTATAGAAGAGCAAATCCAGACATTTCCAAGACATGACTTGGATAAAACATATCTTCCCAAGTGCCTTCCTTACTTCTTTAGAGAATTTAGCCTCTCAGGATTTGTTCTAGAAGTGGAAAAAAAAGGAGGTGGAGGGAACCATTATTAGTAATTACATATAATGTAATTATATTATACGTTATTATGTAATAAACAATCTGATTATTTCACTTCAAAGAGACTCCTCTAAACTGTGTCAATTGTCATATTTACACTGTGCAAGGAGCCCTTTCATAGACCTTATCAATAGCTTAAATTATCCTTCCATCAAAAACTATTTTGTTTTAATAGGAAACACTTAAACAACAGTTTAGTGGGTAGTGAAAAGTGAACACAATCTTTATTTGCTTGTCAAAGAGGACATTCCACTTAAAATTCATGCAATATCATGCTCTGATGCTTACAGTTATACAGATATGTGCTTTATTACATCATTCAGTAGATTTTACAATACTAAAAATTGATTCAAGAAAACTAGAGGATGACCTGTAGTGGATTTCTCTTAGAAATGAAATGTCAGACAATTAAATAGTGAGGATGAGGGGGGAGGATAAATTAGTATTCTTATTATCTGTTGAATATTGAGTCTATCCTGTGAATTAAGCAGTGCAAGAAAAGACAGGAGGTGGTCAGAAAATCCAAGGATATTTAATACTGCATCTGTACAGGATGGCACAATTAAGTTCCCTAACTTTTTCCGGGTCATTTCCTACCTTTAACCAGGATTTCCTAGCATGTTAAAGAGTCAAGGGCTGTCCAGAGCTCCTGATATTGCTGTTTGCAGTGACATTACCGTGCCAAGCATTGCAGGTATTTTGTACCTTATCTCTGGGAAGGGTTGGAGCTCTCGAGGCAAAGGTACCAGGTTGATTCATGACCCCCAAATTCACACTGACTGGGAAATTAATCAGGAATGCTCACATGCCTGGGATTGTGTTGGTGGAAGTCAGAAGGATATCATGTCCTTAGAGATGCATAGCATATGCACTATAAGGGAATACCTCCAGCATTGTCCTTTCTCTTGGTGTTACTGCCTTGTTAACAACTATTCAAACACTTGGTAAAGAAATGAAAAATCTACTGCACATACACATGTAACAAAGGTTGGAACAAGTGCTGAAAAAAACCCCAATAATAATTATAATAGTAATAATAATAGTAATTATAATAATAGTAAAGGTCTCCTTGTTTTGCGGCACATGCTCCAGCAGCATGGACAAGATGCCCTCTGAAGCATCCAGCCAGAGTGAGAGATGGCTGTTGTGGCTGTACATTTTACAAGCACTTTCTAGAAAAATTATTAAGATACTATTATTATTATTACTATTATTATTATTACTACTACTACTATTACAATTTTTATTATTTTTATTTTTATGTTTATTTTTATTTTTATTTGTATTATAATATTCTGGTCTTTCTGAGCTGCCCTCTTCCTATCCTGTTGAGCTCACTGTTTCACAGTACAGCTGAAAATGCAGTCCCTTTGTGTTATACCAGGCTTTGCAGTGTGACATTTGTATTTTTCATGACATATGTAGGGACTGTGTATATGCATATTTTTATGACGAATGACTGGAGAATAGCTAATTTGATTTCAGTAGTATTTTTGCAAAACTGTAAAATTATCTTGAGAGGACAGTCATTTTTTGTGTTACTCTTTGAAAGGCAGCATACTGATGTTTCAAGGACAGTGTAAATAATTCAAAACAAATTTCAGCACTCAGATTTAGGATTATATTCATGCTTTTCACAATAATTAAACATGCAAACTTATCATGTTTTGTTTACAGAATAAATTTTTAATATACATTAAATAAAATCTGTTTCATCTCAGTAAATATATACCATTTTAAAACATTAATTTCCACTTTGTTTGTACCAATACCTTTCATTATTTAATAGACCAGCTTTTGTCTGTGAAAACATAGCAATCAAACAGCAAGCATTTTCTATTTCAGATTTGCAGCACTGTACAACATAGGGCAGCACCTTCATTTCTAGAATTCAGAGGATAAAAAGTTTTCTTGATTTACATATTGATCAGTTAAATGGATTCTTATAAAATAAATTCTGTAACACTGTCCAAGAGAAACTGACAATATTAAGTTAAAAACCTGTAGTCAAAAATGTTTTGCTATACCAGCTGTAAATGAAATAATGAAATTTTTCCATTGAAACATTCTTTATAAATAAACATGGTTTTCTCCTTCAAATAAATCAGTTACCCAGAACAGCAGTATTCCTAAGACTAATTTATACATATTCATGCATGCAGAATCATAGATTTTATTTCATCTTCAGAAAACCATTTTGTTTGCATTTGGCAATTTCAGTAGAGCCCTTACCCTGTAACAGCTATAACTCTGGGACTCCCTTAGTTCCAGGTGGATTTGTAAATCTTTGGCAGTTCCATAGATATGCCCATCCTTAGGAAAGCAGAACAAAAAGCACTTGGAAAAGTGACTGCTTTAGAGGTTGAATCAAATCCCATTCTGCCTTAGAACTGGGAAAATTGGGGCTGTTTGGGAACATAGGGTTTGACATTCCAGATTGCCATTTAACACAGGGGGTTTTTTATTGTTTCAGGAAACTTTGCTGAAATCATTCAGGTTCATATCAGGTATCTTATTTGATCCCTTCAGATATATTTAAAATTACTGGTGGCTAAATTATTTTCTTCTTTTTCCTCAAGATATCTTCTATGTTCACTTTAAAACATCTCCAATAAAACCATTTTTTTCACAGTATTTTTGAAAAGCTGGAAAGTCTTTTTCAAAGGGGGCTATGAGCAAAGGAAGGGCGTGGAAATTAGAGAAGTTAAAAAGAAAAGTTCAGTGGCTTCTGCAAAAGGAAAAGCTTCTGTTGAGCTCCAGGAAGTCTAGCATGGTTTCAGAATGTTTTTTTTTTCTGTAATTCACTATCTGACCTGTTACTGCATTGTAATATTTATGAACTTATCTGATACCTAAGCCAGATTTTCTAGGAAGAGTCATGAATCCTTCATTCATATAAAGGTCAGAAAAAGGATTGCAAAGAACATCTGTTTCAGAGCCATTGCTGACAATAAATGTGCAGTGCTACCAATATTTGTCATAGTGCAGAAGAAGAAAGAGAAAACTTCACAGAGTTTTATTTATTATTTTATTATAATAAT